>JANRMT010062794.1:11122833-11270035 GCA_026402145.1 Polypterus bichir lapradei | reverse complement strand
TTGTATAATTTTGACAGGATATATTTTTATGGAGAGCAAAATCTTTTGGGATATTTAAAATCTAAGTTTATTTTTAAACTAATTAAAGTAAAGAAATTTGAATGTTTGTTCTTTTAACATTTACTTTATTTCTAACTTGTATAATTTAGACAGGATATATTTTTATGGAGAGCAAAATATTATAAGTTGTTTAAGGTTTGAGTTGATTTATTCAGGAATAATATTCCTGTCTGTTTTTACCATTCCTACCAAAGATATTTCTGTCCACTAAATAAAAATTCCTTCTATTTAAAATTTAAATAGAACTTAAACAAATACGATACTTCATAATATCCACGCAGACTTGCACGTAAGAGCGGGAGTTATCCGTTTTAACAAGCAGCGTATTGCACTGATACAAAATAGCTGTGTGTGTATATATGTAGATATGTATGTATATGTATATATATGTTTATATATGTGTGTGTGTATGTGTATATATATATGTATTTGTATATATATGTGTGTGTATGTATGTATGTGTGTATGTATATGTATGTGTATATATGTGTGTGTGTATATATATATATGTGTATATGTATAGATATGTATATATATATGTTTATGTGTGTGTGTGTAAATATATATATATATATATATATATGACAGCAACACTCATCACTCACAACAGTGACAAAACAATTACATTGACAATCATGTTACGTTATTTTCAAAATGTTTCCTTTTCTTTTTCATTGCTTCTTTAACACACTACTTCTCCGCTGCGAAGCGCGGGTATTTTGCTAGTCTGGTATAAGGCAGCACAGTGCTGCATGGCTTATGGCTCTGGCTTTGGTTTCTATCCAGTCAACAGTAGGTAGTATTTGCGGGTTTTCACCAAATGGGTTTTTGTCTTGTTATTCCAATTTCTTTCCAGTTCTACATCCATACAGTATATGCCTTATTGGCCTTTTGTGAATGTAAAAAAAATGTAGATTTCCCATCCAAATGTTAGTCACTGCTTTGTTCCCATTTATCAATAAAAATGTTTCCAACCATTCTGTAGTGGTGAAATAATATCATTACTTCTCTTAAGTAAAACATTATTTATGTTGTATCGTTTTATTAATTGCTTTGAAATAAATACACTTTTGCACCTGTTCCGTCATGATGCTAAATTATTTTTGCCCCGTATTGACCCACTTTTTACTCTAGCAAGAAAAACAACTAGCAATCCACTGCTGCTTGAATGTGCAGTTTTAATCCACTGTGCATTTTTCTCTTATGGTACCCCGGCCTATTCTTAGCGTTTGAAGGCCAAAGAGTGGAAACAACACACTGCCTATTTGTAACCCTGACAGTCCAGCATTCTTGATTAATAATAATGCATTTATTTATACAGCACTATTATTTTTTTTCATCTGAGACTGCGAGTAGCTGAAATTTTAACATACTTAAAAACATGGGAGGCTGCGTGAGGCTTAGTAGTCAAAATGGCTACTTTCAAAATGTTCTTAAAAACAAATAAAAAGGTAGTAGTTCAAAAAATAAAGGAAAGGAAAGCAAAGGAGACAAAACAAAAAGAAAATTAATGATTATTAATAAAGAATGGTGTTCATAAAAGATTTTGTTGTTCTTTTGTCTTTTAAAACCAGACGCCTCAGGACGCCACCGTGTCTTTATAATGGGTGCATAATCACATCATTATGTAGTGTGCAATGAAGTTCCATGTGTCAAACTGAAGCAATGCAATGCATCTGAAAACAAAAAAAAATTATAAAAATTAATGATGCTCAGATTTTAGCACCGAAATTGAACATGATTTCATATTGCCAAAACTGGCCTATTCTGATACTGATTAAAATTTGTTTACTTTATCCCTTAAAATTTCTTTTTTTAAACCTAAGCTCTTGATTACCAGCCATGTACAAGTCCTAAGTTCTCTATTAAACTGGTATTTGTATAACTAAATTGCACATATGTGTTACCTGCTTGTTTTTATTAACAAAATTAAATTCTGTTGGCTAATTGTTCAGTCAGTCATTTTCTAACCTGCTTAGTACTGAACAAAATTGTGGGCTAGCATAGGGTGCAAGGTTGGAACAAACCCTGTACAGGGCACCAGGCCATCACAGTCAGTCAATTTCCAACCCGCTATATCCTAACACAGGACCACGGGGGTCTGCTGGTGCCAATCCCAGCCAACACAGGATGCAAGGCAGGAACAAACCCTGGGCAGGGCACCAGCCTACTGCAGGGCACACACACACACACACTAGGGACAATTCAGCATCGCCAATGCACCTAACCTGCATGTCTTTGGACTGTGAGAGGAAACCAGAGCACCTGGAGGAAACCCATGCAGAAACGGGGAGAACATGCAAACTCCACGCAGGGAGAACCCGGGTCTCCCAACTACGAGGCAGCAGTGATACCACTGTGCCACCTTGCTGCCCAGGCCATCACAGTTTACTATTAAATATTATCCTAATAAAACATGCTTTTTTAAACTGATAAAACTTACAAAAAAAATAGGTATCTGTAATACACATGCCATAAATGATACAAGGATAATATTCTTAGCAAGTTTACACGTAAAACCAGCTCATTAAATTGTCACGTTAATTGAAAATAAGACACAGGTGCTGCTTTCTGGTCTTCCTGTTTCCATCAGCAGCCTTACCGATAAACTAGGCCCCCTGTCCCACCATATTAAAATAGATGTAAAAAAATACCTCGAGTGATTTTTGATTCTTCCCTCTGCTTCAACAAACAGATAAATGCTGTGGTCAAGGGTAGTTTCTATCATCTCAGAAACATTGCCAAAATCAAGCCCTTCCAAAGACCTGGGGCCTCATGCATAACAGCATGCGTAGAAGTCACACTAAAACTTGGCTTACGGAGAAAAGCGGAAATGTGCGTATGCACCAAAAAATCCAGATGTATAAAACTGTGTGTATGGCAACTTTCACGTTCTTCTGCTCCATAAATCTCGGTCAGCGTGAAAAGTAATGCTTGTGCACGCATCTGCCAACCCTCTCAGACTCCTCCCAGAATTACACCTCTATGAATATGCAAATCAATTTAAATAACCCCATATGTTTTGTGTTGCGTTCTGTTAAAAGACAATGGCAAAAGCACATGGAAAAAGAAGAATTTCAGCAAATACCAAGTAGAGGCAAGGTAAAACATACTATTTGTTGGTTTAAGCAGTGCTATAAACAACAAAAACAAGTTGATCAAGTAACAGAGTGGCAGAGAAACTCGACATTTCAAGCTCAGAAAGTTGCATGATGCCCGAAATAAATAAGAAGTGGTCAGATATCAAAGTCGCCATGAAAAGACGAGTCGTAGCCCACCGTCTGATTTCATATGGAAGCGTATTAGGGTACAGAGAAAAGAAAAAAAAACTGGGATACAGTGTGAAAAAAGGTAGAAATTTCCACTTTAACCATGTAGTTTATTTTGTTATTAAAGTAGAATGTCATAAATTTCATCTTAAAATTGTTTAATAGTTTCTCAAATCCCATCATAACTAAAGTGGCACGTTAAATGCTTTGTAGTATATGTGTTCTATGTACTGTTATGTGTGTGAATGACTACGTGATTCTTGAACAGGTTTTCTCTTACGCCGACAGGACACAGAATACATTACATTCATGATGTTACAGCTCTCTGAACAATTTAAATACTAAGATGTATACTTGAATCATTTTCGTGATGATAGAAATTAAAGCATGTATAATACTTTAGAGTTTGTCAGGTTGGTGCTGTTTCAGCTCTCCAAGACTGCTTCAAATTGACAGACTGGGACATTTTCAGGCAGGCAGCTATGGATGGTGACTCCATCAATCTGGAGGAGTACACAGACTCTGTGACTGGCTACATCTCCAAATGCATAAGAGGATGTTACTGTTGCCAAGGATGTTATCACAAGAGCCAACCAAAAGCCCTGGATGACGAGAGAAGTGCATAAGCTGTTCAAGATCAGAAATGCAGCCTTCAGATCTGGAGACAAGGCTGCCCTCAGGGTGGCCAGAGCCAACCTGTCTCACACTATAAGGAGAGCTAAGTGGGCATACGTGCAGAGAATTAACAAACACCAGCAGCACTAGAGACACACGTCGTACGTGGCAGGGCGTTCAGAAAATTTCAAACTACAAGCCCAACCCACACAACAGTGATGGTGATGCCTCCCTACTGGATGAGCTGAACAACTTCTTCATACAGTTTGAGGCGCAGGACAAAGAGCCTGCGAGAAAAGCAACACCTCCCTCCACTGACCAGGAAATCTGTCTCTCCATAACTGACGTGAAGAGGACTCTATCCAGAGACAATCCACTCAAGGCTGCAGGACCTGACAACATACCTGGTCGTGTGCTCAAAGAATGTGCCAGTCAACTGGCTGGTGTTCTCACAGACATCTTCAACACATCTCTGAGCCAGTCACCAGTCCTAGCATGCTTCAAGTCGACCACCATCATACCAGTGCTGAAGAAGTTCTCTGTGACATGCTTGAATGACTACCGACCTGTTGCACTCATGCCAATCATAATGAAGTGCTTCGAAAGGTTAGTCATGTCACACATAAAGACTAATCTCCCTGCCTCCCTTGACCCTCTTCAGTTTGTTTACTGCTCAAACAAGTCAACTGAGGATGCCATATGCTCTGCCCTTCATCTCTCCCTGACACATCTGGATAAAAAAGACATACAGTATATGTCAGGATGCTATTCATAGACTTTAGCTCTGCCTTCAGCACAATCGTCCCACAAAAGCTGGTCGTAAAACTGAGAAGGCTGGGCCTGAACACCATCCTCTGCAACTGGATCCTGGACTTCTTGACAGAGAGGCCCCAGTCACTTTGGATGGGCTGCAACACTTCCAGCAACATCACACTGAGCACTGGAATGCCGCAGGGCTGTGTGCTTAGTCCACTGCTCTTCACCCTGCTGACTCACGACTTCACAGCCATGCACAACACCAACCACATCATCAAGTTCGCGGATGATACGACGGTGCTAGGACTGATAAGCAGGGATGATGAAACAGCATACAGAGATGAAGTGGAATGGCAGTCCGCATGGTGTGAAGACAACAATCTATCTCTCAGTGTTGACAAGACAAAAGAGATAATCGTGTACTTGAGAAAATCACATCATGCCCACATCCCACTCAGCATCAATGGTTTAGATGTGGAGACTGTTAGGAGTACCAAGTTCCTCGGTGTGCACATAACTGAGGAACTTATGTGGTCGCATAACATTTCATCACTAAACAAGAAAGACCGGCAGAGACTACACTCCCTGAGGCAGCTGAAGCAAGCAAGTCTTCCCCCTTCCATCGTCACCATGTTCTACAGATGCACCATTGAGAATGTTCTGACCAGCTACATCACTGTCTGGTATGGCAACTGCAACATATCCGATCGCAAGCACCTGCAAGGGATAGTGAAGACAGCACAGAACATTATTGGGGTGCCTCTCCATTCACTACAGGACATATTTTGCAAATGCAGTTTCCGCAAGGCCTGCAGCATTGTGGCGGACCCCTACACCCCTCACATGTACTTTCCACACTACTGCCATCCAAGAGAAGATACTGCAGCATCAAAGCCAGATCTGCCAGGCTGCAGGATAGTTTTTACCCCCAAGCTGTCAGACTCCTTAACACCAAGCTGCCACCTGGGATCTTCCACACTGCCTCAACCACCTCTAAAAACAGAACTTTTATACATGCAAGCCACTTTCCTGCAAAGACGAGTGTGCATGTAGAGAAGAACTGAAAATCTCATACTGACCTTTAAGTATTTTGACACTCTTGATATCCTTCTGCTGTGAAACATTCTGACCTGTCATTGTTTACACGTCTTAAACAACTATTATCATACACTGATAATTTCTGTATTATCTATATCTATTATTTATTATTTATTTATTATATTACATATCTATTGACTATATTTATGTATCTAGATTTCAAATACCATACACTGCATCAATGTTCATATTGCTAACTAAACGTCAATATTGCTGCTATTTCTTTGTCTTGTCTTTGCACAATGTCTTGTCTTGTTTGTGTTGTAATTTTAAATTTAAATTTCAATTCTATTTTTAATTTATTATTTGCACTTCATGTTGTTACACTGTGGACCCTGAGCTTCACAATTTCGTCTATCTGTATACTTGTATATGGTTGAGATAACAATAAAGTTCACTTAGCGACGAGCTGGCTCCCCTTCCAGAGATTGTTCCTGACTCCTGCAAGATGCTTGCTGTGCCATGCGCAGCCCTCAATAAAACAATTTATTGCAGCAGTACTGTCTCTTTCAAACATACTAACCCCAGATTCCTGTCCTTCCTTTTCTTTCTCCAAATAACCAATTGCCACACAATCAGCTCTTTAATAAATCTCAAGCCATCTGTAAGCTTAGAACGCTGATTCTTCAAAACTTTCAAGGAACTTTGAAATATCTTCGTAGTACATGTTTAAATATTCCATCCATTTATCTATCCAGGGTCACGCCAATCCCAGCAAGCATACAGCGTGAGGCAGGAACAATCCCTGAATAGGGCGCCAGCTCATCGCTACTGCTGCCCACTGAATCCTTGCATATTTAATCATTAACGATATACATTACTTAAATGAAGTAAAACATTTATCTGTATAATGTAATATATATACTTTACTGCATTTCATTTTAAAAACGATATCAAGAGCACCAAGAAGATAGTGCCTGGAAATTTAAATCGACTTAGAAGCCAGTCGTCATCATCTGTAAATATGCACTCTCTTCTGTTGAATTTAATTCCTTTATTGTTTATTATTATATGTTACAATGAGATTCAATATGCAAATCCTCCATAAACTTATTTTCCTATAAAATAGTAAAATAACAACAACAACAATAATAAAAAAAATAGGATAAAAACAGTTAAAAATATACAATATGAAAGCATAAGTGGTGCAGGTTGTGCAATATTACAACTGTAATGTAAGTTTATCGTGAGGCAGTTGTACTTATAAGTACAAACAGTTCTACTGGGAGCTCCTGTTGGACTGATTGAGTATGTTTAGAGCTCTTGGGATGAAACTGCTTCTGAAACATGAGGTTCCTACAGGAAAGGCTCTGAAGCATTTGCCGAATGGGTGAAGTTCAAATAGACTGTGCACATGGCTGAGGCAGCATGTGCTAGAAGCTGTACCCCGATTATTCTCCCTGTTCTTGACACAATCTACCGTAGAGCTTTCCGATCAGCTGCTGTACAACTTTGATTCCACACTTCAATTCAATGAGCTAAAATACTCTGAGTGGTACACTTTGAGTAACAACACTAAATTGGCTATGGTATTTTAAATAGTTTGGCCATTTGGTGCACAATTATATGGTTACTGGTTGATTACAATCAGGTGCCTTAAACTAATAAATGATAGGCAGTTAATTTCAGGGTATTTGATAAAGCCGGGTCAGGGATTTGAATCTAAAAAATAAAGGGAAACCACACAGGAACAGTAGCATTGTTTGACACTGGTTGCCGCCAGCTTGCAAAACCGAGCAGAGATTGAGCTGGCGTGAAAATGTACGTGGCTTTACGCCAAATTTAGTTTTTATACATGACGATGTGAGCATGGGAACGGGCTTATGCAACATTTCTGTGCGTATGCACCATTTATACATGAGGCCCCTGGAGACGTTTATCTATGTCTTTGTCTCCAATAGGCTGGATTATTGTAATTCTCTATATCTTCAAGTCAGTCAGTCAGGCTTCCCTATCTTGTCTTCAGCTAGTTCAAAATGCAGCCACCAGGTTATTAACAGGTTCGTACAAGAGGGAGCATATTACACCTACCTTGGCCTCTTTTTATTGGCTGCTTTTCATGTTTCGTTTTGCTTATAAAGCACTATGTAGTTTGGCTTCTCTGTATATTTCAGATCTACTCATTCAATATTCTTCTTACATGTGACTTAGATCATCTTCCCAATTTCTCTTATCCACATTAATGCTTCATAATTAAAGGTGATTGAGCTTTTTCAGTGGCTGTTACAAAACTCTAGAATGAGTTTCCTTTACATGTCAGAACTGCTTCCATGGTCCTAAAATTTAAATTCCCTCTCATACTCTTATTTTTTTTCTTGGGCTTTAGGAGACATGGAAAAAAATGTATCTGTTTTGGTTTGGCTTGAACGTTATTATGTTCTTTAAGCTTTGGTATATGGAGAACAAATTGTATTGCCTTTGTTAGCATAGTTTTATTCATTGTTTTTATGTCAGTTTTATTTTTTGTTTTACTTTGCACAGCACTTTTTTGCAACTGTTTGATGTTTTAAATGTGCTTTATAAATACATTTGATTTGGCTGTTAAGCTAAAAAGCCTATAGTTTATTAAGCACTGTGGGCAAATTCTTATTTATCAGTTCTTTTTCTAGTTAAAAATGTGTGCTTCTGTATTAAACACAAGCTCACTCACCATTCACACTCAGGTAAGGAGCATCTGTTTTAATTACAGGACAAAATGAAAAAAGTTTAATTTCTGTCAAAGATGCACATCTCTTTTCTTACATTCTCCTGTTCCTTTCCATGCACAGCACAACTCCTCAGGTTCCCTTTTCTAAGATTATTCATTCACTTTCTTTCATGTAAAAACCAATATTTCTGCCACTTTCCCCTAAAGTCTGCCTGTTGTCTTTAGGTAGTTTGGCAGCAAAATAACACATGTGACTCTTCATGTACCATGATAATATGCAGAAGGAGCGCTGCAAATAAATTAGCATAAAGCTTAGAATAGTAGAAGCAGGTCTCGATAGCTCGCTGATTGTAGAAGATCACCTGAAACTGGAAAAGGCCTTGCAGTCCGCAGTTTCAATTAATCCACGCGAGCCGGGAACATCAGGGACACTGGCTACAATAGAGCCTGCCGCTTCACCTACGGTACAAGAAAGCAGAATTGATCTGTCTGAACTAAAGGTGATGTTCGCTGAGCTCATGCAAGAGATAAAGAAAAGCGAGGAGGCAAATGAGAAGGCAAGGGAAAAGGCAAATGAGAAGCTGCGACAGGAGCTGCAACAGGACATAAAGAAAAGCGAGAAGGCAAATGAGAAGCTGCGACAGGAGCTACAACAGGAGCGACGCAGATTGAAACAGCTGAAAATTTAGCTGCCAGTGCTGAAGAAAAAGCAGCAACTGTCAGCTCCGAATACAAAAAACTCGGAGACAGACTGGCTGCTTTGGAAGATGGAAGCAGAAGGAATAATGTCAGAATTGAAGGTCTGCCTTAGAATCGAGAAAGTCCAAACCCTGTGAAATTTGCAGCTGAGCTTTTTTCTAACATAATTGGAGAGGACTTTAAAGCAGATTCTGAGATAGCAGTGGCTTATCGCGTACGCGGATCAAATACCGTTAGACCTAGATCTTTTATTATTCGCTTTGAAAGATTATCATTTAAGCTAGAGGTGATGGCACTCCTCAGAAACAAGCAAGAGATTATATATGAAAATAACCACATTCGTATCTTCCCTGATTTCTCTCCAGAAACAGCTACTAAACGCGCAGCCTTCTACAACATTAAACAGCGGTTACGGCAAGCCAATATCAAATACAGCCTCTTGTATCCTGCCAAACTGAAAGTGAAATTGCAGGGTCAATTCTATGCCTTCGCTAGCAAGGAAGAAGCAGAAAAGGAATTAAGGAAGCTGATCCCCGGACTATTCTGATACATAATAGTGAGTCATGGCCGTTAATAATATGGTAAGGATTAATAATCTACTGTCTGATCTATTTGTTTAAAATACGGGTTTTTATCATTATCAAGTCTCATTATCACTCATTATTACTTGGGCGCTATCTGTTTATGTTTTAATTACAGTTATAGACGTTTGTGCTTAATTGCTTTTTTTTTTCTTTTTTTATCTAATTATTTTCTCTCTACCATAAACGAGACTGTTCAACATCGTACCCTTGGTTTATTGTTATTGCTATTATTGCATTAAGACTTATTATGCTTATTCAGGACCACCATTCCCCCGGTTTATTATCCGGGTGTATTATCTTAATACACTAAGATTGCTGAAGATTATATATATTCTAAGTGCACAGTTTGTTAATGATTAAATTTTATGCATATAGTATTTAGACTATATTGGTAATAGATACCTTTATTTTGTAACCCTAAAATGCCACTGCGTGGGGGCTTGTTTTGCTTTGGACGTGCTCTGTCTCTGGGTATGTCAGAGGACCGGGACTGTGTGAAGTGGGTTCTAGCCTCACGTGGGGAGGCAAAAAGGGAGGGTGGGGGGTTAAGGGGGGGGGGAGAGAAAGAGAGCAGGCTAGATCTATACCTAATCTATCCTTTTAACCTTTATAATTATAACTACCAACGTAATAATAGGCTGCATGGCAATAACTCTTGGGGAAATAGGAAATTAAGGCCGAAGCTGTCTCACTTCCAGTTAAGACTATAAAATGGCATCAAAAACTCAGAATCAATGTCTCCATGATGGGACAGTTAACTTCGTGAGCTGAAATGTTAAAGGCCTGAATCACGAATTAAAGAGAAAGAAAGTACTCTCTCACCTAACAGGTCTAAACGCTAAAATAGTATTTTTACAGGAAACCCACTTACTAAGCAAGGACCAGTTCTGGCTGCAAAAAGAGTGGACTGGCTAAATGTTTCATTCTAGTTTTACAAAGAAAACTAGAGGTGTGGGAATTCTCATACATAGAACAGTCTCATTTGTAGCATCAGATGTAGTATTGGATCCTGAAGGGAGATATGTGATGGTCATTGGAGACTTATCTAACTGTAAAATGATTTTGATAAATGTTTATGCACCTAATGTTGATGATAAGGAATTTATACAAAATTTATTTGCTTCCATTCCCAATCTGAACACTCATAAAATTATAATGGCTGGGGACTTTAATTGTGTTTTAAATCCACTCTTAGATAGTACTTCTACAACAGGGGGAACGACATCTAACACCGCAAAGATAATTACAAAGTTTATAACTGATCACAACTTATCAGACCCCTGGAGGTTTTTAAACCCAAACTCAAGAATATATTCTTTCTACTCACCAGTATATCATTGCTACTCAAGGATTGATTATTTCTTTATGCATAATAACTTCTTGCCTATGATTAAATCTTGCAAATACGATGCTATTGTTATTTCTGACCATGCACCTCTGATCTTGGAGCTAAAGTTACTATGCCCCACACACTCACCTCGCAGATGGCATCTCAACCCACTTCTATTAGCAGACAAGAATTGTACAGAATTTATATCCAAACAAATCAGTTTCTTCCTAGAGACAAATATATCCTCAGAGTATTCTGCAGGAATACTCTGGGAAACTCTTAAGGCCTTCTTAAGAGGACAGATTATATCATATCTTTCCCACAGAAATAAATTAGAAACTAAGAAAGTAGCAGAGATTAAAAGCGAAATTACTAGAATAGATGAAGAACATGCCAGACTACCAAGCAAGGCTCTACATAGGAAAAGGCAGGCTCTGCATTCAGAACTAAACCTCTTGACAACTAAAGAAACTGAACAACTAATGTATAAATCCAGACATCATTACTTTGAACATGGAGAGAAAGCTAATAAGCTTTTAGCTCAACAAATTCACAAGCAAGAAATGCGCAACGCAATCTCAGTAATCACCAACACGAACAGAGATAAAATCATTGACCACAAAAATATAATGCACACTTTAAGAGACTACTATAAATCCCTATATACTACTGAGTTTAAAGAAGACAATACACAAACCAATGCATTTCTGGATAATTTACAGATACCACAAATAGACACTTTTAGTGCGGAGGAACTTGATAAACCTATGGCGTTATCAGAATTACTAGATGCTATAAAGGCACTTCAAGGCGGGAAAGCAGCAGGCTCTGATTGCTACCCTGCAGAATTTTATAAGAAATTCTCCGCTCAGCTAGCTCCCCTCCTATTAGCAACATTTACAGAAACCAGAGACAACCAAACTCTTCCTCAAACTTTTCGCCAAGCACTAATCACCGTTTTTCCAAAACAAAATAAACACTGATTACAATGTGCATCATACAGACCAATTTCACTTCTGAATAATGACATTAAAATACTCTCCAAAATCATAGCTATAAGGATGGAGAAAGTGCTCCCCTCGGTAATATCACAAGATCAAACTGGATTTATCAGGGACCGACGCTTATCTTCAAATCTTCGACGCCTGTTTAATGTAATATACTCACCAACTAAATCAAACACCCCAGAAATATTATTATCATTGGATGCAGAAAAAACATTTGACATGATTGAATGGAAATACCTTTTTAATACAATGGAGAAATTTGGGTTTGGAGTGAACATTTGTGTATGGATCAAATTACTGTATACCAATCCAGAAGCTTCAGTTTGTATCAACAACATTTGTTCAGACTACTTTAAAGTAGAATGTGGTACTAGACAAGGATGCCCCTTGTCACCACTACTGTTTGCAATCGCCATTGAACCACTGGCAATACAATACAATACAATTTATTTTTGTATAGCCCAAAATCACATAGGAAGTGCCGCAATGGGCTTTAACAGGCCCTGCCTCTTGACAGCCCCCCAGCCTTGACTCTCTGAGAAGACAAGGAAAAACTCCCAAAAAACCTTGTAGGGAAAAAATGGAAGAAACCTTGGGAAAGGCAGTTCAAAGAGAGACCCCTTTCCAGGTAGGTTGGGCGTACAGTGGGTGTCAAAAGAAGGGGTTCAATACAATACAATACACAGAACAGAACAAATCCTTAA
Organism: Polypterus bichir lapradei; assembly: GCA_026402145.1. Taxonomy (NCBI): domain Eukaryota; kingdom Metazoa; phylum Chordata; class Cladistia; order Polypteriformes; family Polypteridae; genus Polypterus; species Polypterus bichir. The sequence goes on along the minus strand of JANRMT010062794.1, from coordinate 11,257,266 downwards.
TACAGCATAAAAATAAAAATTTTAAAGTACAGAGCAGAATTTAGCAGTAAATGATATCACATAATAAGATTTGGATATTTTTAGAGTCCTGGAGACCTCATCCATCAAGCTGCCTCCCCCATTTGGCCATTCCACGGCTAAAACAGTGCTGGGCCAGCCAATCCGATGAAAGGACCCCTCTTTCCCATGATTCCTGCGATCCTCCATCAGGGATGACTTTAATATAGGCAGGCAAACAACTTGGCAGGTGGGTCCTGGCACCAATTGCCACATTTGAGTACTGAGAACAGAAACAGAATAGGTGAGGGTTAGTATTTAATTATAATTATCATGTTACTTATGTTTTAGTGCTAATGACTAAATAAAAGGAGGATTTTGAAATCTGCCCTAAACTTAACCGGGAGCCAGTGTAAGGATTTAAGAACTGGAGTTATGTGTTCATATTTTCTAGTTCTTGTAATAATTCTTGCAGCAGCATTTTGGATTAACTGGAGGCTGTATAGAGAACAGTTTGAACAGCCAGTGAACACCGCATTGCAGTAGTCAATCCTACTAGCGATAAATGCATGAATTAATTTGTCAGAATCCTGTTTATTTAGAAAGCGCCTTAACACTACAATTACCAGAGCCTACGAAAAAACTCGTAGGTCCGTCCCACCTTAAATCGCTTCTTAAAACCGTTCTCACCTCTCCGCCAGCGTCTTTTGTTAATCTAAATGTGCTGATAAAAGAAAAACTGCAAGTAGCCGGCTATTCCATCCCCCCAACGACTTAGAACGTGCATAAACTTCTCCCAGCTCATGCCTTGATTATCTGGGAGTGAAGTGGAGTTTTAGAGTGGAAATAATAGATCATTATTTGGAATACACGCATTTCACGTGTGTTATGTTTCTACAGTAATCCGTGTAAACACATTTTTAAAACAGAAACGTTTTTCATATTGTAGTAGTAAATTACAAAATGTAAGCATAAACTTTATAATGTATGAAGCCTGAAGTCCAAATATCAAACACATTTACAAAAGGTACAAATATAACAGAAGAAGTATGCTTTTATTCAAAAATATAACTGCAGAAAAAAGCCACCTTAGCATGCCACATTGACACATATTTACTACAACTGCCACGGTAGCATAATGGTATCAGTCACTGACTAGTATTCAAAAGGTTATGAGTTCGATCCTGCGTGTTTCAGTTTTGAGACGTAAAACCGCTGTTATTTTTACTATTTTATAATAAAAACACACATTTGATTTCAGTGTGTAACAGCCGGTGTAATTTATGATACTTGTAAAGGTTATTTTTTTTTTATTCACTTTTCATTCTCACAGTCGTGTTCAGGATCCTTCCCTACACCCCCCATATAATTTGAGAATGCTGTTTTCACATAAAGATGCGCTATAGCTCTGCAGCGTATTTGTGACTGCATTCTCGTACCAATGCTTGCGAACTGAAGAGCCTGCGTGCACTTTTCGTGGCATTACACGTCTATTTTTTTGAGCATGCCCGTGTCGCTCAAACACAGGAACATATGTTGGTGTACAAGAATAACAAAACAAGTGCACTTTTATTCTAGACTATACATGAAGAAAAAATAAAGCAAGTTACAGTAGGCGGTTGATACGACAGCTTGTGTGGGGCAATGCTAAGAACTGCTGATTTCCGATCCGTGCTATATAAAATCATCACATTCAAATATTAACAATTCCCACACACCCTTCCTACATTCACGACATGTGTACTTGTTGCAGTGTACACATCTCTCTGTGCTATGGTTCCTATTATACTGAATGAGCACCTGACATTGTACTTTCTTCCCTATACAAATAACATTCGACTATAGCGCGTCTCCAAATAAATCACATTCGAGCTATAGCGCGTCTCCAAATAAATCACATTTGAGTTATAGCGTGTCTTTATGTGAAAAAAAGCAGTGTCAGATGGGGGGGGGGGGTTCGTGGACGCGACTGAGAGAATGGAACTGAATTAAAAAAAAAAGCTAACCTTTATAATTATCATGCATTTACACTGGCTCTTACAGACTGACTGAAATCAAATGTATGTTTTTATTTTAAAATAGTTCAATACATGCAATATTATTTGAAAAAGAAGAGCGTCAGATCGGGTTTGAATACACGCTGACACTGTTACAGAAGGAGTCTGCTTATTCAGTGCAGCAGTTTCAACTCACAGTACATGCAATATTATTTGAAAACGAACAGCGTCAGATCGGGCGCATATTCAAACCCGATCTGACGCTGTTTGTTTTCAAATAATATTGCATTAGTGCGATGATGTTTTTACATATATTGTCTCTTTCATTCATCTTGCGGTTTGTAATCAGTGACCGCGTGTTTTTTCCCTGATCTTGCCAGTTCGCACATGTTGCTGTATGGTGCTGTTTCTTTTGTACTCCAGGACATGCAGAAGACAGAATAGTACAGAGCAGTAAGTTCAGCGCTATATGCAATCAGACAGACAGACAGGCAGAGAAGGCACTAGATATATAAATAAACAGGGAAGGCATTGTATAATAGATATATAAAAAAAAGCTAAGGGGATAGATATATAGATAGGTAGGAAGGAAAGGCACTATATGATAGGCAGACAGGGAAGCTCCTATATAATAATAAAATTACTGTTATTACTATATAGATAGACAGGGAGTTCAGGCAGGCAGAACGGCGAAGGTTAAAAATAAATAAATTTTCTGCCTAGCGGAGATTCGAACTCGGATCTCTTGAGGTACAGCAAGCCTGCTGTGCTCTAAATGATGAAATCTTACCAGTACGCCACGGAAGCTGTTGCAAAAATCTTGAACCTTTTATGAAAGTGTATTTGCTCGTTGGCTGTCAGGCTTCACACATTTTATAGTTTATGTCTACATTTTGTGACATTTATTACTAAAATATGAAAAAGTTTCTGTTTTAACATTGTGTTTACACAGATTACTGTAGAAACGGAACACACATGAAATGCGTGTGTTCCAAATAACAATCTATTATTTCCACTCTAAAACTCCACTTCACTCCCAGATAATCGAGGCATGAGCTCGGAGAAGTTCGTGCACGTTCTAAGTCGGTGGGGGGATGGAATAGCCGGCTGCTTGCAGTTTGTTTTTATCGGCACATTTACAGGACAAATGAGGCTGGCGGAGAGGTGAGAGCGGTTTTAAGAAGCGATTTAAGGTGGGACGGATCTACGAGTTTTTTCATAGGCTCTGGTAATTCTAGTGTTAATTTCCTAACATTTTTAAGATGGAAGAAACATGTTTTGCAATACACTGTCGAAATACTGATCAGATAAAGGGGATTATCAGAGAAGGACTGGAACAGAAAATTTCACTATATGCAGATGATATGGTACTGTATATATCAGACCCACAAAATTCTGTGCCTGCAGTCTTAACAACACTCACAGAATTTTAAAAGATCTCTGGTCTCAGAATTAATCTGAATAAAAGTGTACTCTTTCCAGTGAATTCTCAAGCATATAATATTAGATAAGATACCCTACCTTTTATCATTGCAGAGCAGTTTAAATACCTAGGGGTAAACATCACAAGTAAACATAAAGCTCTTTATCAACAAAATTTCGCCGTCTGCATGAAAAAAATTAAGCAAGACTTGCATAGATGGTCAACCCTTCATCTCACTCTAGCTGGAAGAATTAACACTGTTAAGATGAATATTCTTCCTAAGCTTGTTTTTTTATTTCAAAACATCCCAATATACATCAATAAATCATTTCTTAAGCAATTAGATTTAACAATAACATCATTTATTTGGAACTCAAAACATCCACGTATCCAAAGAGTGACCCTACAAAGACAAAAGGCAGAAGGCGGCATGGCTCTACCTAACTTCCAGTTTTATTACTGGGCAGCAAATATACAGGCGATAAAAACCTGGACACAAATAGAAGAACATACACAGGCTTGGTCTGCAATAGAAGTAAAATCCTGCAGTACTTCTTTATATTCCCTGCTCTGTGCCCCAATAAACGCAAGTTATCGGCAATATACTAATAACCCAATTGTGCTTCACTCACTTAGAATATGGAACCAATGTAGAAAGCATTTTAAGACGGAGAAGCTTTTATCTGTGGCACCTCTGCAAGAGAACCACCTCTTTCAACCTTCGCGAACATATGCAGTTTTGAATATCTGGAAAAAATTTGGAATTAACTTGCTTAGAGATCTTTATATAGACAACGTCTTTGCATCCTATGAACAATTACATTCCAAATTTAACATTCCAGCTACACATTTCGTTCACTATCTTCAAATTAGGAACTTTGTTAAACAGAACTTTTCCGATTTTCCTCATCTTGCACCCTCATCCATGCTGGAAAAAATATTGCTCGATCTCAAGGACTCAGACACTATCTCTGCAATATATAAAATCATTTTACAGTCCCTTCCTTTCAAAGATCCAAGAGGACACTGGGAAAAAGATCTCTCAATTAATATATCAGAAAAGGAGTGGAAAGTAGCAACGCAGAAAATTCACTCGCGCTCCATATGCGCAAAGCATACAATTATACAACTCAAAATTATATATCGAGCACATCTGTCTCGTCTAAAACTCTAACAAAATGTTTCCAGGGCATGATCCAACCTGCGAACGCTGCAATCAAGTCTCAGCCTCACTGGGTCACATGTTCTGGGCCTGCACCAAATTAACATCATTCTGGACCAAAATTTTTAATTACCTTTCAGACAGCCTTGGTCTCACAATCCCTCCTAACCCATTAACAGCTGTGTTTGGGGTTCTTCCAGATGGGTTTAAAGTGGAGAAAGACAAACAAACTGTGATTGCATTCACTACACTTTTGGCATGCACACTTATTCTGCTAAACTGGAAGAACACAAACTATCCTCTTTTAAGTCAGTGGGAAACTGATGTTTTATACTATTTGAAATTGGAAAAAATCAAATACTCAGTTAGAGGATCTGTACAGACTTTTTTTTCAAAACATGGCAGGATCTAATCAGTAATATTTTAAAATAAGCTCTTAAAGCACAGAGGAAGCAATTATTTCTGTATTTCTGTGTCTTCTGCATTCATCTCTATTGGCTTATCAAACTTATTAATTTAGGTATGTTTACAAACCTTAAATTGTATGCCGTTTGCCTTGCTCTCTCTCTCAGGGGGTGGGGGTTGACTTGTTCTTAACTCACTTTTACTTTTTGTAAAAACTGATTGATTTGTATGGAATGATTGCAATAAAATTAATAAAACTTCCAAAAAAAAAAAGAATAGTAAAACCTAAAAAAAACCAGTTTTTGAGATTAGCTAAATTACTGATCACCGATCTGTCATTTGTGGTGAAATTTGAACTGATCTCTGTCTCCAGCTGATCAAATTTGAGCATCACTAGGAAAAATTCCAAAACAAAGTGCTTAAATTATATTCAACAGAAACATAATGAAAATGTCCAAAATAAATAAAAATGAACACTACATCTTAGAAAGTAAGTACATAAGTAAAGAATTAAAACTATCGATGTGTCATTACAAGAAAATAATAAATAGGATAATAATATACAATTCCATTACTCAATACACAAATAAAAAAAAATCTCAAACATGCAGGCGCAGTGAGTATCTTACGGGGACTGATGTAGCAGAACACTACAGAAGTGGAAAGATGGTTACACTGCTTATAGTAACAGTTTCCATTCCTGTGCCCAGGTCAGAGGAAATCCTATTTGGATATCACTGATGATGCATCTGTCCCTTCAGACCCTAGTCTCCACAAAAGATGACATCATCAGGAAGTAGTCGTCATTTCAAACTACAGTGACTAGAGAATACACATCACTGTATGAGAGCTGAACAAAGAAGACAATGTGTCTTTCCAAACTTAACTAAATACTTTTCAAAAAAAAAGAAACATTAAATTGAACTTTCCCTGTTTGGGACACCAACACTTTCATCTTTCTGTTTGTACCTTTTTACAATATACAGTATAGTCATTGGTAAACAGTAACAAATTAAGGAGCTACTAAGTAATGATCTGCTTGGAACTGTTAAATCTGGAATGAACATCAAACAAATAGCCATTGAATGGCCGATGTCCTTCCAGCATTTGGTTCTGAGACTGAGAATGAAATATGCTCTGATTCTATTCATTGTTCCTTATCATTGTGGGTGATTGTAACATCAACATTTGTATACCTACATGTAAACATACACAAATTGTGTTATTGTGTTCATGGCTTTCATGTTTCTTAATCTAATTCAGAAATTTGACTTTCATGTATTTATTTGTTATTTGATGTTGAATGATTGATGTTAGTTTGTGGGGCGGCACGGTGCCGCAGTGGTAGCAGTGCCGGCTCACAGTTAGGAGACCCGGGTTTTACGTCCTGGATCTTCCCTGCGTGGAGTTTGCATGTTCTCCCCGTGTCAGCGTGGGTTTCCTCCGTGTGCTCCGGTTTCCTCCCACAGTCCAAAGACATGCAGGTTAGGTGCATTGGCGATTCTAAACTGTCCCTAGTGTGCTTGGTGTGTGTGTGTGTGTGTGTGTGTGTGCCCTGCGGTGGGCTGGCGCCCTTCCCAGGGTTTGTTTCCTGCCTTGTGCCCTGTGTTTGTTGGGAATGGCTCCAGCAGTCCCCCATTACCCTGTAGCTAGGATATGGCGGGTTGGATAATGGATGGATGGATGTTAGTTTGTATCCTATGTTATGATGCCATCTTTGCTTTTATTCCTATTTTATTCCTTTGAATATTTGCAAAGTGTTTGGCACTTGGCCTTACTCTATAAATAAAAAAGTATTATTATTTACCATTACTGTTAGCATTAAGAATATAAATAAAATGTTAAGCAAAAGTCTAATAAATTCTTAGTTATTTTGCTATTAATAAAGTTAATGGAGTTATCAGATTTATTCAGTCTATGGATACCATTCCAAAGTGTGGGACAGCTCTAGCACCTACGGAATACAGATTATTTGGGAGTATAACAAACATTAGAGGACCCAAATGGGAGAACTGGAAAGTAATGTTTCCTGACATACTCTACTACAGCATTAGATGAAACTTCATAGGTTAGCATTTGGATATTGCAGTACCTATGGTGTCAGTGAGGGTTGATATTTATCATATTTTTTACATCCTTCCACATTGTTTTATCACTACACAAATACACAAGCCTGGTTCCTTACTTTTACACACTCCAGCTACTTTTTACTTGACTCTTAGCATTTTCTCAGTTTACCTAAAATGGATGTAGCCATCTAGCCATACCCCCTACAATTTTTACTCATCCAGCCCTTGTGAGAATTATTAATTAAAAAATCAAAACAAACAGTTTGTAATTCTCTCAAAATGTTAGTGTATAAAGATCATATTCTATAAAAAAAAGAATATTTTTAATGACTAAATAATCCCAGGAATAAGAATGAGCCACAAAATGACAAGCTCAGGAGCATTTCAAGTGAAGGCCATGATGTTTGATTCAAGAAGATTACATAAAGGCCAAAGGGTAATATGAATAAACTGTGAACTCGTAGAAGCAATGAAAAAGAACAAGGATCAAGAAATAAACTAAAACACTGAATGGCAGAAAAAGGAAATGGATTGACTTTTTCCTGCTTATTATCTGTAGTAAAAAGAAATGTTCCAGTTGGGCATTGAGAGTGTAAAGAATCGAGAAATGGGCACATTTTGTAGCAGTAGTGAATATTGATCTGCTGACTGTGGCGATTCAGGGTTGTTTACATCAACTAGAATTACAGGGAAAATATTTTCTGATAGCATGATTTTTCATAACAATGGCAAAGACAATAACTTATAGTAAATGCTACATAGGCAGAAGTGATGATCATTAGTTTATACAGACTACAATATTTTACTATTTTTACAACAAAATTATTTTTTGGAAAATGCCTGACATTCATGCCTTTATGATGTGCAAGGAAAACCCACATAAACAGTACCTGTCTATGGGATTTCAAGCAGGACTGTACCAACTGTCCTGGAAAATATGTGGACATAATATGTTATGCCTCTAATTTTTGCTTTAGTTTGGTAAAAGAAAGTCTATTTATGTGGACAGGTCAGTTTTTGGTCTACTAAGTGTACAGCTGCCAAATTGCTATAAATATGGCTAACCATTTAATTCACAAAACAGCATATACATCCATCCATCCATTATCCAACCCGTTATATCCTAACTACAGGGTCACGGGGATCTGCTGGAGCCAATCCCAGCCAAAACAGGACGCAAGGCAGGAAACAAACCCCGGGCAGGGCGCCAGCCCACCGCAGACAGCATATACATTTGCACCAAATATTTCACAAATGTGTTTCTAAGTCCCTCAAGCAAAGTGTGGCCCATGTGATACAGGAAGTTGTAATTTCAGCTACTGTCAATGCAACATAGTGAAAAATGAAAAATTGAAAAGTCTACACTTCTTCATGTTAGAGGAATGTAACTAGGCAAAAGTGTGGAGAAAACATGGAGGACCTGGACTGTCGTGGAGAGTTCCTATGCTTGCAATTGTATGTCTCCTCTTGTAGCATGGTAATTACCATTTGTATTTACATAAGAATTGATTTTGAGTTTTTTGACTCTAAAACTGGGTGATTGTTGTCTGATCTCTGCAACTCACAATTTTCTATCTGTTTTGTATTTGTATTTTGTATGATTGATTTATATAGGGAGCAGTTTCTGGGAGAGGAGCACAAACACATGAGACAGTGCAAGTCCAAAAGTAGCTAGCCAAAGGCTGCCACTTTATTCATAAAGACCTGGAGGAAATAACACACCCATTTTTACACCATCCACAGAAGCAACTTGAAAAGTATGGAAGGCACAGGCAATAATGTGGAGAAACCCAGGCCGTTCAATAGAGCAGAAACAAACATTCAGATTCATTACAGTTGCCACACATGTGTACATAGGGACAATACCACCCCATGGCAGAAGGAGGTGTTGACACTAAGAATCAGTATGTTTAAATGCACACACAAAACCGGAATAAGGTGAGTTAAACAGGTTAAGGCAGCAGCATGGTTTCTTAAAAACCCACATTTACATGCACAAGTCCATTATGGAGTTCCACCTTGACAAATTGTACTAACATCATTAAACCATGCAAAAAGGGTTAAACATCCCCATTGACCATCGTGAATCCAAAAGAAAGCATGGAGCCTGTGTTTCCCAAGCAGTGTAGAGAACATTACTTTTAAAAGTAACTTAGTTATTTTACTCATTAGTTACAAAAAAAGTAACTAAATATATTGTATAGTTGCTTATTATAACATGCAATGCAGCAACAGTGCATTAATTTTGCCTTGCAAAAGAGTGGCATAATGGTATGTGTGGTTCTTGTCTTATACCCAGTACTGCTGAGATAAAAATAATGCAGGGAATGTTTACTTCAACTAAAAAGATGTTGCATTAGTTTACAATTAATTAAAAAGTAATTGGACTACTTAACTCATATTAATTTTAATGTAGTGTGCTACTGCTCCAGAGATTGTGCTGCTGAACTTAGCAATGTACAATCTGGTCATCAACTTAGATTTAGTGATTTCTGAAATATTGAAGCATATTATTTCAACCATGAGAAGGAATAAAGCATTTGCTCAGGAAATTGATCTTTGTGGACATTTCCACTGTTTCCTACCAATGGTTGCTGGAAGCGTATGAAGCTAACAGAGTGCACAAACTACAAAATCCTTAAATGTAACATTATATAGGGTTTACATGGACAAATAATGGAGAAATCTTTGCATGTTAATTTAGTTTTTCAAAAGTCAATTTTGGGTTATTAAAACAGAGGTAAATTTACTCAGTATCTCCTGTGTGTCCACAATCTCCACCCTGACGCAGGCACCGGGCACCAAGCTTTCTCCTATATAAGCAGATGACTTACTGGCTTTTTCTTTCTTTTTGTACAAGCAAACCTCATTAAATGGGGCTTCGCCTGACTGTTGCCACAACCATTTGAACATGTGTTCATCAGTTTTATTACACAATATATCAGTAGACTACAAAAACGGGCAGTGGCAACAACTTTGTGCTTGATTATAACCTTATCTAATCAAACCAAGCATCCACCTGGAAACCCAAGGAAACATCCATCTTCACAGATTTTATATTATAATGTATATGCCCCTGCCTAACCCAATAATAAGCCCTTAATTTAATGAAATGCAGGAACAGGTTAGGTGAGACGTAGGGGCTCCCAGCTAGATCAAAGCACATGAGAACTCACTTTCTTCACAACCATAATCAAGGTGATTACATCCTCAGAAGACTGCTGAGAATCACATGCATTTTAGACATTAAAAAAGCTGAAAGAGAATACAAAACAAAAACAATACTGAAAATACAAGATGCAAGATGCTTTCATTTTAGAAGATGGTTGTTGTAACCAAGTAATGGTATTCACCAAGTTTTGTTTTCATAACTTTTTAGAACAAGAAGACTAATTTTACAATGAATTAAGAAAGATTCCTTAGTCTGGGAGGAGGTAGGCTTGGGAATATCACTTGAATAAAGCACTAGAACTGCACATACACTTGTAAAGTAGGTATATTGGATCACTAAGGATCAATAATTTAAAGATTATTTTCTACACAATCCAAGCGTCAGTTAAGTACATTTTTAAGTTTGACAAAATTAAATATACAAGTCAATACTAGCTGCGATGTATGACATACTTTTACAGAAACCATATATAAAGGGTGGCATAACATCTAGCAAGTGCTATCAGAGAAATAAACAGTATTCATAATAATAGTTGGCCAATTAAAGCAATAGACTTTTTACTTTGTATAAAGGATTGATATCCACACAAGCAAGCAATTTAATATTCTTGACCCATAATCTTCTGAAATGCTAATATATCATAACTGTAACATTATTGTTTTCACAATTCTGTACACTTTTTAAACTGTATGGATAATATCACTTGTGATGACTATATAGAAAGTGAGAAGCCAGGGGCATCATGTGTAAACGATGCATACTCAGAAAATTGTTGCATAAGCCCATTTCCTCGCACACTTTGTGATGTATTAAAATTAAACTTGGCATAAAGCCACGCACATTTTCATGCTAGTCCCTTACCTTGCTTACATACATTTCTGCTCAGTTTTGCAAACTGGTAGCACCCAGTGTCAAACCAGTGCTACTGTTTCTATGTCATTTACCTTTCTTTTGCATATTCGCATCAATGATGTGGGATTTATCAAATACACCAAAATTAATTCCATATCATTCATAAATTTAATTCACTTGATTGTAATCATTCTGTTACAATATAATGGTTCACGGGATGACCAAATTATTCCAACTACCATAGCTGCTTTAACATTGTTAGAAGACATCGCAAATGGAAAAATTAGAAGAGACTGCGTATTTATAAATGATGATCTTCTAAGTTGATTTCGATTTCCAAGAGCTATCCTCTTGGAGCTGTGTGCTGAACTGGTGTCTACTTTACAAAGACAGACCTTCAGGAATTGTGCTCTACCTGCTCCTTTACCAGTTCTGTCCACTCTCAGGTTTTTAATGACAGGAGCTTTTCAACATGAACTTTCTGACAGATCTGGTATTTCACATAAATCACCAAGTCGCACAATGCCAGAATAGAATAGAATGGTATTATCCGCTTGTCATTCAGATATATAAGATTTTCTTACACTGTGGTTGAATTTGAAAACATCAAAGTGAAATTCACAGCCATGTCCAGTCTTCCAAATGTAATCGGAGAGGTCAGCTACATGCACATTGTTATTGCAACACTCTGGACAAGCCAGGGATGAATCAACAAAAGAATGAGCTGGCATTACATCATATATAGTTGGAGAACGTATAAAAATGGCAGCTCTGTAAACTCGGAGGTGCTTTTTCTAACTAGTGCGATAAAAGGCAAGTAGTTCTTTAGATAGCGAGTCACCTCAAATAGCCATTTAAAAAGAAGAGAATCGATCCGTTGTGTCGCTCAGCGCCGATGCTACACTATAAAGGTGCCTTCAGAGAATGAATTTGTTTATGTAAATAGAATGAATTTCTACTCTATTAATGTGCTGCTCTATAGTGCACAGAAAGTGTGTCGAGGCTTGCCCGTACCTGAAGAGATGTGGTATAATTAACCTGACCCTGACCCACCAAATAATCTGCCAAATCGTACAGTGGTACAACTTCATTTGAATGTAATTAGCAGAATGTAAAAACAGGTAATCAGATACAGCATTTATTTTTGAACTAATTAATTTAACTTGCTATCAATATCAGATAGTACAGATCTTATATTCCTTAGTTCATTGGCCACATCTTTTACAGCATCCACTATAGCATTTTATGACTCCAGAACATCGTCCATCAGCAACCAGATGGTCGCCCAACGATTACCGAGGTAGAGGTGTGTGAAGCCAGCGTCTGAAGATGTGCTGGGCACAACAGTACCATCAACACATGGAGTCGCAACATTGACACGGGGGTCAGCATTTGTAATATCCTTTTCTTATTTATATCACTGCTTAATCCAACAAATAGTACATTTTTCCTTGCCTCCACTTCACATTCACTTTAATTCTTTTTTTTCCATGTGATTTTGCCATTGTCTTTTAACAAAACACCAAACGGAGTGTGATATTTATACTGATTTGCATATTAAAATATGCAGAACTCTGGGAGGAGTCAGGTGAAGCTGTAGGCCTGTGCAGATCCGTTAAATTTTATGTTCATTGGGATTTGTAAAGGGGAAGTATGTGGAACTTGCTGTACGCTCAGTTTTATGCATCTGGATTTTTTTTGTATGCATGCACGTTTCTGTTTTTGTCGTTACACCATGTTTTAGTATGAATTCTGCACACGCCATTATATATGAAGACCCAAGTCTGTTTTCGAAGAGGTTGATTTCTATCAAATTAAGGTGAATTAGTCAAGTCCGCTTGCACATACCGCAATTTGAAAATTTCTCTTATTCAGCTTTTATACTACCACCTGAACAGGCTAATTTGGAATTGTCAATCAACTTAATGTAAAATCTTGAAGATGTGAGAAGAAAACTAGATTACTAGAGAAAACCAACAAAAAACAGGAATACTGAAACTGTTTTGTCTTCTCCAACTATAATTCTAACTTCGCTGTAATACAGACTGATGGATCTTATCTAATTATAATTCTATGTTTGAGGTATTTATTTCAGAAGACAAGAAAACTGACATTAAGATAAGGTAAGATAGACAGAAGTTTCAAGATAAGGTGTTTAGACTCACTAATCATGGTGCCAGGGAACAGTGATGTGTTGCATACTCATTAGCACATGTAAGCAAGAATTTCAGTGTACTCTGTACATGTTATAACATTGACTCTATAACCTTTAAACTATGAAAAAAGCAAATTATCTTGATAACTGCATTTGCTGACCTGGTACCAGAAGATGTCACATTATATGACCACGAATCACAGGAGGTGAAAAACTGCACAACTCTGTGACAACTTTCTGGCACAGTTTTACATTTACAAAGTATCACAAGCTATCCCCTTTTTCTGATAGTCTCTAATGAGCTGCCTGACCGTGCTGGTGCTGCACAAATGCTTTCTCACAGAGTCTGCCCCATGACATAAGATAAATTTTGTCAGGCTAATCTACAGATTGGTTGGACCTGGGCTCCCCACTGCAAAACACTTGACGCTGAGAGAAAATAAACAAGTTATAATAAAAAGTTGCTGATATCAATTCAAGAGCTGAGTGGCACAAGGTAATGGAAAATTAATGATTAATCTGTACATTGTAATGTATGAAGCCACAAAAGAGAGAGACACACACACAGACCACTGCAGGTACTTGGTCACACACATTTCAGAAGTACTTCTGTCTGCATATCCATTGCACTTTGTCATTTTGACTGTTGCATCACTATATAACATTACAACAGCAAATAGGGTCTATGTACCACATATGCTATGCTTAAAAATGTGACTATATTCTGGCATAGCATTTTGCTTTTCTAATTGTACAGTAATGTTAACTTACTGTAATTATTTATTTAGACAAGCAGGCAGAAGGTGGATGCTATGCAGCCTCGTCTGTGCCTCTACTAGTATCAGTAGGCACATTTAACTTTGCATTTTCTGTTTCTTCTCATTCTCAACTCTCTTAATGGCAGTCATGTTCACTGGATTTTGATGGGTTACGAAACAAAGTTTACTTTAAAAGCCATCTTCATATTTTATCAAACATAGCTGCCTATTCTTTCAACCTTACATTGACTCTGAATCTATCGTCAAAACTGAACAACAGAGACCACACACAACACCTGCAACATATTGTTTATTTTTAACCACTAGTCCAGTAGTGTCTTTGAAAGCCAATATATAATCTGATGTTACAGAAAGGTTTTTCCCTTGCAGCAGGTTATGTTTGTTTTTAACATTTTCAATGTGCTCTCTGCACATGCAACATATATTTAAGTTTAATAGGGGTCTTTTCAGAAGACTTTTGGGCTGTAGATAATTGTAATTAGACACTTGCTATCTTTCATACCAGTTTAAGGATAAGTTTAGTGTTTTCCAAGTGGAAGTAATTGCTTCACAAACATGCTGTATATGCATTTGCCACACCAAATTGTATTGAAAAGTTAACTGCATTCTATAAATTTTAAATATTATCTTGCCCGCACTGGTGCTTTGATCCACTGTATTGATCCACATCTTCCGATTACACACACATTGTAAAACAGTTTATACATGGCACTTTTTAATTAAAACACCAATATTTTGAGAATCGGCCATTTTCAAAGAAGACCGGGAGGTATTTTCCGTACATCGCTTAAATCATCCGAGATCAGATGCCTCATCTTGGATGAGTTAATGCCGGTGAAGCTCATCTGGGATAAGTCGGTTTTTCAAACGCAGCCGTGTAGTAGATTAGTCTAGCTGGATCTAATCATTTGAGATGAATGCGTGCGCCCGCGCTGATTGAAAAGCCCTTATATATTGAGTCTAGAAAACATGATCAGCAAGTCTTTGATAGGCTGTAACAAAATGACAAAAGAATGCATAATAATAAGAAGGCAGACAAGCAAAAAACCCCTGCAGAAAAGTTGGCTTTCCAGCAAAATGCCCATCGCCCTGTTTCTAAGGGCATTTTTTTGGTTGGGTCAGTTGCAGGGAATGTCATATCCCTAGAATTTGTGTCTGACCAATGAGATATTGACGAAGGTCAAATATTTGATGAAGACACTGTGTCTGATTATTCATCAGGAGGAAAGGTACATTTTCCAAATAATGTTTGCTCAAACTCCACTCTGATCAGTCCCATGTGCCCCAATCACATTTGAAAATCTGGGTAATGAGAATGTTAGGCTGATTGTGAGATTCTTTATGGAACTGTGGGTGTTTTTGCCTGTGTACCTGCAATGGCATGAAATGCCTCTTTTATTGTCTGCACATGAAGGTGTCCAGCAAACACTATGAAAACCCGAAGGAAATATTTCAGAGCCAAACAGACTTTACGAATTGCCTGGCAAACTGCAGTTTTAGATAGATTTTCCACATCGCCTACAGTATATAAAAAAGTGCCGCTTTCAAAAGAACTCAAAGCAATTTATACTGTCTGTGTGGTTGTGAGAGCCCGACTTTGCCTAGTTTGACTTTGAATATAAGGTGCTAATAAATCTTTGAGGTACAATATTCCCCCTCGGCTAAAGCGATATCTTTCGAAAAGAATTTCCTCAATAAAGGATCTTGCTGATCATGCAAAACTCTCTCTATATGAAAGAAGCTATGACTGAATGAATTCCATGCACAGACACTGATTAAGTGTGTGAGCTAATCCTTGTTTACACAGAACAAACCTGCTCCGAGCAGGTTTGAGGATTTGGATGTGCTGCTATGACAACCCATCCAGCAAGAGTTTTGAAAAACCAGCAAATCCAGGATCATGCCAAATTGTCAACAATTACATCCAGTAAACAAGTGATCCACGTATGAAAAATACCCCCCAGCTGTGTGTGATAGCTCAGCACTTGGTCGTCCTGTGCCGCAACCTTTCACTCTTCCAAGGCGTGGTTTTCTCTGAAAAGATCAAATCACAGTACACTTTCAATGCCACATGGTTGGTTCTGTTTTGATTTACTTCCGTATTTAGGTGAGCATTCGCACAAGTGATTATAAAACTTATCCTTAGCATGAGAAAAATAGTACTAAGAATATGCAATAAAATAATTATTTCCAGATCCCGTTTGTTGTCGCAAACATGTATAGAAAACCTGGAAGCTGCAAATCAATAATCAACAATTGTCTTGGCTTGAACAATAGAGGTATTTGGTAAGTTTTTAAGCTTTTCCTCCATGCCCCATACCCTCTTATGTAAAGTGTCAGAATGGGCAAGATTTTTTTTTAAATTTACGGAAAGCACAATTTAATGCACAGAACACAAATTCATGTGGCAAATGCATATACTGTATACCCTGCTTGTCAAGAAAAAATTTTTGACTGGGAAAAAAAAACTACACTACACAACATCACTAAAAGATCATCACCTCTACTTTAAGCGTCACCTTCAAGATGCATTGGATTGGTTTAGAAAAGTGGCACTCAGTGACTCATTTAATTGTTCCCATCCAGTTTTAAGAAAAATTCTGCAGACATATATATTAAATATCTGGCTCAGTGAGATGACAAACAAGTAGCTTTTAGATTTTATTACATTGATAATTTTTTATTTTAATATTGCCTGTAAAGCAATAACGCCTGTGTTAAAGCTTCAAATTGTTAAACAGTATTTAGCTTATGGATTAACTAATCTTATATTGTCTTTGCACTAAAATACACAGGATGTCACCTATAAGGATGACTAGCGCAAGTGTATGTGTATAAACAGGTACATTAAAATATCAGCTGTCGTGCAACACAATAACACAATTTTCACTAATAAATTATTGTCTGTAGTAATTACAGAAATATGCCAAATGTTGCTAATTCGAATCACAAACCTTGCTCCTGGAAATGCTTTTGTAATAAAAACTCAGAGAAAAACTATATAAATGAATGTCTGCATACTGTTTATGAAAATTGCATACTTTCAATAATTCCTGCCAGGAATTTGTCTGTGGATTGTTGTTGTATCCAGGTGCATAATAAACTAAAGCTTCTTTAAGAACAACAAAAGTCAGAGTTTTAGCGGTGTTTTCACTTGTTCTGACCAGAGTGACAATTTGTGTTGGGTTTAGGGATGTTTATTTCTGTGCTAGATGTGCTCTTTTGTAGGTTCAATGCATGAATACATTATTTAACGGGTTTCCTGTGGTTGAGCTTGCTTATATTAAAAAATTACATCTTTTGTGTTATTTGCACTGGGGATGTGGTTAAAAAATTCTATAATCAAGAAGTCAAAAAAATGGAATTTTAGAGAAGATAATTCTACTCATTCTGGCAATACTTTTGTGAGAATAATTCCATTCATTCGATGAGAAATAAAAACTAAAAAACCAGATGGACGAAAAACAACTTTGCATATTATAAGTTTCACTGAAACAGTTCTACATTTTTGCTTGTCTCAATCAATCTAAATTACCCATGTCACTGCTGCTATATAAAATAAAGACTGATTGATTATCCAATGATAATCTTTATCATTACAGTACATCTGTTAGCACACCTGGAAGTGGGTACCACTGGGACTCTTGGACAGAAGGAATGATTTACAAGAAGGGTTCCTTAAGGATCACTTTGCCACTGTATTTATATTTACGGTGTGTGGTCTGTTAGAAAATTTTCATGGGTTACTCAAATAATGTAGCTGCTTATATTTTCCTTTGTTTATATTCCAAATACTTTTCAATGACAAGTAATCTGACAAAAATGGAAACTGACACACAGTGAAGATGTCTTTGTATTTCCACTGAGGTTATAAAAAATATGTAGCTTACATACAAAAAAACATTGTTTAGATATGCCCAGTGTTAGTTTGAACTGCCTACGATTTCATTGCCCTGATATGGTTTCACCAAATGTCATTTCATGTCTGTTCAATGATCTTGTTGAGATGTAGAAACCTAGAATCTTTAATGAGCATCTAAAACATGAGAAAAAATCACCAGAAGCAGATAATATTTATCCCCTTAAGAAAGTTTGTGAATACATATATAAAGCCTCAATGCATATGATAAAGGATTCCGTGCACACTGGGGAAACTCCCAAGGACTGAAAAATGGCACATATTATCCTGTTTTTTTAAACAGGAGTATCGGGCAGATCCAAGCAACTATAAGCCAGTAAGCTTAATGTGCATCACAGGTAAAGCAATGGAAGGAATTATTAAGAGTAAGATTGAATAGCACATGGCAAGAACAGGGGCCTAATGTATACAGTAACGCCTTGCATAGAATTCACACTAAAACATGGCATACAGGCAAAACTAGAAATGTACGTGCACACAAAAAAATTCAGATGCATAAAACTGTACATAAGCAAAGTTCTATGCACTGTTCCTTTATAAATCCCATGCACGTGCACCAGCCTATAGCCCCACCCTCACTCCTCCTAGAATCATGCCTATTTGAATATGCAAATCAATATAAATAGCCCCTTTTGTTCAGTGTTTTGTTTAAAGATAATGGCAAAGCAGGTGTAAAAAAGAATAGTTTCAGTGAATGTAAAATGGAGGTCTTGCTGAGTGAAGTGTAGGCAAGAAAAAACTTAGTATTTGGTGGCTTAAGCAGTGGTATAACTGCTAATATAAAGGGAATTAGTAAAGTGAATTGAAATTGTTGCTTTAAAATGAGTTCAGCAAGAACACAGGGACAGGACTGGAAACTTGTTAAGGGTATGTTTTACATAGACATTAGGAAGTTTTTTCTTCTCTCAGAGTACCATAGACACACGCAATAAGTTAACACGTATTGTGGTTGACAGTAGTATTTTAGGGACCTAACAAAACTAGACTTTTTGACAGGACAATCTGTGATGTTTTTGAGAGGTTTCAAGAGGTACCAGGAAGTGTGGCGTAGTGGTTAAGGCTTTGTGGGTTCCTGCTACTGATGCTATGTGACCATGAGTAAGTCACTTCACCTGTCTGTGCTCCAATTGGAAAACCAAAAGAAATGTAACCAAATATTGAAAGTCACCTAAGGTAAAGGTGTCAGCCAAATAAGTAAATATATTCTCTACAAATGGTAGCGATGTGGTCAAATTATTGTGCTTCAAAAACAACATTGGCAATGGGGCCCATGAAAGGGAAGCTAATAGGTCTGATCACCCTGTCCACATGCTATTGACCAGTTAAAGTGCTGGCATATACTATAGTTCCATAAACTCAACAAGCCAGACATTTTGCAGACATGACATTGCCTATATTTCTATCTGTTACAGAAACAGGATTCCTAAGTGAACCCGAATAAGTACAACTGTGCTAACCAGCGTACCCTTACTTAACACCAGGCTGGTCTTAGCTGAGGTATCAGAGTGAGATTTCGTAATGAAAACTAAAATGTACAGGTTCATATCACAAAGACAATGGCAATGGCCAGCATAGAACTAATATGCACATTTGTTACTCTGTGTTTTGCAACTACCATGTGGCACATATGTTACTGTTGCTGTGCCCTGAGGTAAGGCAAAAAACAGCTGGAAGATGAAATATCTTCTACTCTGGAACTTTGCTTCCAGTGAAACTTGTGAGGCTTTTGCTGTGTTTTTTAATCAAAAAATTAATGATATTAGAAATAATATAGTACATCTCCCCAATACTGATCCTCTTAAACCCTAGTACTCCATTATAAACAAATTAAATTCTTTCACCAGGATAGATTTACCTAATTTATATAAAATAATTTCTCAACTGTGACCCTCCACCTGCGTCCTTGACCCAATACCAAAAAATTTTTTCAAAGAAGTATTGGACATGCTAATTGATAGTATTCTTGACATAGTAAACTCATCATTAGATACAGGGGTCTTCCCAGACTGTCTTAAGACTGCCATAGTTAAACCCCTGCTCAAGAAAAATAATCTTGACTCCTCAGCTTTTGAAAATTTTAGACCTATTTCTAACCTGCCTTTCTTAAGTAAAATTCTAGAGAAGGCTGTCATTATGCAGCTTAATGAACACCTCAATAAACACGCCATTCTTGATAAGTTTCAGTCAGGTTTCAGAACAAATCACAGTACAGAAACTGCACTCGTTAAAGTAGTAAATGACTTACAGGTAAATGCAGACAGAGGTTGTTTATCTGTTCTCATCCTCGTAGATCTGAGTGCCACATTTGATAGCATTGATCACAATATTCTTAGAAATTGCCTTAGTCAATGGGTGGGCCTCTCTGGCAGTGTCTTAAATTGGTTTGAATCCCACCTGGCAGGTAGAAAATTCTTTGTTAGTTGTGGTAATTATACTTTAAAGACACATGATATTCTATATGGTGTTCCACAAGGCTCCATCCTGGGTCCGCTGATCTTTTCGATTTACCTGCTTCCGTTAGGTCAGATTATCTTGGGGCATAACGTGAGCTACCATAGCTATGCTGATGACGCATAACTGTAATTATCAATAGCACCTGACAACCCAGACACTCTTGATTCTCTGACACAATGTCTCACTTGTGTTTCCAAATGAATGAGTAGTAGCTTTCTAAACTAAATAAAGAGGAAACGGAAATTTTAGTGATTGGCAATAATGAATATAATGAGGTTATTAGAAATAAACTTGATGCATTAGGATTAAAAGTCAAGACGGAAGTAAAGAATTTAGGGGTAACTTTTGACTCCAACCTGAATTTTAAATCACATATTAATCAGATTACTAGGACATCATTTTTAACTTAAGAAATATAGCAAATGTTAGACCTCTTATAACATTGCAAGATGCTGAAAAATTAGTTCACGCTTTTGTTTTCAGTCAGCTAGATTACTGTAATACACTCCTCTCAGGACTACCCAATAAAAGACATCAATCGATTGCAACTAGTGCAGAATGCAGCTGCTAGAATCTTAACTCGGAAACGAAAATCCGAGCACATCATCCCAGTTTTGATGTCACTACACTGGTTTCCTGTGTCATTTAGAATTGACTTTAACATCCTGCTTATAGTTTACAAAGCCTTAAATAATCTCGCTCCATCTTACATTTCGGAATGTCTTACACCTTACACTCCAAATCATAACCTTAGATCTTCAAATGAGTGTCTACGTAGAATTCCAAGAGCTAAACTTAAAAGAAGTGGTGAGGCGGCCTTCTGCTGTTATGCACCTAAAATCAGGAATCGTTTGCTAATAGGAGTTTGCCAGGCTAATACAGTGGAGCACTTTAAAACACTGCTGAAAACACATTACTTTAACATGGCTTTCTCATAGCTTCATCTTAGTTTAATCCTGATGCTCTGTATATTCAATTAATTATTATTATTATTCATGGTGGCTCCAAAATCCATACTAACCCCTACTTTCTCTTGTGTTCTTTTTCCGGTTTTCTGTGGTGGCAATCTTCGCCACCACCACCTAATCAAAGCACCGTGATGTCCCTACATTGATGGATAAAAAGCCAGAAGTCCACATGACCGTCATCATCAAGTTCTTCCATGTGAACTCTGAATACCATGAGGACTGATTGAGGTAATTTATGTTAGGTAGAATGCCTAGAGAGGGTTGGGTGGTCTTGTGGCCTGGAACCCATGCAGATTTTATTTTTGTCTCCAGCCATCTGGACTTTTTTTTTTTTTTTTTTTTTTTTTGTCCTCCCTTGCCATCGGACATTACTTTTATTCTATGTTAATTAGTGTTCCCTAATTTTAATTCTTATTTATTTTGTCTTTTTTCTCTTTCTTCATCATGTAAAGCACTTTGAGCTGCATTATTTGTATGAAAATATATGGAACACAATATATAAATAAATGTTGTTGTTGTTACTCAATTTCAATATGTTTTTGTAAACCCATTGAGTGATTTATAATACATTTTTAAAAATTGTAATTAAGGATCCCCCAGAAATTTAGATTTTTGTTTTTTAGTGGATCCAAATCCAAATCTTGCTTAGCACTATATAATACAGTGCAAAAGTCTTATTTACTTGTGAAAAAATGTAAAGCAGTAATGCTTTAAAAAGTAATGGCATGAATAGTTTTATATTAATCAATCTACTTCCTAAAAAGTGCAGAGAACAGAAAAAAATGAATTCAATAATTGGTGTCACCACCCTTTGCCCTAAAATCAGCAGCAGTTCTCTTAGATCAACTTGCATGTTGTTGAATGTAATAACATGGTTCATTGTTACAAGCCTTTTGGAGAACTTGCCACAGTTCCACTGCAAACTTTAACTGTATTACATGCTTCTGTCTCTGAAAGGAGTGCCAGATTAGCTTGGTGATGTTGAGATCAGGTCACAGTGGGGGCCATGACACCTGTGCAAGATTTCCTGTTCTCTGTTTGTAGGGTATATATTTTTTATGATTTTGGTTGTGTGGTTGTGGTCATTGTCATGATGCACAACAAACATGGGGCCAATCACATGCCATCAAATGGATCACATTGATCAAATTACCATCTGTGTTTCTGGAATTGTAGTCCTATACCTGCATAAAACCTCCACCTTGCTTCACTGTTGCCCACACAGTACCACTGCCAAGTTTTTGGCAAACAAATTGGCAGTTATTACAGTCAAAAATTTTAAATTATGATTCACCAGTTCAGAGTAACTGCTGTGATTTTTTAGCACCTCAGTCCTTTTGTGCACATCTGAATCTGTTGCTCAGAGAGTCGCAGTCAGGGTAGCTGATGGAATGGTCCTTAGGTATGGCACTTTAATTGTGACCAACTGGGCTGGCTACTTTGAGCAGCTGTTTAAAGCTGATCCTCCAGCTAGGACGTTGAATATCTCTGTGTCCACAGTTCTTGAGGCAGATCCTCCAATCACAGGTGGTGAACCAGCTGAGGGTAGGGAAGGCTGCAGGAACGTGTGGTATCTGGGGTGAACTTCTCCAGGCTGGTGGTAAGGCTTTCCTCCTGGCATTAGAAGCAATCTTTGCTTCCATTTGGGAGAATGGCATCATTCCAACTGACTGGAAGATGGGACTTGTTGTCCCAATCTGGAAAGGGAATGGTGATCACTTGGATTGCCACAACTACAGGGGGATAACACAGAAACCTGCAAAGAAAATAATGATGTGATTTCAAACAGGTGATGCAAACAGGTGATTGTAACCATGATTTAGTACAAAAGCAGTGTTTATGAAAGGCTGAATCTTTGAGGAGCAAAGATGGGCAAAGGATCACAAGTTTGTCAACAAATGGGTGAGAACATTATTGAAATGTTTAAAAACAATGTTTTTTGCTAAAGAAAGATTGGAAGGAATTTGCATATTTCTCCCTCTATAGTGCATTATATCATTAAACAATACAAGGAATGTAGAGGAATTTCAGGGCAAGGGAGCAAGCCTAAGCTGAAAACCCATGATTTCTGATCCCTCAGACTGCACTGCATCAGGAACCGCCACTCATCAATAACTGATATAACCATATGGGCAAGGGATTATTTTGGCAAACCTTTGTCAAGCATTACAATATGGAGTTATACTCACAAATGCCGCTTAAAACTTTACTGTGTTAAAAAGATACCGTATGTTAATGATTTTCAGAAGCGTCATTGATTTTCCTGGGCTCGAAGGCGTCTGGGATGGACCTTCACACAGTAGAAACGTGTATTGTGGTCAGAGAAATCAGTGTTCTAGATATTTTTTGGAAAAAATGGATGCCATGTTATTCAGACCAAAAACATAAAGGATCATCCAGACTGTTATCAGCAAAAAGTCCAATACCTAGGGTCTGCCATGGTATGGGGTTATCTCAGTGTCCTTGGCAAAGGTAATTTATACTTTTGTGATATTAGTATTGCAAGCAGAAAAATACATTGAGGTTTTAGAGCAACATATGCTGCCTTCAAAACGATATCTTTTCTATGGATGTCCATGAATTTTTCAATAAGACAATGCAAAACCACATTCCGCACACATTACAAAGGCATGGCTGCGGAAGAAGAAGGTACAGGTACTGGACTGGCTCCAACAGAGAATGTGTGGAGATTTTCGAAAAATGAAAAATGGAACAATGACAACCCCATACTGTTGCACATCTTAAGATGTGTTTGCAGGAAGAATGGGACAAAATAACACCTGAAATGTTCAGTTCCAAAAAGTCTTTTAAGTGTTGAGAGAAAGAATGGCAGCATTACAAAGTAGTGAATTCTTTACCGTACCAACTTTTTTTGGGGTGTGTTGCAGGCCTGAAATGTAGGAATGGATGTTTATTAACAAACGAGTAACGGCACACTGCACAATGTGCAGTGAATACACTTGACTTGAGCATTCATAGTTTTCTTACCTTTTCACTGTATGTTTAGAATTCATTTGCTCAGAGGTTAATGCACTTGCTGCTTCCTGAGCAGCTCTTCTTTTCTCCAACCTAGCGGCCCGCTTCTTCTCTTCTTTCATCTGCATCTTTTCATGTTAAAACTGAATAAGTCAGTGTTTGTGTTGCAGTTACTTAGTATGTTTTCCTTAATTTCTCACTTAATCTGGCACTCAAGTCTTCAATCTGCCTCAAGAATGATTTAAGATATGAAGAGGTAAGGGAAGTGACGGTGAGGGTGATAGGGAATGTGAACGGCGCCCATATGCATGTGCTGCACTGCCGCCCTGCTGGCTGCTGCCAAGAGTCTACAATAAAATAAAATAAAAATAAAATCAGGAATAACCTTGGAGGTCAGTCATCTCCCTGAAAGCGGATAGTAGATGTCATGTAGTATATGTGTACCAAATTTCAGATCAATAGGTCAAACGGTTTGCGAGCTACAGGCGATTTAAAATCCTGGACAGACAAACAAACAGCCACAGTAGAATATTATATATAAAGATAAAGATGAAATTAAATTCACCAGACAAA
Source organism: Polypterus bichir lapradei (assembly GCA_026402145.1). Taxonomy (NCBI): domain Eukaryota; kingdom Metazoa; phylum Chordata; class Cladistia; order Polypteriformes; family Polypteridae; genus Polypterus; species Polypterus bichir. Next base: position 11,232,365 of record JANRMT010062794.1, on the reverse strand, counting down.
ACATGAACTATATTGAGTTCATACTGTCTCAATGAAATAAAAGTCAAAGTAAATTTAATAATCACTGCATTTTTTTTTTTTTTGCATTTTCAAAACTGTCCCAACTTTTTCTGATTTAGAGTTGTTGAAGCAATAAAATAACCATCTATAGGTAAGACAAATTCTTCTGTGAACTATCTAAAGTACCTAAGACTTTTACACAGTACTGTATACAGTGGGATGCAAAAGTTTGGGCAACCTTGTTAATAGTCATTATTTTCCTGTATAAATCGTTGGTTGTTACGATAAAAAATGTCAGTTAAATATATCATATAGGAGACACACACAGTGATATTTGAGAAGTGAAATGAACTTTATTGGATTTACAGAAAGTGTGCAATAATTGTTCAAACAAAATCAGGCAGGTGCATAAATTTGGGCACCACAAAAAAGAAATGATATCAATATTTAGTAGATCCACCTTTTGCAGAAATTACAGCCTCTAACCGCTTCCTGTAGGTTCCAATGAGAGTCTGGATTGTGGTTGAAGGTATTTTGGACCATTCCTCTTTACAAAACATCTCTAGTTCATTCAGGTTTGATGGCTTCCAAGCATGGACAGCTCTCTTTAACTCACACCACAGATTTTCAATTATATTCAGGTCTGGGGACTGAGATGACCATTCCAGAACGTTGTACTTGTTCCTCTGCATGAATGCCTTAGTGGATTTTGAGCAGTGTTTCGGGTCGTTGTCTTGTTGAAAGATCCAGCCCCGGCGCAGCTTCAGCTTTGTCACTGATTCCTGGACATTGGTCTCCAGAATCTGCTGATACTGAGTGGAATCCATGCGTCCCTCAACCTTGACAAGATTCCCAGTCCCTGCACAGCCCCACAGCATGATGGAACCACCACCATATTTTACTGTAGGTAGCAGGTGTTTTTCTTGGAATGCTGTGTCCGAGTTTACAACTGTCCTGAATGCGGAAGACTGGTCAACTGATATGAGAAGCGTTTGTATTTCCCAGAATAACTGGAGCAACCTCACCGTGAATCCTCGGCTGGTGGTGGATGATGTAATCTGACCCTGGGGTCTCTGGTGATGAGGGAATTGAAGTCAGTCTGGCGGCATGAAAACAAACTGGTTGCAATGGCGCAATGTGGTAAACAGCAGGTAAGTTGATGCGTTGTGGTGAAATGTGATCCTCGTCTCTCTCCTCTCTCTCCCCTGTTCTCTCCCGATTGTTTATATAGTACTTCCAGATGTAATTGATTGATAGTTAACAGGTGTTTTCCAATTTGGGGCTGCGGTCTCTTTCCATCTTCCGTCCCCCTTGTATTTACGGGGACGACATTTACTGACGCACAAAAACAGCAAACGGGACGATGGAAACAAAACGCACTCAGTACAAACATTAAACAACACTCTTATTATGTAGCCCCGCTACAACCTTTTATAACCCTAAATTAGTTTAAAGAGTTTATAGAATGGTATAACAGAATAAAAGTAAAATTAAAAATAACAGCAGCGATTTTTTTGTAAACAAAAAGGTAGTGGTATGTATACATTGTGTTTGAATCAAGTCTGAGGTACTGTGAAAGTGTATGGAGGCCGAGATTCCTAGAGCTACATGTTTTGTTTATTAGGTGAAACATAACTTTTAAAATTTGAAATTGACATATTGTCATGTGTAACGTATAATATAATATTATGTTTGATAATTTAAAATTACAAACACAGAATTTCCAAAAAACAAAGAATAATAATAATAATAAATATAGATTTTTTATAGCGTTTTTCTCATTACTCAAAGCACTCTTTGCAAACTCCATGCAGGGAAGACCAGGATGCGAACCCATGTTCTCTTTACAGAAGCACTACCACCACACCACCTGCCAACCATAAGTTAATAACAAGCTCTATAATCTACAAAAAAGGTGTTATGAAGTTTTACAAAGCAATCAATGCTTAGTTTGAGTTTTACGGAAAATTCCAAACTTTTTGCATGTTTTCATCAAGCGCAGTGTCCTAATTCATTATTTGCTTAGAGTGTTAATAACTAATCATCATCTTCGTAACAGCAATAAATTAACATATCTGACAGTTTTGATGCATGTGAGTGGAGGGTCAACCAGTCATATGAAGAGAAGTGTGGAGACATTGAAGTAACAATTAGATTAATTTGCGAAAAGCCGTGTTCACACTCACTTGAGGAAACTGGAATACAACTAAACTTATAGAATCATTTGATATGTAATCAATGCCATGACCAGTTTCCATGGCAGAGTGTACCATCACAAAAAAAAAATCCTGAATAATGATTTACAAATATCTATTTGTCTATGAAGAAAAAGAATGAAAAACTGTTTAGAAAACTTTGGGAAGAGAATTTGCCAGCATTTAGCTTGAGCCTCGGGGGAGTAGTATCCCACATGTCCAAGTTATATCTAAGCTATGGGTTTGTACTTGTAAATTCAGATAAGCTAATGAGTTGTTTTCAGCTTCCATTGATTTATTAGGATATTCAGGCTCAGCGTACATTCCTTTATAAGGATATTCAGGGGCATTAGGGTCCACAGCTTCTAAATGCCATCACTGATCATGGAACTTATTCTTGAAGGACGTGAATGGTGACCACCTGTAAGATAATTTGACCACCACTGCCAAAGCTAGCTTAGCTTAAAACAGAGTGAAGAAATGTGGCATCTCTTTGTCAGGAAGCAATGGTGTTTGGGTTCTGTAGGTGGCAGAAAGATACAGAGGATTATATTAAGAGGTGAGATAAGAAGGAAAAATGGTACAGCTGCTCATTTAAATACTGTACACAGGGAACCTATGCCATTGCAGACAAGCCTCTTTTGTAGTACGTATGTATTAGCTTTTTTGACTCCCTGCAAAACCCACTATTATATTTAACAAAAGAGCTTCATCACATAAATACAGTATGCCTATATCTCATGTCCATATTGATTTGCTTTGCTGGGAAAGGCTTATCTTAGTAACAGATATTACAATGTTTTGTAATTTACCACTAACCCAAAAAAAAAAAAAAAGAATGTTGAGTCGAGCGTGATCACAAGCCCCAGAGGAATAAACTGAAGTAACCCAGAAACCTGTCAATATTCTGAATAAAGCATATAAGCAGACTACAAGCAATGACTGCTACAGAGATTGGTCTTTTATTCACTTGGAGCCTTTCACATGATTGCTTAGGAAGCAACAGTTTCACATGAAAGATAATTACCAATTAAGGATATTATTAAAAATTCAAGGAAAACTCTGAGTTAACATGTTACAATGTGTTAATACCAAGTCCTTAAAGGTTTCTTACATATAAATATTGGCATTCAAAATAACTAAAGTTGCTACACTTGAATCCTTTCCTTTATGGAGTAAAGTTTTTTTGTGGTGTAGACGAATTGCAACTGAGGCCTGCCACTGAGCTCATTCCATCCCCAAGGAAAGCACGTTCAGCTTCTCCACACTACTTAAATCTGACTGATCTCCTCACATGTAGAAAAAAACTGTTAAATAACTGTGGTGAATCAGCATCTCTTTGCGGTTTTGTTCAGCTTCTAAGAAAGCATAAGATGAAATAGTTTTTGATTAAGGAGAAAATTTTGAAAGAGTTTCAATGAGATTGCATTGTTCAAAAGGAATAAAGTGTAAAAAAATAATGTAAAATTTAATTTAGGTAATACCATTTTACACCTAAAATGTTTGTTAACACAGAAGCTTACAATTTAAACTGTTAAAAGTGGTATGTTATTAATTTTTGTTATAATTTAATTAGGGTGGCGCAGTGGTAGCGCTGCTGCCTCGCAGTTAGGAGACCCAGGTTCGCTTCCTGGGTCCTCCCTGCGTGGAGTTTGCATGTTCTCCCCTTGTCTGCGTGGATTTCCTCCGGGCGCTCCAGTTTCCTCCCACAGTCCAAAGACATGCAGGTTAGGTGGATTGGCGATTCTAAATTGGCCCTAGTGTGTGCTTGGTGTGTGGGTGTGTTTGTGTGTGTCCTGAGGTGGGTTGGCACCCTGCCCAGGATTGGTTCCTGCCTTGTGCCCTGCGTTGGCTGGGTTTGGCTCCAGCAGACCCCCGTGACCCTGTGTTCAGATTCAGCGGGTTGGAAAATGGGTGGATAATTTAATTATAGCAAAACAATACAATACAATACAATTTATTTTTGTATAGCCCAAAATCACACAAGGAGTGCCGCAATGGGCTTTAACAGGCCCTGCCTCTTGACAACCCCTCAGCCTTGACTCTCTAAGAAGACAAGGAAAAACTCCAAAAAACCCCAGTAGGGAAAAAATGGAAGAAACATTGGGAAAGGCAGTTCAAAGAGAGACCCCTTTCCAGGTAGGTTGGGCATGCAGTGGGTGTCAAAAAGAACGGGGCCAATACAATACAATACAATACAATACAATACAATACAATAAAATACACAGAACAGAACAAATCCTCAATACAGTATAAAAAAATTAGAAGTACGTAGCAGAATTTAACAGTGGATGATATCACATAATATGATTTGGATTTGTTTAGAGTCCTGGAGACCTTATCCATCAAGCTGCCTCCCCCATTTGGCCATTCCACAGCTGAAACAGTGCTGGGCCAGCCAATCCGATGAAAGGACCCCTCTTTCCCATGATTCTTGTGATCCTCCATCAGGGATGACTTTACCATAGGCAGGCACAACAACTTGGCAGGTGGACCATGGCACCAAGTGCCACTTTTGAGTACTGAGAAGAGGAACAGTATAGGTGAGGGTTAGTAACAAATTAGAACTGTCATGTTACTTATGTTTTAGTGCTAATGACTGACAACAGAGATGCTGTATGTACAGTTAATCAGCAGCTCTAGTCAGGATATGCTAAACTGAAGTAGTGAGTCTTCAGCTGGGATTTAAAAGCTAAGACCGATGGGGCATCTCTTATAGTAGCAGGCAGACCATTCCACAGTTTAGGGGCCCTGTAACTAAAAGCTCAACCTCCTGCTGTTATTTTACTATTCCTTGGAATCATAAGCAGACCGGCATCTTGAGATCTTAATGTGCGCTCTGGTTTGTAAGTCAGGATAAGTTCAGACAAGTAAGCTGGACCTCGGCCATTTAATGCTTTATATGTTAAAAGGAGAATTTTGAAATCTCCTCTAAACTTAACCGGGAGCCAGTGTAAGGATTTAAAAACTGGAGTTATGTGTTCGTATTTTCTTGTTCTTGTGATAATTTTTGCAGCAGCATTTTGGATTAACTGGAGGCTGTATAAAGAACAGTTTGAACTTCCAGTGAACACCGCATTGCAGTAGTCAATCCTACTAGAAATAAATGCATGAATTAATTTCTCAGTATCCTGTTTATTTAGAAAGTACCTTAATTTCCTAACATTTTTAAGATGGAAGAAACATGATTTGGACAACTTTGTAATATGTGCTTTAAATGACATGCTAGAGTCAAAGAGAACTCCCAGATTTTGGGCCGATTCAGTGAAATTAATGGGGATTCCAACTGAGTTAAATGATAACAGAATATTGTTGTGATCAATGTCATTCCCTCCAACAATTAACATCTCTGTTTTATCTGTATTTAAAGACAAGTAGTTCTCATCCATCCACTCCTTTAATTCACTAACACAACTAATTAAAGACAACGTCGGAGAAACTACCTTTAATCTAAATGACAGGTATAACTTAGTGTCATCTGCATACGAGTGAAAATTAACATTATGTTTCCTAATGATAGATCCCAGTGGAAGCATGTAAAGTGAAAACAGTAAAGGTCCCAATACTGAGCCCTGCGGGACACCATATTGAACTTCTGTGCATAGTGATGGAATACTGTCAGCACATTTCTGTACATATTGGAATCGATTTGATAAAAAAGAACTAAACCAAGCGAGCACGGTGCCTGTGAGCCCAACATCATTTTCTAGCCTGTACAGTAAAATCGAATGGTCAATGGTGTCAAATGCTGCACTTAAGTCTAACAACATAATTACAGTGGAGTTTCCTTCATCAGAGGATATCAGAATGTTGTTTACAACCTGCGTTAGTGCCGTTTCTGTACTATGACTGGAATTTCTCAAATAAATTGTAATGTGTAAGATGTGACTGAAGCTGATTGGCAACTACTTTTATATTATTTTAGAGAGGAAAGATAAATTTGAAATAGGCCTATAATTATTAAGTATATGTGGGTCTAGGTCTGACTTTTTAAGTAATGGTTTAATGACTGACACTTTTAGTGCTTCAGGTATTGTGCCATGCAATAATGAACTATTGATAATGTTTTATAGGCGCTGCAAGAACATCCATGGCACTTTTTACTAGTTTTGTTGGCACTGGATCTAGGGAACAAGTAGTGGGCTTCATTTTAGAAATTAAAGTTAAGACTTACTGCTCAGTTACAGGATTAAAATGACAAAAGTGCTGAATGCATTGTGAGACAGGGTCTGCTATGCTGGTATTTGGTTTGTACTGTGATGCTGAGATCTAGGATCTTATATTTTTAATTTTCTCATTGAAGAAGTTCAAAAAGTCTGTACTGCTAATATCTGTTGGTATTTTGCACTGTAGATCTGAATTCCCATTTGTTAATTTAGCGATTGTTCTAAACAATACCTGAGGATTTTTATATATTGCTATCTATTATTGTAGAATAGTATTCTGAGCAAGCTTTTAAGAGGGCTTTTTTATATTTAAAATAAGACATGTAGTTTTGTTCTCCATCTACGCTCCAGTTTTCGACACTCTAATTTAGGAGCACAAGTGTTTTTATTAAACCAGGGAGAGTTTCTATGTACTTTGATCACTTTTGTTTTAAGGGGAGCCACTGTGTCCAGAGCATTTCTCAAGGTCACATTATAATGTGATGTTAGCTGATCTAAATGGTTTTCCACAATTACACTCGACTTGCTCAAAGTATCTACAAATTTTGAAGCAGAATTACAATCTAGATGTTGCACTGTCTTTGTTTTAGTCTGTGAGTGCATTGGCAAGGGCAGAACTAAATCAAATGTAATTAAGTAGTGATCAGAAATAACTTCACTTAATGGAGCAATATTTAAATTTTGAATTTCAACTATATAAGTTATAATTAAATCTAATGTGTGGTTATGATTATAAGTTGGACCTTTGACAATCTGACAAAATCCTACTGAATTTATCAAATAGGTAAAACATTTGCTAAAAGTGTCAGTTTCCACATCAATGTGTACATTAAAATCTCCCATCAGTACTACGTGATCATAATTTATAGCCAAATCAGATAGAAGGTTGCTAAATTCAGTCATGAACAATGAATATGGCCCTGGTGGTCTGTAGACTAGCACTATAATTGTGTTGGAATCTGTTTTAATATTTAAAATGAATGCCTCAAAGGATGTAAAGTTGCCTAGATTTTTAGACGTGATTTGCATTTTGTTACAATGAATTATTCTAAGTCCTCCTCCTCGACCAGAATCTCTAGACTTATGAAGGAACAAGTATCCATCTGGTGATGACAGTGTCACATTTACTAAGCCAGGTTTCAGTGAGAAGACACAGATCAGATTTTGTACTTAATATAATATCATTTACCAAAACAGCTTTACTGCCAAGAGAGCGAGTGTTCAATAAGCAGCATTTAAAACTGCATGCTTCTTTCTGAACTGGTGATATATTTTTTGTTTTAATTTGAAGTAAATTTCTGTTACAGATGCCCCTGGTGGAGGGTCTGGTTTTCTCCCTTGGTCTAATTATACACCTTATTTTTTGGTTATCAATTAATTTAAGGTTTGTATCAAGACTAAATTTGCTGGATGACCCACAACAGGGATTTTGGTTAACAGCTTCAGTATAGTAACGGGTGGGATAAACAACAGCCTGTGATTTAAGATCACATGACTGCGGCCTGGATGGTGCTCTGATCAGTCAACCAGGCAGTTTTGCTGCCATATTTTGGGATAATACATAAGATCCCCTCCAGTTAGGATAAAGACCATCTCTTTTGAAAAATCCAGGCATTTCCCAAAAATCATCCCAATTGTTCACAATTGTAAACAATTTTTACTTTTTATTATACACCAAAGGAGAAAAAGTATGCATTAAAACTTAGTAGCTTAGCAACAGTGATTTTCATAATTTCCCATTTAACATCCTTCTACATTTACTGGTGCAGTGTTTAGCACTGCTGTTTCACCTATCCAGTATCTTGGGTTCAAATATTGTGCCCAGTGGATTTCTATGCTGCGATGGGCTGGTGCTCTGCCCGTGGTTTGTTTCCTGCCTTATGCCTAGTGTTAACTGGGATTGGCTCCAGCAGACCCCCGTGACCCTGTAGTTAGGATATAGCGGGTTGGATAATGGATGGATGGATGGATTTCTATGTGGACTTCTCCTTGTATATGCTTTCTCTAGGTACTCTGGTTTTTCTCTGGCACCCTAAAGAAGTACTTGTTATATCAACTGGCTATTTTAAAATGACCTTTTGAGTAAGTGTGGGCCCAACAATATAAGATCACCCTGTCCTGGGCTAGTTCCTGCCTTGTGCCAAAAGCTGTCTGCACAAGTTCTGAAAAACAAGGATTAAACATATTTGAGAATGTCATATTTTGGGGACTGCCTATACAACACTTATTAGTCACCTAAGTACTATGCAACGAGACCTAAGAAAATGCTTTATTTAGCATTAACAAGACTCGTACATAACCAGGAAAGTGGTTATATAATCAATGGAGAGAGGCCATTGTGCAATTCTACTATAGGTATGGACAATATCTTGTGTCATAGTGTATTGTAGAAAGCCATTGGAGGGGTGAATAGCCAGTTGCCAGAGGCCAGGAAGACTTTGTCTTTGCATACTCCAAATTGTCCTTCCAAAGGACAATTTACTTTCTTCCTAAATTTCAAACAAACTGACAACCATATAGTTTTTCACTTTGTGTTTGTATGAATACAGCTATAATTCTCTCTTTCCTTTTTCATATATACATATGTGTGTGTGCGTGTGTGTGTGTGTGTATGTATATATTGTCGCACACGTGCGCTTGGGGAACAGCTTACAGGCTTAGTTGATAACAATATTAACCACCTGGGAACAGTGTACTATAACATTATTTTTTCTTTCCCCCTTATACAGAAAAAGATAGACAGGCCAACAACCATGACGTGACTTCCGGGTACCCACCAACTATACCTGCCTCTTCCTCCAAGAAATGCTGATAGCCGTAGATACCACCATTTGGGGCAGACTCGATTTCCACAAGGAGATAGTTTATGAAACAGCGCTTTACCATGCATTTTCTTTAGCGCCTTATGCGCACATTTCAATATATACGGGGATTGCCTTTGGGTGCCCCGGACCCTTTATGAGAATGTTGTGTGTTTTCCCTTATAGTACACAATATTTACCTATAAATGTGCTGAACATGTCATCCTAGGAGACTTTACTCCTTAAGCAAAACAGTGCATTTATTATGAGCAAACTGCAGTATAATGATAAGGTAAAATCAAATGAATTCACAGCCACCCAGCAGCCTAAACTAGTTTTCAAAGATAGTCTCTTTTTAGTTATTGTTGTCAATTTCTCACCCTTTAACCAAGAGTTATAGCTGCCTCTCCCCTAGTTTGCAGAATACAGTATCTGGATCCTTAGTTTTCAGAAGTGAACTGGACTTCTGTTTTTCAATGACTCACATGAATGAAGTGGTTGACCACCCTTTATATTGAATCTCACTGGAGGAATTCTAGTATCCATCTTGGTCATTTCCTGCTATATACATTTCAGATCCTCTCCTGGAAAGAGAGTAGAACAAGTTTTGAGCTATCTTGTGTTACCTGTCTGTCCCTTACAGTTTTCCTGGTGCTTGCCTCACAGTGAAGATAGGTGAAATGTGACAATAAGAATAAAGCAGCATGACACACTTTTGGGTACTCTAGCTGCTCATGCAATGCCAAGGGGCATCTGTTACCTTTTATTCTTAATGATGCCCCATCAGCTTCACATTTTAATAGAAAAAAAACTACTGCATGGCAAAAAAAATTAAAGATTATTTCCATGCTGAAAGGAAAGATGGATAAAGTCACAACATTTTCGCAGTATAGCCTTCATCAGGTGTGCAACTGAAAGGGAAGGAGCAGGTAACAAAAACACATTTTTCATCTGCAGCTCACTTCACAGAAGAAAGCCACGCTTCCTTGATCCCTTGATCATAGCCACATTTATCTCTCTGTTTGTATTTTTTTCATAGGGTTTCAAAGACACTTTTCAAAGAAAAACAGAAGAAACTAAGCTCATTCCCAGCCTGGGATCACATATTACTTCAGGCTCTAATAACTGAGTAAATTTTTAATTTCTCTCTTCATCTTTTCTAATGGCAGCTTTTTCTCACCCATTTTCACCTTTGCTCCTTTCATCTGCCCTTGCTTTGTTCCCTCCTTCCCCTCCTATGGATGTTACCTGCTATTTCTCTTTCAGTTGCACACCGGATGAAGGATAAACAGATGAAATGTCTTGTCTTTAACCATCTTCCTTTTACAATTAAAATAACTTTTAATCTTTTTTTTCTTTGCAAATGCACACTAACACAGCCCTACACTAACTCCATACCCACTGTATGCCCAGCCACAAAAAAAGCAAAGATAACATAAATCAAGAAATGTACAGCTTGACAAAAAATAACCCATTTCTTGACACTCAGCATATTGTTTGCATATACAGTATTTTTATTTAAAATTTTAGCATACATTTTCAATTTAAAAGTTTCCAGCATCACATTGCTGCTTGGCAAAAAAATTCCACTATATTTACTTATGAAAATCAATAAAAAAAATTCCTATTGCTGGACACACACAAAGGAAAAAAAGCTAGAAACAAATATTTTTCTTCACATATTTCACAGTACAGAAAAACTCAGATTATCCATCACTCAATTAACCATCATTCTCCATTAACCACCAGTTCCAAAAAAAAATCATTGCCCATACCATTGCTTACCTATTACTGTTCTACTACCGCTGTACAGTATGCTGCGAGATTTGCACATTGGAACACCTTTCTCTTGTGTTTGTCCCCAACACCAACACCACAGTGTCAATTACGTACCTTCAGTTTTAATAGTGCTTCGTAACTTTTAATTAATCTACTTTACATTGTAGGGCGGCACGGTGGCGCAGTGGTAGCGCTGCTGCCTCGCAGATAGGAGTCCCGGGTTTGCTTCCCAGGTCCTCCCTGTGTAGAGTTTGCATGTTGTCCCCGTGTCTGCGTGGGTTTCCTCCGGGCGCTCCGGTTTCCTCCCACAGTCTAAAGACATGCCGGTTAGGTGGATTGGCGATTCTAAATTGGCCCTAGTGTGTTTGTGTGTGTCCTGCGGTGGGTTGGCACCCTGCCCAGGCTTGGTTCCTGCCTTGTGCCCTGTGTTGGCTGGGATTGGCTCCAGCAGAGCCCCGTGACCCTGTGTTTGGATTCAGCGGGTTGGAAAATGGATGGACTATACATTGTTATGGCCGATACATGCATGCGTGTGGAATTGGAATTGTCACAAAAACTGAAATTATTAAACATTTACAAAATGGCAAAATTGTTTCAAGTATTGTTTCAATTTATGGATTAGGAAGAACAGTGAACAATAAAAAAGCATGATGTCGACAAAATTGAAAAATGTGTTGAAAATGGAAACCACTGATGGTAATGTTGTTCTGTATTAATTTTAATGATCTTCTGTATTGTAATTTTCTTTTTAAATTCTGTGATATTATGTTTTGTTAATATATTGTGATGTGCAGGCAGCTGGTGATGCGCTGTATGGGATTAGAAAGGGTGCAATGAATGCTGTAAGTAATGGGACTGGGTGAAGGGCTTCGCTTCTGTAAGGGACGAACACGTCTGTTACTACATGAGTGTTCGGAGAAGTTAGGAGAAAAAGGAAGGTATGGTGGAAGGGAATTCTGAGTAGGGAGTCAGTAGGCAGGAGTGTTTGCGGTATAGAGAAAAAAAAGAATGTAAGCGGCAGGAGATAAATTGATTAGTAGGGAAAGCTTTCTTTTGTTGCTTTGGAGGAGTGGTTTGTAACCCAGATAGATGACATCATATAAGACAGGGCACCATTTGTTATGGAAGAAGACTCGAAATAAAACATAGAAAACTCCAGTACCACTAAGTTGTATTTGCTTATTTTGCTGGTTGTTACAATATTATATGAATTTATTAATTTTGTTAAAACTATATTATATTTTGTTAAATCTGTTTTGTTTCATAAATAAATAAGACTATTCACTAAACTAATCTACTGTATGTCATTCTTTTCTCTTATCTGTCACAGCACCTGATGGAAAATTGAGGTTTTACTGTATATGTATATAAATATGAAGCAATCCATTAGATGATCATGAAACTATTGACATTAGCAGCTCATACAGATTTAAGTTTTTTTTTTTCTCAGCAGTTCCTCTACACAAAATGGTGGCAATTTATGCAGTTGTTTTGTTGTGTGTGAAATTTCCCACTGCTTCTGCACTTTTTCTGCAGTTACTACCATTTGTCTGTTATGGTAGCAGGGCTGCAGCTCCCATCTCAATTTGGTCGCTGTATTGAGAAGGCTTATATTTTTGTCAAGGAGCTTCTTTGCTATTGTAAGCAATGTGAAAATGCTGTTGACTCTGACATTTCTCCCTTAGCCGGTAAAAAGCTCAGTACCACTACCATACTCTCAGACAGTCTAGAAGTGATTTAGTAAGATTTTGTCCAAATAGAGAATAGCGCTTATAGCGCTCAGTAGCTATCCAAAACTTAATGCCCAGCTTCAGTAAAAAGTGAGTAAAAAGTACTAAGTAAAAAGGGCTTGACATTTCATTAAGAATAACAGTTCATCAACAGCTATATTCTGCCCTTACTTATAACACATGATGTAGATCTGCTCAAAAGTCTACCAAGTGTCTGATATAGTGATAAACCAATTGTTATACTATTCGGTGCCATTTTGAAAAAATATATGATTTTAGTACACATCTGGCATCAAATCATTGTGTCTATGTGATTCAATATGTGTTAAGTATTTTTTCATAAAACCTTGTAGGAGAATCAATACCTTGCAGCATTTTGCTCTCCATCCACAGCTTGCTCCATCTACTCTATACCATCTTCTCTATTTTCCATGTGGTAGTTGATGATGAATCACCTTTTAAAACACATACATACACAACGGTTTGGCAACAGATGCATACACAAGTCATATGATTTTTTTTTCCTTCCTAAACAGCACCTCATATATGATCCATTTAGTATCAGTGATGTTGCAGTCTCAGATGTGTGTCAGTCTTTACTTTATTCAAGCAAAAAAATCATCAATTTATTCTCACATCTCGTATGTGTTCAGGTCCACTGTGTCTTTGAAATGGGCCTACCTTTTTTAATTATTCTGTTTGGCCATCAGTTGCATCATCTTATCTCTATGTGCTATCTTACATATTTTCAGCTTTGAAATTGATGCTGTCTTTATACCTTGTACTCCTGCTGTGTGAAAAACATTTTGATACCATTTCAAGTGTTTTTTCTTAACTGACATTGGAGCGCTGACAGTTTTTAAGATTGCCCATGATCTTCATCTTATACAGTGGAATTATATGAGTGATTTTAAATGTGACATTTTTCTTTAACTATTTTCTAGTAGTCTGCAGAATAAAAAACAGCAATTTACCTTTGGGCAGCAATCTTCAATGATGTCAATAACAGTGGCAGGAGAGGATATTTTGATGTTGAATGGATGTGAAAATAGAGTCAAGTGCAAGCTGGAGGAGAGAGACAAGGATTCAACCCAGGATACCAGCATTTAACAACGTTGTTTGCAGTGGTAATGGGAGTTTTGGTGTAAAAGAAAAAAAATAAGGAAAGATCCTGTTCTCAATGGAATTTTAGAGTTAGTGTAAAAAAACATGTGCATTGGCATTCCAGCTATTCAGGAAAAGTCAGGAAAGTGTCAGAGTATGACACACAAACTGATGAAATTATCAAAAATGTAAAAACATTAAAAAATCTGAAAGCAATCTCAGTCAGACAGGTTAGAGCTAATGTCTTCAGACTTACAATGTAATTAATGCTAGACTATATAATTGTGCAAATTACTCAAAACTCCAAAAAGGAATTTGAGTTAAAGGATTTCTCCTTTGGCTTGATTGTGTAAGCAGATGCAGAAGGCAGGATGGACAATGACTTGTTTTGAGGGTTCTGGCCACATAAAATAAAAAATACATTTATTATGTATATTTTAAGCACTAACCCACAACAACCAAAGAATTGTGTTAAACATCTGAGGACTGATATAAGTAATTGAGATATGCCTTATCAAGAAAGTTAAATCATAAGAGCTCCTGAACTGTCCAACTCTTTTGTACAATGTTTAGACATTCATCTAGTCTTTGTTATTAATTTGAGGCCTTCCATTAATTTGAAAGCTAGTATAAAGGGCTGCGGTGGGCTGGTGCCCTGCCTGGGGTTGGTTTCTTGCCTTGCGCCCTGTGTTGGCTGGGATTGGCTCCAGCAGACCCCCATGACCCTGTAGTTAGGATATAGCTGGTTGGATAATGGATGGATGGATAGTATTAAGGGCCTAACACATCCCACAACTTATTATTTTCTGTACTTCAAACATGTGGCAAATAAGTCACATAAGCTTCACTTTTAAAGTTTTTGAGACCATTTATTACATGTACTATAATAATAAGTTCTTAAAATACAGCAGCAAGTGCTCAAATAAAGCCAGATAGTGGTACTGAATATATGTTAATTTAATTGTAACACTGTCACATGCCATCTTTGTCTGGTTACCTTTGTATCTTAATGTCTGTCGTCTCACAATTTACGTAAAGTATATGAAGTTTGTTGTCTGTTGGAAAAGAATGCAGGGCAATGGTGATGGCAACTAAAGTATAAAGAACTCTTTCCATATAATGTCCCGGGTTTCAGCCAACATTATTAGGGTTGTATTGACAACTGATCATCAAACCAGGAAATTAATGGAACTTGTGGGAAAATCAAAAGAGAGAAAGTAAAAGGATAATCCGAAAGCCACAGGGGAGAGAACTGAACCTGAGAAGGAATAGCGGCTAGCCACACGCCTTGCTAGGTTATGTTCATGATTGTGACGGTTATGTCACTGCAAACTTGATTAACTTTTTTTACACTTAACTTTCAAAAACATGCTACAAATTGTGACGATGCAGGTTCCGCCCCATGCTTGCATCTTGCTTCTGGGAGCTCTGAACCCGACACCGTCGGTAATGTCACCGATGAGCTGGACAGTGAGGCACAACAATGAAGCAAGGGGATGGTAAAAAAAAGTGAAAAGTGATTTTATTAAAAAATCAACAAAATCAAAACAAATAAATAGTATTCAAATAAATAGTGCAGTGCTACAAAAATCTTTAAATAAATAATCCAATAAAAATAGGTGAAAGGTGGAGGTTAAAAATCCAATAGAAAAAAAATCCTTTTAAAACCGAAGTTAAAACAATGGCTGGAAGCAGTCTTTTAAAACAAAGCCAGGTGCATTCTTTTTCTGGTGACCCCCCTGTTTCTCCCATCCAGGCTATGCGCCAGGGGAGTCACCCTACATGCAGCTGACCTTCTTCACTTCTTTGGTCTGGTGGCCTTTCCGATCCCTGGCTCCGGTTCTGCTCACCCAGACCGAGACTTGGGCTCCCCAGCGACCAGGACGCTCACACTGGGGCTTCTACTTCCCAAGTCCCCGACTACCACTGCATTTGCTGCGGCGGGCCAACCTTCACCCGGTCACTCCTGCTCCACACAAGTGCAGAGCAGGAGCGACCACTACCATCGTCCCTCGAGTGCCGGCCAAACAACCCACTCAGGCTTGCCTCTCCCAACTGCTTGCAAACAGCGCGAGTCCTCTCTCTCTCTCTCTCTCTGTCTCTCTCTCTGTGTCGTGCTTCCTTCTTCTCCATTAGCTTTCCGTTCCTTTTTTTCTTTCTCCCCCCTCTCATCTGCCTCGCAGTTCTATTATATGATCCGGGGATGTGGATCAGGTGTGGCAATCAGCAGCTCCCGGTAACAATTACGGATGCAGATGACTCCTCACCTGTGCACTTAAACGAGGACCATCCACATCACTAATCACCTGGGAACCACTCTGGCCACACTACCACTCCCCCTCTCTAAGCCGCGAGTGCAGCGATTATTCATTTAAAAAGTGGATTTTGATCTGAGCTGTGGACCCGCTATACCACACAAATACTTCTAAGTGTTTGGATTATTTTTTAAGCTAAATACATTTGAAGGAGGGGCTTTGATCAAATATGTAGGGTGGTGAATGTTATTCTAAATACTTACAACTATTGATATCCATCCATCCATCCATCCTCTTCCGCTTATCCGAGATTGGGTCGCGGGGGCAGCATCTTGAGCAGAGATACCCAGACTTCCCTCTCCCCGGCCACTTCTTCTAGCTCTTCCAGGGGAATCCCAAGGCGTTCTCAGGCCAGCCGAGAGACATAGTCCCTCCAGCGTGTCCTGGGTCTTCCCCGGGGCCTCCTCCCGGTTAGAGGTGCCCGGAACACCTCACCAGGGAGGTGTCCAAGAGGCATCCTGATCAGATGCCTGAGCCACCTCATCTGACTCCTCTCGATGTGGAAGAGCAGTGGCTTTACTCTGAGCCCCTCCCGGATGATTGAGCTTCTCACCCTATCTTTAAGGGAAAGCCAGGAAACCCAGCGGAGGAAATTCATTTCAGTCGCTTGTATTCGTGATCTCGTTCTTTCGGTCACTACCCACAGCTCATAACCATAGGTGAGGGTAGGAACGTAGATCGACCAGTAAATTGAGTGCTTTGCCTTACGGCTCAGCTCCTTTTTCACCACGACAGACCGATGCAGAGCCCGCATCACTGCGGACGCCGCACCGATCCGCCTGTTGATTTCGCGCTCCATTCTTCCCTCACTCATGAACAAGACCCAGAGATACTTGAACTCCTCCACTTGGAGCAGGATCTCACTCCCAACCCTGAGAAGGCACTCCACCCTTTTCCGGCTGAGAACCATGGTCTCGGATTTGGAGGTGCTGATTCCCATCCCAGCCGCTTCACACTCAGCTGCGAACCGATCCAGAGAGAGCTGAAGATCACGGCCTGATGAAGCAAACAGGACAACATCTGCAAAAAGCAGTGACCCAATCCTGAGTCCATCAAACCGGACCCCCTCAACGCCCTGGCTGCGCCTAGAAATTCTGTCCATAAAAGTTATGAACAGAATCGGTGACAAAGGGCAGCCCTGGTGGAGTCCAACTCTCACTGGAAACGGGTTTGACTTACTGCCGGGGGGGACCACCACCCCAGTCTGCTAGTCCAGAGGCACTGTCCCTGATGTCCATGCAATGCTGCAGAGGCGTGTCAACCAAGACAGTCCTACAACATCCAGAGCCTTGAGGAACTCCAGGCGTATCTTATCCACTCCCGGGGTCCTGCCACCAAGGAGTTTTTTGGCCACCTCGGTGACCTCAGTCCCAGTGATGGGAGAGCCCACCTCAGAGTCCCCAGGCTGTGCTTCCTCATTGGAAGGCATGTTAATGGAATTGAGGAGGTCTTCAAAGTACTCCCCCCACCAACCCACAACATCCCTAGTCAAGGTCAGCAGCGAACGATTCCCACTATATACAGTGTTGACACTGTACTGCTTCCCCCTCCTAAGACGGCGGACGGTGGACCAGAATCTCCTCGAAGTCATCCGAAAGTCGTTCTCCATGGCCTCCCCAAACTCCTCCCACGCCCAAGTTTTTGCCTCAGCAACCACCGAAGCCGCATTCCGCTTGGCCTGCCAGTACCTATCAGCTGCCTCCAGAGTCCCACAGGACAAAAGGGTCCTGTAGGACTCCTTCTTCAGCTTAATGGCATCCCTCACCGCCGGTGTCCACCAACGGGTTCGGGGATAGCCGCCATGACAGGCACCGACCACCTTACGGCCACAGCTCCGGTCAGCCACCTCAACAATACAGGCACGGAACATGGCCCATTCAGACTCAATGTCCCCCACCTCCCTCGGGACATGGCTGAAGTTCTGCCGAAGGTGGGAGTTGAAGCTACTTCTGACAAGGGACTCTGCCAGACATTCCCAGCAGACCCTCATAATACATTTGGACCTACCAGGCATAACCGGCATCCTCCCTCACCATCGAAGCCAACTCACCACCAAGTGATCATTTGACAGCTCCACCCCTCTCTTCACCCAAGTGTCCAAGACATGTGGCCGCAGGTCCGACAACACGACCACAAAGTCGATTATCGAACTGAGGCCTAGGGTGTCCTGGTGCCAAGTGCACATATGAACACCCCATGCTTGAACATGGTGTTCGTTATGGACAATCCATGAAGAGCACAGAAGTCCAATAACAAAACACCGCTTGGGTTCAGATCGGGGGGGGGCCATTCCTCCCAATCATGCCCTTCCAGGGCTCACTGTCATTGCCCATGTGAGCATTGAAGTCTCCCAGCATGCCCTCTAGCACCCCCTCCAGGGACTCCAAAAAGGGTGGGTACTCCAAACTGCTGTTCGGCGCATACGCACAAACAACAGTTAGGACCCGTCCCCTCACCATAAGGCAGAGGGAGGCTACCTTCTCGTCCACCAGGGTAAACCCTAATGAACAGGCTCCAAGTCGGGGTGCAATAAGTATGCCTACACCCGCAAGGCGCAACCTGCAAGAGTCCAGCCCCTCTCAAGGAGATTGGTTCCAGAGTCCAAGCTGTGCATCGAGGTGAGCCCGACTATATCTAGCCGGAACCTCTCGACCTTGCGCACTAGCTCAGGCTCTTTCCCCTTCAGAGAGGTGACATTCCACGTCCCAAGAGCCAGATTCTATAGCCGATTATTAGACCGCCACGGTCCCCACCTTCGGCCACCACCCAACTCCCACTGCACCCGACCTCCTTGGCCCCTCCCATAGGTGGTGAGCCCATGGGGAGGGGGACCCATGTTGCCTCTTCACAACTATTGATATTGTTGTATTTTTGCTCCTATATTACAGTAAGTGTTACAAAATTATGTGATGTTCCTCAGGTTTTATGAGAATTGTATTTATAGTATTTATACCTGTGCATATTGCAATATTTAAAATACTGAGGAAAATAATAAAAACAGAATTTTGAGGAATTTTCATTGTAGTGATGGGCACCTAGATACCAGTTCACTTACCAGTATCATTAACTAATTTAGTACTGACTTTACATAATTTTGCTTTTTGTGGGCTCTCTTTAAAGCAGAGTAAATTAATATAGATATGTGCTTAAGTGTGCACTGTAATGCTGTGTCTTATCCATGTCTGGTTCCTGCCTTTCTCTCATTTCTGCAGGAATTAGCTTCACAACCCAATGCCCTACTCTGTATAAACTGTGTTCTGAAAATGAATCAATGGAAGAAATGTGATCTGGTTTTTGAACATCTATGCATTCATTCATCCATGCAAAAGTATGAATCTCTTCACTGCTCTATACAAAATGTAATTGCAACTTCAGTTATGGTTTTCTATACAAGACTGACTTCTGTGACAGGTCTTTAACAAAAGCACTCTTTCTGCAAAATGATTTGAAACACACAACCATGTCCATGTAAATCCCACCTTTGCTTTAAGCTATACAAATACTGTGTACAGAGAAAGATGTGTGGTAAATGGCAATGCTTCAAAAGCTGGGTGAAGTCTATAAAACATGCACAGCTGCAGAAAAATAAAGGAAAAAATAAACTTGTTATGTGGCTGAAGTCTATCACACAGAATGTTTCTATTGAGGCTTACCACTTGGTTAGCCTCTCTCAGTGTAGCCTTATATTACATTTTGACTCCTCTTTATGTAATGATACACATACTGTACACAATACATTACTGGGTTCACACCTTCTCTTGTGACTTTTCTGAAAGAAGTAACATTCATTTCTGTATTATCTTTGCTTTTATTCTTTGAGGCGGCTTTATTCGCTTTTCCATCAGCCCAGCTCATACACCTTGCAATCTTTATTTAGCTAATGGTTCACATCTGTTGTTTAAACCTTTTTGTAAAGAAGGCCCCTGTGAGTATTTGAATCATTTTTCAATGTTTTATATTGTTCTGCTGCACGATGCAGGATGAGCCACCTGTATACTAGAAATAAAATGAAATTTTCTTTGCCTTTTTATTAAAATGAATAAAGTAAGTAAAAATAATAACTTTTTCATATTAATGAAAATTCAAGCTAATTGAAATATTTTTGAGTAAACAGGTTGATTGTTTGTTTCTTGTCAGCAACAAATTAAGAATTGTTGCATAATCTCATGCATTATTTAAGCCATTTTGAGATTTTGTTCCTCTTACTTCATTAATAAACAAAGCAACAGAGCTCTGAAGAAGTCTTCTGACATGACTGTTTTGTGCTTTTTATTAGCTTTTGTTTTCCATGTCCTTGTAGGCTCTCCGGAAGGCAACACATGAGAACAAATATAGGAGCTTTCATTTCTAAGATGTCACCTAAATTTCAAAATTACAGTACATTACCATTTCCCTACTTAGAAGAATATTTCTGGAAAGAGAGAAAGTGTGCGAGGAAAAGTAACATCTACCATAGACATTGCGGTGTCTGTTTGCTCAAAATTACTCTAAGAACAAATGTTTGAGCTGCATTTTTACTGCTTTTACCCCTTCAGTGATAACTTTTACAAGTACCATAAATTTACACAGGAAATTACATACTCACATCAAATGTGTGCTTTTATTACGTGATAATAATAATAGCGACTCACTACTCAAAGCACTAAATACAAAGATGGTGTGAGATTCAAACATGTGACTTTGAGTTTATGAAACAGTGGCTTTTCCACTTCCGATACGAGACAGAAGAGCGTTTTCATTCTGATGACTGGTAGAAAAATAAATTCGCAAACATACATGTATGCAAACGTCTTTTACTCTGTATTGAATGTAAGCGAACGTCTTTTACTCTGTATCGAATGATAGTTGAGCTTCAGCAACATGTCAATTGAGCAATTTCTTTTCTTCGGATTTACTCTTGAATAACAGCATACTTATTTTGTTACAACTTTTGCGAACATGTTTATTGGATATTTGGGGTTCAGTCTTCACACATCCTACACTTTGCGTCAACATTATACTGTAATATAGGAAAACATTTTCTGTCGTTATTACTATAACATGAAAACATTTTCTGTTTTAGATGTGAGTTCAGCATTTCTTGCCTTGCATTTTCTCTGTCATTCTATATTTGCACAGATCGTTTTAGACACGGAAACAAATGAAATGTATGTATTTCAAATCACGATATTTCATTACCTATATAATTCCATACAAATGCATCACCAGATAAACACTTCAGCACAGACTTGAACTGTGAGGATTTCATCAGGGTGATGCCTTCATCTGACTGAATGGTGGGTGGGGGTGTAGCAGGTTGTGTTCTGCTAATCCACACATTTGCAAAACAAAAGTGGGCTTTTAGCTCAGTGATAAGTAGCTATGAACTTCTTGGCATATGATAGGAAAATTTAAGGAGGTCAAGGGCAACAAAAAAAAAATCATAAGCTTCAGGAATTCTATTGTTAATAAAAGGACATTTTTAAAACAAACCAAACAAACAACTTCCAAAATTGCAATTATCAAAAGAATTACCAAATCTCTCCAAAACAAATAAATAAAGAAAGAAACTCAAAAATATGAAATAACTAAAGTAAATACTAAATGGGCAAAGAGAGTAAAATAGAAAAGGAAAAAGTAAAAAGCAATCCAACTGAAGACAAGTCCAAATTGCAAAACCAAAAACTGAATCTAAAACACAAAACCAAATAGCAAAATCTGAGGGAGAGAATAAAAGTATTCAAAGTCCAGCAAAAATTGCAAAACACAAAAGAGAACTGAATAATACAGCAAGCAAGGGGTAGTTAGCTAATCACTAGGTAACCAGCCTGAGGCCTACTAGGCACTTAAATAAACTTCAAATACTAGCCTTAGTAATAGCAATAATGCATTTTATTTATATATTACCTTTCCCATGCCCAAGGCGCTTCACAGAGTTTCAGAAAGAGCAGCAGGGGACATATAACTTTAAATGCAAATAATACAAACTTAGAACACTAAGAAACAGTGTCAAAGATAAGAAAAGAGCCACAAAAAAGAGTTTCAGCAGCCACCTGTATAATTTTCCCTGGCTGAAAAAAGAAGGAATTTTTAGTACAGATGTGTACAGGTTCGAGTCTAAAACAGAGCTAACTGATGAGGTTGAGATAGTGGGTTTTTAAATTGAGGCAGAGGAAGTGAGGCAATTATGTGGAACCGAAGGTGATGTCATCGGGCTCATGACTGGAAGTAACGTCATGGAGGCCAGGCGGTATATCCCATAATGTGTGTGCAGTGGAAAAAGAGAAAGGATCAGTGCACCTCACTCAGAGGTCTGGTGCTGGGAGCCCTTTAGCTGCCTCCCATGCACACATGTGTGACAACAGATAAATACAGGATATACAAAGCATTAAATATGATAAAATACAATAAAGCAGAGTGAAATGTTAAATTTAATACTAGAAAAAAACCTGAACATATAATATAATCTGTGATATAACACACACACAAATTATTCTGAGGATCTGGATAGAGAGGAAAATTGAACGTGTCGTGGCGAAAAATTCGTCACCAGAAGGCTTTTTACCTAAAAATGAAGGCTATTAGGATACGGGATAGACAGACAAAGTTATAGAGCTTTATTGTAATAAAACAACACAAATAACAGCACGGACTCAACCCAATACGGCCAAATTGAGCTGAGCCTTGAACGGTTCAGCAATTGAAGCTTATATAACAATTTCTTATCATTTTTGACCTCGTTCAATTAGCTCATTTGCTGTTCTCCTCTGACTCCCTTCTACTCCTGTCTGGCCAATTTCTCGTCTCCCTGCAGCTGGGTCCCTGGTATTTCACTGTCTATTGTTTATTTCTAGTTTCTGTTTTGCTCATTTCTTTCACTGGCCAAGGCCGGTACAGACATTCATCTTCCTTATATGGGCTTTCCTCTCATCACTTCCTTTTTCTTGACTTCTTGACCCGGACTTGAGCCGGGTTGTCTGATGCCCAAAGCGAAGCTTTAAAAAAGAAATATGGTATATGCTTTCATTTAATCATTGCTTGGCATGCTTGATTTGCCTTTATTTCTATGCTAAAGTTAATTTCTAATATATTATTCTATATTTATTGCTAATGCCTAAATATACTAGTGTTTCTCTTCATGCTTTACATTAGTGTGACCTTGCTTACAGCAAAAGCCTTTTGTTGCCTTTCTGCTGATTCATCAATCCAGCTGGTTTCTTTACGTGCCTACCAGAGCCATTTTCTGTCTGAGGTATTGTTCCCTTAGCTTCCCATCCTTGGACACAGGTGTTCTCAAACTCTTATCCTGTTCTAAGCTGGTTTCTGTACGTCAATTCTTTCTTTTCTCACACTAGAAATTCTGCTGTAAGCTTAAAGAATAATGCAATATGATTGATTTTTTAGTTAACTATTTCCTTGACCTATCTTATTTTCTTAACATTCTAATTTATGCTTAATCTAATGTTTTAGAAGCTTTTAATTACTTTGTATGGCTCTTTATGTTAATTTGCTATTTTTTATGCTAATATAAAAAATTTTCCTTCTACAAAAGAAGGGCAGAATGTTAGGTTAAATTAAATGTCTTCCTAAACAGATGAGTTTTAAGTTGGTTTTTAAAAGAATGAATTGAGCCAGCTGATCAAGATAAGGAAGGTCATTCCAAAGTCTGGGCGCTATACAGCTGAAGGTTATTTATATATATTATACCTACAGTATAAAAAGGTACAGAGGTTATTTATAGGTTATTAATAGAGTTTTATAAGATCACCCTTCAACTCAAGCCAGATGGCAAGTGACCACATGGAGGACGAAAAGACGAAAAACGATGGCTCGACAGAATCAATGAGGTCATGCGACAAATTGACGTCGACCCAGAAGATGCCCTAGATCAGAAGTGAAGGAAGACATCGAAAGCAACAGACCCTGTGTTAGTGCAGGACAAATGCTAAGAAAGAAGAAGATTAATAGAGCTTTATATTCAGTTCTGCAAGACATAGGGAGCCAGTGAAGGTGAAGCAGTATGGGTAGTATGTGCTCGCTGTTGCTGGTCCATGTAAGGACTCTTGCAGCAGTGTTTTGAATCAAGTGGAGCTGTGATATAAGATTAGCACCTGCCAGTAGGGAGTTACAATAATCAATGTGATAAAATAAAAATGTGATAAAAGCATGTGCAAGTTTTTCAGCATTAAAAAAGGAGAGGAATGAGCATATACAGTATATTTTAAAGAGGTGGATGTAAGAAAGTATTTTAATGTGATTTATATGGGTGAAATAACACCCATATAATAAAACTAGAGGAATTTTTCACAGACTTCAGCAGAGGAGGTAAGTGGGCCAGATTCAAGTTGAAGTAGTTTATTAGCTACAGAGAAAAAAAACACTTTCTATTATCCTGCCATAATGGATGTTCTTGGCTGCAGTTTGTACATCTCTGTGAGCCTTTTGATGGTCAGAGAAAGCCAGGATGTGTAGAGTGAGGCCAGTTTTACATGACATCCTCTCAAGGTGTCTGCCAGTTTCTTTCACAGAGTGTAACTCTGAGTTGTACCATTGAGGTGAAAGCCTAAAGGAAACCTCCTTTTGTTTGAAAGGAGCTTTTTTATCTAGCGCTGAATGAAGGGCTGAGTTATAGTAGTGAATAAGACTATCTAGTGTGGAAGGAATAAAGAATGACAAAAGAAGATCTGAATTTGATCCAGCAAGGATAGAGAGATAGATATGTTTAAGGTTTCTGGAGCAAATTTGACTTTCATAGGTAAGAGGAGGAAGAGGTAATGAGGCAGTGAAAAGTACTGCTTTATTATCAGAAAGACCCAAATCACTGCCATTGCTGTTGCTGACAGATAACACAGATGTGCAGATCAGGTCTAATATATGACCACCAGAATGGGCAGGAAAATCAACATGTTGCACCAAATCAAAACAGTCCAGCAAGGACAGGAATTAATTTCTCAGTTTACATGTATGAATGTCAGTATGGATATTGAAATCACCAATAATAATGACTGTCTGGGAAAAGGAACTTAAGTGTTTTTTACTAATTCATCAAGATCAGATAAGAAAGACACTTTGTATTTTGGGGGATGAAAGAAAACAACAAGTAAGATAGGACCAGATAGCGTTATTACTTGAAGAACCAGACACTCAAAGAACAATGGACCTTCCATTGTGATCCTTTTGATGTTTAACTCAGATCTAATAATTACTGCAACCCCTCAACCTTGTATTGCGCTGTGAGCCCCTGTGAAGTAAATGTATCTGAATGGTGGCTCCTCTGTTAAAGACAGAAATTAGTTTAGCTTTTGACAAGTTTCTGTTAAGCACATTATATCAAGCTTGGAGTCTGTAGTGAATTCTGATAGTACCAATGCTTTGCCATTAAGAGATCTTGTGGTAAACAATGCAATATTAGCTAATGCGGGTACATTGTGCACTGTTTCGTAACCAGAGTTCATTTTAGCCACAAGTAGGACAAGATATTCCTGAATAAATGCTGCTGGTGAACTTTCCATTGTGGTATAGCGGGTCCATAGCTCCTGTCAAAGGCCAGTTTAAATAAATAATCTCCACGTTCGTGGCTTAGCGAGGGGGCGTGGTAGTGTGGCTGAAGCGGTTCTCGGGGCTATTTGCGGTGTGGGCATTTCTCACCTAAGTGCACAGGTGAGAGACTGTCCAAATCCGTGATTGTTCCTGGGGCCGCTGATTTGCCACAGCTGTCATGCCCTCTTGATAAATAGAAGCGCGAGTCGAATAGGGGGAAAAAAAAGAAAGAACAAATGGGAGGTTACAGGAGAAAGCAGGAAGCAGAAGATAGATAGATAGAGAGAGAGAGCCGGTGCAGGAGAGTGAGCAAGTGAAGGCTCGCATACAGCTGTGCAGGCAGCCTGGGTGTTTGGCCGACTCCCGGGGGAGTAGTAGTTGTGGTCGCTCCCTCAGAGTTTGTTTTTATGAAGGACAGGAGTGACCGGAAGGCGGATGACTCTCCGCGGAAGGCCACAGAAGGCAGCGGGAGTCAGGACTTGGGACGTGGTGTCCCCAGCATGTGATCCTTGGTTGTTGGGAATCCCACGTCACTGTTTGGTGGTGCCTACCGGAGCCAGGGATCGGAAAGGCGACTGACCAGTTAGGAATAGAGAGAAGGCCAGCTACTGGTAGAGCGACTCCCCTATTGAGAAGCCCAGACGGGGGAAGCAGGGGAGTCACTGGTACAAAGGCACTGGGCTTGTTGTTTTTAAAAGAATGCTTCCTGTGCTATTTTAACCTCATTGTTTTTAAGAAGACTTTTTCTCTTTATTGGTTTTAACCTCCACATGTCACATCTGCTTTTATTGGATTATTTATTTAATGACAATTTTTGAATGCCCTGCACTTATTTTGAACATCTTGTTTTGTTGTTGTTTTTAAATAAAAGCACTTGACACTTTTGCACCATCCCCTTGCTTTGTTGTTGCCTCACTGCTAAGCTCATCGGTGACATTACCGACAGTGACGGGTTGAAGGGCTCCCGGACAGCAGATGGGAGCATGGAACCAATCCGCATCGTCACATCCATTCACAGCCCAGTGGTGGTGACCTAATCCGCAATGTAAATATTTCTGGTACCGCACAATACAAGTGTCTTTTAGGACATTCCAGTGTGACCATTTGCTCTGGACAAATCGGTTAATATGCAGAAGTTCATCAGGAGAGTATTTTAGCATAGTAGAAAGCTAATAATTATCTGACAGTTCTAGATTACAATTAAACAGAATAGCACAACACAACGGAGAAGGCGAGATGGGTGGGGTTAGTTAGTTGTGAAGAAGGATTTCTGTTAACAATCCAAGCCATTTCCTTTCCTGTCATTGAAAAACAAGTATTGACTGATGCCACTGGTGGATTGATCCATTAAAAAAATGTTGGAGATATTATAAGATGCACATGAAGAAAATTACCAGAATTCAAAGGTAAAAACATACAACAATATTCATATAACCGTAGGTAATCACAGGTATGGTTGCCTTAGGCAGGTGCTAAGTATATCCAGGATATTTAAGAAGACAGTACATTCCCAGTTCCTAGATCCCCATGGTGCAAAGAAAAATGTTCACAAATCAGGCATCAGGGAAGAGCAAACAATCAAAAGGAAGTTTCAAACACTGAATCGCAAAAGGATTCAAATCAGTTGTCCATGAGGCTGTGAACTCAGTAAAAGGCATAGTCAAAAAAATAAATCCAAATTCAATGCAAACAGTAGTCAGTTACATCAATGAAGTATGCATGCAGTAAAAGAAAGTGAAAGAATTGCAAAAAGTGTAAGTTTCAACATACATTTTAACAAAAAGTATGGTTAACAGGGAGGAGCAGCAGCAACAGGCATGAGCCACATACAGTGTGAGTATTCCCCATCTTTGGGACTCAAAATGTAGACTTCTAAGAAAACAAAAAAATGGTTTGTATTATCTTATAAAGTTCTTTTTCTCCATTCTGCATCAAAATACGATATTAAAATTTTCTCAGATATCATTACAAAGGGTAACATGTTAAAGAATATATCATTTCTTGTTTTAGTAGTAATTTTAAAATGGGAGAAGCTGACAAGATGCTGTTTCCTGAAGCTTTACATTGGCCAGTTTATGTACTACTGGGATCAGAAGATATTAAGAATAGGCCAGGTTTCAAAGTAGTACTGATAAGAACATACAATATATTTTTGAATTACAATGCAACATAGGTACATCGGATCAGTATAAAGTACTAAAAATAATTTGCATTAATGGCAAAAGATATAAAATGAGACAAATAAATCAATGTTATATGTATCAGAACGTAAATAGATGGTAACAGCAGTAAGAGGAACCTGGACGGATCCTAGAGATGGAAATGGGTGTTATCTACACAAAACGAGTGTCACACACATGTGCATGGGAGGCAGCTAAAGGGCCTGAGCAAAGTAATTCCATGTCAGACCAGGGGGTGGCAGAGTATGTTGACTCTTTAACTCACTTCTCTGCAGATAAGTTACGGGAAATTTCGCCAGGCTCTGATGATGTCACTTCTGGTTCTGTCCCTGATGACACCACTTACAGTTCCGGCCCCATTAATGTAACTTCTGGCCCCAGCCCTGATAACACCTCTTCCTGTACCGGGACCGATGATGACATAATTTCCTCTGCTGGCCTTTAAAACCGCCATCTTTGTGCTACAAATTCAGTTCTGTTCTGGACTCTGATCTGTACACATCTGTACAACAATTATTCCTGTTTTTATAATGTTTGACAAAACAAAACATCTGAATGCGCTAAACGTTATCCTTCAAGGACAAAACGCAGTAGTGAGCCAACTATACTCACACATAAAGCCCTTTAAAACAAAGCTGCAACTTTTCCAGAGACACTTATCACAAACGGAGCCCTGCACTACACATTTCCCAGCTTTGTAAGGTGTTATGGTTGGTAATATGGGTGTGCAAACAAAGAGGTATGTAGTAATCATCGCATCTCTTGCCAGCGAGTTCAACGACCGCTTTCGAAATTTTGCCACAATTGAAAAGGACTTGTTGCTATTCTTTTCTGCCTTCAGCATGGACCCTGATGAGGCACCAGCTCACTTACAGCTAGAGCTGATTATGCTTCAGTGTGACAACGAGTGCCGTATTCGACAGCAGCAGCTCTCTCTTGTCCCTTTTTACCAGCAGCTAGATAAAGGCAAGTTTCCAGGAATGCAAACATTTGCAAAGAAAATGTTGAGCTTGTTTGGCTCTACATATTTGTGTGAGAAAACTTTCTCTGTTCTGAACTTAAACAAGAACTGCTTGAGATCAAGACTTAATGACTCCACCTGCGTGACATTTTACACATGTCTACTACTGCTCTCGAACCAGACCTGGCCTGTGTACTGAAATCCTTCCCACTACAAACATATTAGAATATATAGCGCAATTACGCAATAGATTTGGAAAAATTCGTCCACTCCTGAAAAGTCAAATGAAAGAGGTGCAAGCAGCACAAACCTGATACTATGACTGAGGCACGTCTTTCTGGGAATTCCACCCAGGAGATCATGTCATGGTCCTTGTTCCTACCTCTCATTCTAAATTACTAGCCCATTGGCAAGGCCCATTTGAAGTTAAGGAGAGGAAAGGACTTGTCGACTATTTGGTGAAACAACTCAATCATCAACCAAGCAAGCGGGTATATCGTGTAAATTTGCT
Source organism: Polypterus bichir lapradei (assembly GCA_026402145.1). Lineage (NCBI taxonomy): Eukaryota > Metazoa > Chordata > Cladistia > Polypteriformes > Polypteridae > Polypterus > Polypterus bichir. Next base: position 11,203,104 of record JANRMT010062794.1, on the reverse strand, counting down.
AAAGCCGTGGAAAGATAGGGATCCTGATCCCTCCTTCCGGTCAGCCCTGCTCACTCTTTGCTTACATGAATAACCTTACCTTTGGTGTGGATTTAAGTCCAAGACTGCAGCAGGAGCTGAAATCAGTTATCCTGTTAGTCCCGGAGGTAGTGAGTGAAAAACTCGGAACGACCTCTCTGATTGTGCATGATATTGTGACAGAACCCGGGGTTATAGTTTGAGAACGCCCATATCGTCTTCTTGAGGCAAAAAGAGCTGAAGTGGATCTTGAGATAGAGCGCATGCTGGAATTAGGAGTAAAGTCATAGTCCCTGGTGCAGTCTTGTAGTCTTGGTCAGTAAGCCTGATGGAAGTTGGAGGTTTTGCAAGAACCTCCGTCGACTTAATCAAGTCTTCCAGTTTTATGCCTATAAAATGTCATGAGTGGACAACCTCCTCAGATTCTACAAAGTTTAAGACTGTGTTTAGTACCCCTAGAGGTCACTGGCAGTATCGTGTCCTTCCATTTGGGTTACATAAGGGCCACTGCGACTTTCCAGCATATGGTGGATAAAGTGCTCAACCTCATAACTCATATAGTGCTGCCTTCCTGGATGACGTGGAAGGAACACCTACAGCAGGGCTGAGTGGTATTATAAACACTTGGTGAGGCCAGGCTTCGGATTAACTCTAAGAAATGCTTCTTTGGATTAAATGAAGCCAAATATTTAGCCTACCTTGTGAGTACCGTAAAGCCACAGTGCTCCAAAGTAGATGCCATACTGAAATAGCCAAGTCTGCAAACCAAGCAGCAGATCCAAGCCTTTTTCGGCTTAACAGGGTAATACCACCGGTTTGTACCCCGATTCTCGGACAGAGCAGCGCCCTTGACTGATCTGACAAAGAAGAGAGCCCCAAACAATGTGGTATGAGCTGATAAGACAGAAGATGCATTTAGTGACTTGAAGTCAGCACCAGTTTTGAGAGCACCTAACTGAGTGAGAGTAATTCCACACCAGAATGGGGGGGGCAGAGTACGCTGACTCACTTCTCCGCAGACCAGTTACGGTTATGGCCCTGATGTCACTTCCGGTTCAGGCCCCATTGATGATGTTACTTCCGGTCCCAGCCCTGATGACACCACTTCCTGTACCAGCCCCATTGATGACGTCATTTCCTCTGCTGGCCTTTAAAGCCACCATCTTTTTGCTACGAAGACAGTTCTGTTCTGAACTCTGATCTGTACACATCTGTACAACAATTTTTCCTATTTTGCGGCCACGAAATAATATACGGGTGGCAACCCCAAACCTTTCTGTGGCTTTTTGGTCTATTTTGTGACACAGGATTAAAGTAAACATTCACAAAAGAGAGGAGGTAGTGATTTTGCCACACGTGGACAGAGAAAACAATTCAAAAACTCTGCCTGAAACAAATTGTTTAATAACGTAAATATATTGTCACACATGCGATTAAGGGCAGCCAGAAGGACGAATGGAGCGTACTAATGCTTCTCTCATTTTTTCATCAGAAAGACTAAAGACCAGACGAATCCCGATACGTGAAGTCTCCACTAAAACACAAGCATGTACAAGGACGAACTTCCACATTCCAGCCTACCCACGTGACGACTTCAACCCGGTCGCCCTCTGATGACATCATCTCTGTCACATACCCTTCATGTCATCTCACCTCTGCACCCATTTCCTGTCCATCCGCCATAAAACCAGCCGCCTTTCCAGTATCAATGGCGAATGTATATGGAGAGGGTTCCCCAACCCGTTCCCCAACCCATTCCCCAACCCTTAATCTGTATCTCTGGTCCCTTTTTCACAATATAAAGAATGTAACAATATAGGATAGTAAAACAAGAAAAAATTCAAAATCTTAAAATACAAAACAATAAAAAAAGCCCACTAACTAAAGAAAAACAGAAATGTACCTAGAGAAGAAGGTAAAAAGCCACTAACCAACAAATACACCAACATTAAGCACAAAAAAAAACATATAAATGCAATGGTCAGAGACAAAACAAAAAAAAAACACCTACATGGGTAGCCAAAGAACAAGAGGCAGCAGAAGAGCCCTTAAATAGGAACCAGTTACCAAAGTAATGCTAACTATTGCACATGGAATTGGTAATTTTGCCCCACCTCAATCAAATTAAGTAATTCAATACAACAAAAGAGGGGACACAATCAAACTAAGAAAAGAAGCTAAGACAATATAGTTATTTATAATGAAATGAACACAAATAAAACCTGAACAGAACACAAAATGAGCTAAAAACAAAATTCTAGGGTGAGCCCCACATGAAACTATAACAGAGGAGTTAATTATGTGTCTGATTTAATTAGAAGAGGAGCTACATCCTTGAGTTAATTGGTTTTGAACAGAAAGCTTCAAACATAAAAGTAAGAAGTACTGTATACTATACTATACTATGCTATTTAGATAAACTAGGGGGCTGTGCCCCGGGATGGGCTGCGCGCCAACAACTTCACATCTCTGCCACTCGCGTTGTGAAGGGGGGCTGAACACACACTAAGGAGACGCGGTCGGATCAGCTGCTGTCTTGCTGCTGCTGCTGAGCTGCGTGTTCTGCTTGTTGCGCTGTGTGTCGATCATTTAAAAGACTGTGCAGCAGCTGTCCTTTTGTCTCACTGCCTTGTCTCGTGGGACATTAAAGTGCCTTAGAGAAAATCACGTATCGTCTCCTTCCAAGCCTTGCAAGATTTTTTTTTTATAATAGAGAGATGTGTATACACATTTATATCAATAGCAAAAAATCAAGTTTAAATGGGACATGATACAAATTGAGAACCTTAATTATGCAAATATGAACAAGTGTATGGGGCAAACATTCATAGATGCAATCTGTGATTTATTTTTTGGTTTACTATGAGTAAACAGAAAAGAGAATGTTCTTCAATAATAAAGTCAGATAAAGAGGGCAAAATACAAGTTTTATTTACAAATAAAATCAACAAACATTAAAAAAAGGGAAAAATCAAAGTACAAAATAACAGGAGAAACAAAACAAAGAAAAAATAGTAAGAATTGGTGTTTTAAGAGCATGGTCATCAGCCTGACACACTATAACCAGACTGCAAACTGTAATTTTCTTTTACCATTAAAATGTTTTTGATGTAAGAAGATGAATATGAAGTTTTATTCAATAAGGAAATGGAGTTAAATATACATATCCTGTTGTTAAATGAAGTTGACCTGCTACTCATGCAATGGAAAAAGGTCAAAACAGTGTGGTGATAGGATTGTGAAATTAATGGATTATAAGGGTTGATTAACATAGGCAGAAGACTAGGCGAGCTTCATATCTGTGTCCTTCTTGTGTGCATATACATTATGTCAGCGGGAACCTTCCCCTGGGTTTAATGTGGTCTTCTTCCCATAATTAGCTGTGATGGACTTCTTTATACTACACAGACCTGGCCAAACAGCTATACAATGAAACAAAATTCTCAAACCCATTTAATTAGATATGGGTTACAGGGGCCCAGATTTCATTTTGGCACACCAGTGAACAAGGCCAGAAACAGCCCTGAAAAAGTTTATTTGTTCCATTGTAGGACCCATGTACAGACACAGCCAATTCAACACAGTATCTGTGAATACAAAAATGATGACATAACATCCTCTGGCTATTAAATAATATGCAGTAGCTGCATTAGTAACATGAAACAGTACCTCTATGTATCTCATTATGACTGAAAAGGACACATTGGCATCCAAAAAAAAAAAAACATAGTTGGGAAAACAAAGACAGCATAGCCATCAAAAGAAAGAAAAACTATATATTTAAAAAAGTATTCCTCAAGAAAAAATAAATGTCTGTGTGCCACTTGCAGGCATCACTAAATGGGTCTAAGCACTCTATCTAATAAACCTAAAGGCAGCTACTCCATTCATCAATTGTCAAGCTATGATGTCTACTCTAAAACTGTGTCTTCTTTTCAGGTTAGTCTTATTCTGTTGACAGTCTGTGTACTGTTGGTGATGTTGGATAACATGCCTCTGGTATTGTCAGTGTTCCTTTAGTACACTGAATCTCTTTACAGTAATGAAGGTTCCACATTTGTCTCCACTGATACTACTTTAATGGCATTTTCTGTTTACTTGTTGCTATTTCATGAGTTCTTGCCTCTTCTTCAACTTTAATCTTGGAATATTGCTTTGGTTCTTGTTAATTCCTCATTGTACAGTGTTGGCTGTACAATACAATACAATACAGTTTATTTTTGTATAGCCCAAAATCACACAGGAAGTGCCACAATGGGCTTTAACAGGCCCTGCCTCTTGACAACCCCCCAGCCTTGACTCTCTAAGAAGACAAGGAAAAACTCCCAAAAAAAACTTGTAGGGAAAAATGGAAGTAACCTCGGGAAAGGCAGTTCAAAGAGAGACCCCTTTCCAGGTAGGTTGGGCGTGCAGTGGGTGTCAAAAGAAGGGGTTCAATACAATACAATACACAGAACAGAACAAATCCTTAATAAAACATAATAATAAAAATTTTTGAAGTACAGAGCAGAATTTAACAGTAGATGATATCATATAATAAGATTTTGATATTTTTAGAGTGCTGGAGACCTCATCCGTCAAGCTGCCTCCCCATTTGGCCATTCCACGGCTGAAACGTTGCTCGGCCAGCCAATCCGATGAAAGGGCCCCTCTTTCCCATGATTCCTGTGATCTTCCACCAGGGATGACTTTACCATAGGCAGGCAAACAACTTGGCAGGTGGGCCGTGGCACCAATTGCCACATTTGAGTACCGAGAACAGAAACAGAATAGGTGAGGGTTAGTATTCAATTATACTTATCATGTTACTTATGTTTTAGTGCTAATGACTAACAACAGAGATGCAGTATGTACAGTTAATCAGCAGCTCTAGTCAGGATATGCTAAACTGAAGTAGTAAGTCTTCAGCCGGGATTTAAAGGCTGGGACCGAAGGGGCATCTCTTATAGAAGCAGGAAGACCATTCCACAGTTTAGGGGCCCTGTAACTAAAAGCTCGACCTCCCACTGTTATTTTATTAATCCTTGGAATCATAAGCAGACCAGCATCTTGAGATCTTAATGTGCGCTCAGGTTTGTAAGTCATGATAAGTTCAGACAACTAAGCCGGACCTTGGCCATTTAATGCTTTATATGTTAAAAGGAGGATTTTGAAATCTGCCCTAAACTTAACCGGGAGCCAGTGTAAGGATTTAAGAACTGGAGTTATGTGTTCATATTTTCTTGTTCTTGTAATAATTCTTGCAGCCGCATTTTGGATTAACTGGAGGCTGTATAAAGAACAGTTTGAACAGCCAGTGAACACCGCATTACAGTAGTCAATCCTACTAGAGATAAATGCATGAATTAATTTCTCACAATCCTGTTTATTTAGAAAGCGCCTTAATTTCCTAACATTTTTAAGATGGAAGAAACATGTTTTGGACAACTTTGTAATATGTGCTTTAAATGACATGCTAGAATCAAAGATAACTCCTAGATTGCGGGCTGATTCAGTAAAATTAATTGGGATTCCAACTGAGTTAAATGTCGACAAAATATTGCTGTGATCAGCGTCATTTCCTCCAACAATTAACATCTCTGTTTTATCTGTATTTAAAGACAAGTAGTTCTCATTCATCCATTCCTTTAATTCACTAACACAACTAATTAAAGACAACATCGGAGAAACTTCATTTGATTTAAATGAAAGGTATAACTGGGTGTCATCTGCATACGAGTGAAAATTAACATTATTTTTCCTAATGAGAGATCCCAGTGGAAGCATGTAAAGTGAAAACAGTAAAGGTCCCAGTACTGAGCCCTGTGGGACACCATATTGAACTTCTGTGTATAATGATGGAGTACTGTCAGCACATTTCTGTACATATTGGAATCGATTTGATAAATAAGAACTGAACCAAGCGAGCACGTGGCCTGTAAGACCAACATCATTTTCTAACCTGTGCAGTAAAATAGAATGGTCAATGGTGTCAAATGCTGCACTTAAGTCTAATAACATAATAACAGTGGAGTTTCCTTCATCAGAGGATATCAGAATGTCATTTACAACCCGTGTTAGTGCAGTTTCTGTACTATGACCAGTGCGAAAACCAGACTGGAATTTCTCAAATAAATTGTAATGCATAAGGTGTGACTGAAGCTGACTGGCGACTACTTTTTCTAGTATTTTAGAGAGAAATGGTAAATTTGAAATAGGCCTATAATTATTTAGTATGTGTGGGTCTAGGTCTGACTTTTTAAGTAAAGGTTTAATGACTGACACTTTTAGTGCATCAGGTACTGTGCCATGCAGTAATGAACTATTGATAACGGTTAGAATAGGTGCTGCAAGAACATCCATTGCACTTTTTACTAGTTTTGTTGGCACAGGATCTAGGGAACAAGTAGAGGGCTTCATTTTAGTAATTAAAGTTAAGACTTCCTGCTCAGTTACAGGATTAAAATTACTAAAGTGCTGAATGCAATGTGCAGCAGGGTCTGCTAAGCTAGTATTTGGTTTGTACTGTGATGCTGAGATCTGGGATCTTATATTTTTAATTTTCTCATTGAAGAAGTTCATAAAGTCTGTACTGCTAATATCTGTTGGTATTTTGCACTGTTGATATGAATTGCCATTTGTTAATTTAGCCACTGTTCTAAACAGTACCTGAGGATTTTTATTATTGCTATCTATTAATGTAGAATAGTATTCTGAGCGAGCTTTAAAGAGGGCTTTTTTATATTTATTAACACTCTCTGTCCATGCAATTTGAAAGACATGTAGCTTTGTTGTTCTCCATCTACGCTCCAGTTTTCGACACTCTAATTTAAGAGCTCGAGTATTTTCATTAAACCAGGGAGAGTTTCTATGTGCTTTGATCACTTTTGTTTTAAGGGGAGCCACTGTGTCCAGAGCATCTCTCAAGGTCACATTATAATGTGATATTAGCTGATCTAAATTGTTTTCCATGTTTACATTTGATGTTAACTGATCTAATTGGTTTTCCACAATTACACTTACTCAAGGTGTCTATAAATTTTGAAGCAGAATTACAATCTAGATGTCGCACTGTCTTTGTTTTAATCTGTGAGTGCGTTGGCATGGGCAGAACTAAATCAAATGTAATTAAGAAGTGATCAGAAATAACTACATTTAATGGAGTAATATTTAAATTTTGTATTTCAACTTTGTAAGTTATAATTAAATCTAATGTGTGGTTATGATTATGAGTTGGACCTTTGACAATCTGACAAAATCCTACTGAATTTAACAAATAAGTAAAACATTTGCTAAAAGTGTCAGTTTCCACATCAATGTGTACATTAAAATCCCCCATCAGAACTACGTGATCATAATTTATAGCCAAATCAGACAGAAGGTTGCTAAATTCAGTCATGAACAATGAATATGGTCCTGGTGGTCTGTAGACTAGCACTATAATTGTGTTGGAATCTGTTTTAATATTTAAAACGAATACCTCGAAGGATGTAAAGTTGCCTAAATTTTTAGAAGTGATTTGCATTTTATTACAATGAATTATTCCAAGGCCTCCTCCTCGACCAGAATCTCTAGACTTATGAAGGAACGAGTATCCATCTGGTGACGCCTCTGCTAAGGGAACAGTGTCACATTTACTAAGCCAGGTTTCAGTAAGAAGACACAGATCAGATTTTGTACTTAATATAATATCATTTACCAAAACAGCTTTAGTGCCAAGAGAGCGAATGTTCAATAAACAGCATTTAAAACTGCATGGTTTTTTCTGAACTGGCGATATATTTTTTGTTTTAATTTGAAGTAAATTTCTATTACAGATGCCCCTGGTGGAGGGTCTGGTTTTATCCCTTGGTCTAATTATACACCTTATTTTTTGGTTATCAATTAATTTAAGGTTTGTATCAAGACTAAATTTACTGGATGCCCCACAACAGGGATTATGGATAACAGCTTCAGTAAAATAACAGGTGGGATAAACAACAGCCTGTGATTTAAGATCACACGACTGCGGCCTGGATGGTGCTCTAATCAGTCAACCAGGCAGTTTTGCTGCCATATTTTGGGATAATACATAAGATCCCCTCCAGTTAGGATGAAGACCATCTCTTCTGAAAAATCCAGGCCTTTCCCAAAAATCATCCCAATTGTTCACAAATGCTATGCTTTTATTTGCACACCAGGTTTCTAGCCAGCAGTGAAAGGAATGCAATCTGCTATAAATCACATCCCCTCTATATAATCTTGGTAAGGGACCAGATACAATTAAATTCTGACATTTTGTTTTAGCTTTGGTGCATAGAGAGATGAAGTTCCGCTTTAATACCTCAGATTGCTGTAAATAAATATCATTAGTGCCGACATGCAGCAATAAGGTAGATACTTCATCGTCGGCGACACGGTCCAATGCGGCCTCTATGCCAGAAATCTTGACCCCTGCGAGGCACTTAACATTAACTGCTGGTTTAACATAGTTTGGAATTCTAACATTCCGCACTATGGAATCGCCAATTATGAGCACTTTATTATTCTCAGTTTCCACAGGCGCGCTGCGGAGAGCTGAGAACCTGTTTTGGGTCCGAATTGGTGACCTGGGTGCTGGAGGACTAAATTTTGGATTCTTAGACCCCCGTCTTACTGTTACCCACTCGCCCTGTGGCTGAATTGGTGCTGCTGCTTTCGGCCGCGCACTGACTACAGTGGGACCTGGAGAGACTAAGGCCGAATCAGAAGTAGCCGAATTATCTAAACAAACCGAGTCGATCCAATTTTCGGTTTGCCTAATCGCTATCAGATTCCTAACGCGGTCCTCCAATTCGCGTATTTTCCCGACCAACTCTAAATTAACTAAACATTTTTGGCAGGTGAAGCTATCTTTACTGTCAGCCGGAAAACCTGAGCTGTACATACTGCAGGACACACAACATATAAATGCGCCCTCGACGGGCAGAGAGCAGATAGAACTTACATTGAGTATCGAAGTCATCTTTGCCGTTTTTATAGGTGCTTCGGCGCTTTCCGTGTTCAGCTGAATCACCGTCGCTTTAAGTTTCCACCACCCGCTGAGCGATCGACTTTAATTTTTCACTGCCGGTTATTTCTACTGGTCAGCTGCCGGCTTTACCTCAGATGAACTTGCTCGGGTGCTTGCGAAGGGCTACGTGCCTGTGGGAGACGCCGCTGCTCTCTGCTTCCGCTCGCTGATCCGCTCTCTGCTTCCGCTCGCTGATCCGCTCTCTGCTTCCGCTCGCAGATCCGCTCTCTGCTTCCGCAGAGATGTGATGTCTTCTCAGGCATTCAGTTTAATAACAACAAGGCAGATATAGTATGTGCTGATTTGTGGAAATGACCATAAGCGTTGGGGGTAATTCAAAGGAGAGGACCCAACTCAATTCTAGAAATGTGGTAACACTTTAAAATACAGTATTTTTGATCTGTAAGTCATTAGCACAAATTACTGTATATGTATATATTTTTTATGTTTCCAAAGTCATATATTCATTATTTGAATATCCTTTTACAGTAACTAATCTAAAATTTAAACTATTCATTGTAAAGGTTTATTAATACAAGTAATGGAAGTAGTTATAAAATCATACCAAAGTTCCAGTTGATGAATGTCAATTTTTGTAGAAGCAGAAAAAGGCCTATGTTGGACTGGTGCTCTGTTCACAGCTGGTTCTAGCTTTGTGGACAATTCTGCAAGTAAAAGCTTCCTGTCATCCAGAACTGATTTTTTAAGTTTCACAATTTATATTTTGTTATGCCTCAAGAACCCACTCTAGACTGCCTAATCCAGTGCTAATCCAGGGGACCCAATGTGGCTGCAGGTTTTTGTTCCAACCAGATTCCTAATCAGTGACAATACATGATAACACTGATCTCATTTAATTAGCTGGTATTGTTTTTCTCTTATTCTACATTCAGAAAAGCACAGCGGCATGATTTTTACATTTATAAGACATTTATAAATATTTCTGCTTTTGCTATAGATTTAAATGCTTAACTCTCTTTTGTTGATTTCATTATATTTTGCTCTTTCTCTGTGCAGTTTTCCCCCTTCGTTGTATCTTCCATCCATCCATTATCCAACCTGCTATAACCCTAACTACAGGGTCTGCTGGAGCCAATCCCAGCCAACACAGGGCGCAAAGCAGGAAACCAACCCTGGGCAGGGCACACACCCACACACCAAGCACAATTCAGAATCGCCAGTCCACCTAACCTGCACGTCTTTGGACTGTGGGAGGAAACTGAAGCACCCGGAGGAAACCCACGCAGACATGGGGAGAACATGCAAACTCCACACAGGGAGGACCCGGGAAGTACAATATACAATACAATACAATTTATTTTTGTATAGCCAAAAATCACACAAGGAGTGCCGCAATGGGCTTTAACAGGCCCTGCCACTTGACAGCCCCCCAGCCTTGACTCTCTAAGAAGACAAGGAACAAGTCCCAAAAAAACCCCAGTAGGGAAAAAATGAAAGAAACCTCAGGAAAGGCAGTTCAAAGAGACCCCTTTCCAGGTAGGTTGGGTGTGCAGTGAGTGTCAAAAAGAAGGGGGTCAATACAATACAATACACAGAACAGAACAAATCCTCAATACAGTATAAAAATTAAAATTTTAGAAGTACGTAGCAGAATTTAACAATGGATGACATCACATAATATGATTTGGATTTGTTTATAGTCCTGGAGACCTCATCCATCAAGCCGTCTTCCCCATTTGGCCATTCCACAGCTGAAACAGTGCTGGGCCAGCCAATCCGATGAAAGGACCACTCTTTCCCATGATTCCAGTGATCCTCCATCAGGGATGACTTTTCCATAAGCAGGCACAACAACTTGGCAGGTGGGCCATGGCACCAAGTGCCACATTTGAGTACCGAGAAGAGAAACAGAATAGGTGAGGGTTAGTATCAAATTATAACTATCATGTTACTTATGTTTTAGTGCTAATGACTGACAACAGAGATGTAGTATGTACAGTAAATTAGCAGCTCTAGTCAGGATATGCTAAACTGAAGTAGTGAGTCTTCAGCCGGGATTTAAAAGCTGAGACCGATGGGGCATCTCTTATAGTAGCAGGCAGACCATTCCACAGTTTAGGGGCCCTGTAACTAAAAGCTCAACCTCCCACTGTTATTTTATTAATCCTTGGAATCATAAGCAGACCGGCATCTTGAGATCTTAGCGTGCGCTCTGGTTTGTAAGTCATGATAAGTTCAGACAACTAAGCCGGACCTTGGCCATTTAATGCTTTATATGTTAAAAGGAGGATTTTGAAATCTGCCCTAAACTTAACCAGGAGCCAGTGTAAGGATTTAAGAACTGGAGTTATATGTTCATATTTTCTTGTTCTTGTGATAATTCTTGCAGTAGCATTTTGGATTAACTGGAGGCTATATAAAGAACAGTTTGAACATCCAGTGAACACCGCATTGCAGTAGTCAATCCTACTAGAAATAAATGCATGAATTAATTTTCAGAATCCAATTTATTTAGAAAGCGCCTTAATTTCCTAACATTTTTTAAGATGGAAGAAACATTAAAATTTGAAACTTACAAATTTGGACAACTTTGTAATATGTGCTTTAAATGACATGCTAGAGTCAAAGAGAACTCTGAGATTTTGGGCTGATTCAGTAAAATTAATGGGGATTCCAACTGAGTTAAATGATGACAGAATATTGTTGTGATCAGCGTCATTACCTCCAACAATTAACATCTCTGTTTTATCTGTGTTTAAAGACAAGTAGTTCTCATCCATCCAGTCCTTTAATTCACTAACACAACTAATTAAAGACAACATCGGAGAAACTTCATTTGATCTAAATGAAAAGTATAACTGGGTGTCATCTGCATACGAGTGAAAATTAACATTATGTTTCTAAATGATAGATCCCTGTGGAAGCATGTAAAGTGAAAACAGTAAAGGTCCCAGTACTGAGCCCTGCGGGACACCATATTGAACTTCTGTGTATAATGATGGAGTACTGTCAGCACATTTCTTTTGCCATTACCTGCTCGTTATTAATGCCAACAGGTTAAGAAAGTACTAAGTAATTAAAAACAGGGAATGGAGATGCTTGCCTGAAAAGCCTGAAAAGAAGCAATTAACAGTTGGGTATTTTAACAAGCAAGTTAAATAATAAGAAGAACAAAAATGTTGGTTGAGTCATACAGGTGGGGCTTGGGTTATGGTGATCTTGCCTTACAACAATTCCTCAGATATGAAGAGAACATAAAACCCCCCCAAAAATTTAATGTTAACCTAATTTCAATTCACTAGCAACTTCCTGTTTTACTGTATTTATGAATGAAGCAAAGTAGTTTTATAATGAGTTGTCACTAATGCTGAGGCACTGCATAGTACTGTATATACTTTGTCACCAATTTAAGTTGTGTTTTCATTTGTACACATCATAGAATATACTAAACAATTTGCACAGCTACGCAATAAGCCCAGTCATAAATAAGGTGCTAGATCTGCAGCTGGCCACTGCTTGTAATTCCCAGTGTCCTAGGTAAACCCCTCAGCTTTGTCATTTCAAGAATTTTAGCCCGTTGGGGTATTCCACAGTAGAGACAAAACTATTACACAATTATAACTTAGTGGATTATCAGGCCATCAGCATGCCTTTTTCAACTTCATAAGGTACTATATCATTGTAAAAAATATAGAATAAGAATAAGGTTGAAATACTGTTCTTCTGATTCAAACTCATTTTGTATTTTGTGATTAAATGCACAGTAATATTGTTTCACTGTCATTTTATTAAAAGTTTTAATTGTTTTTCTGTAAAATAACTAATTAATTGCTACAGTATGCATTTTCACCAATCCTCCATTAAATAACCTTTTTGGTAACTCTTTACATTGTGTCCATACTTACACTGTAACTACTTTGTAATTACCTGTATAAGTACAGTGTAACTATGAGTTATTATTCTGTACTTACTGTGTAATACAAAGTAACACTATAGTTAATTACTCAGTTGTCATTGTTATTCCACAGCTAATATAATTACAATGTAACAATTTATCACTGAGCCAAAAACAAGTGTACTTTGCATAGTTACATTGTATCTGTACTTTCGAGATGTAATTAAAACATTAGGGTATGTAACTACAACTGTGTAACAGATGTTCCATAGTCTGGGCAATTTTAATGGTGAAAACACCTTTGCAAAATTGTTAATGCTTTTTCCCAAAAACTAGAGGGCCATCTCCTTGACATATTTTACTTAACTCATAGTTACACTGTACTTATATAGGTAATTACATAGTAGTTACAGTGTAATTATGGACACTTAATGTAAAGTGTTACCTAATTTTTTAGTGCAAGTATAGTGCAAACTGGGTTATGTATGTCTGCAGGAACGGAGCTCATTCATAACCCGAAGGATACCTATAAATTGCTTCAACACACCCTATTCTTTTCATGATAAGATGCAATAAAAAAAGGAAAAGAACAAGAAAAAAAATCTTAAGGTGAAAAGTCCAAATTTTTTAATTTCCAAATAAATAAAAAAAAAGTAAATCCAAAGAAACAGTGATATTCACAAATAATCTCCAGATCTAAATTCAGTGCTCTGCTGCTGGGTTTCTCTTTCTTGGCTGAATATTCAGGCAGAAGGAGACCCAGCAGCAGTGATGTCTTGGAGACAGAGTATAAATAACAAAACAAATAAATTATCCTAACAGAAATAACATATAAACATGAACAATAATAATTCAGAATTAGCAAACACAATCATAAAACAGAAAATAAATACAAACCGGGGAGAAACCCTGGCTTAAATATAATACTTGGCTTATTTGTATTTACTGTTTTGGATGTTATGGAACTTATTGGCTTATTTGTATTTACTGTTTTGGATGTTATGGAACTTATTGGCTTATTTGTATTTCTGTTTTGGATGTTATGGAGCTTATTCTAACAGATCTAGCCATAAGCATATTCAAAAAGGTATGATTTAGTAGATATTGTTTTTAATTTTGCATTTGGATGTAGAAAATGAAAAAAACAGTGCTCAGTGGATGGGAAATATTCATACTTTATGAATTATATACATTTTGTCACATTAAAAACTTGAAGGTATTATTAAGCAGAAGGACCTCAACAGTAGAATAATTACAGAAAAATGTGGTAACATTTAGTGGCTGTTCTGTGTAATAAAAGGTGCACTAGATGGATCTCACAGGTTGCTTGGCCTTGCTTTCATTGAATCAGGTTTGCAGTCAGTTTTCATCAAAGAAAATTGGCTGGAGAGTTACGGTTCCAAGACTATGGAGTCTCAGTGACATTAATCCAATGATTAAAAATTTTGCTATCTATCAGAGCCATCACTTTAAAATATTAAGGTAACAGGGACTAATAGATTAAAAATTTACTTAACGCAACCAATTTATTATTTCCGAATTGAAGAAAAGAAAAGATTGATGGCTGACTTCAGAAATATCTAATTCTAGCATGTCAGAAGAGATGGCTGCAGGCCACAATCCATCAGTGCATCACAAAACAGATGAAGACAACCTTTGAAAGAAAGTCTTGGGGATTGTCAACATGAATGTTAAAATGGAGATAAAACCCCTCAAAAACTCAGACTGCTTTGAGTGTAAAAAAGACAGCTTTTCAATAAGGTTAAATCTGGCCTGAAAAAATTAAGAATGCAGGAAAAAGCTGAGAAAGAAGAGATAAAAGCCAAAATATCAGCTCAAATAACAACAGAAAAACAACAGATAAAAGCCATGATAAATTCTTTGTGACAAATGATGAGAAATGTGTATCATGGATTTCAAACACAAAACATCAGGTCCTTAACGTACTAACATGACCTCACAAACTAAGACAGTCTGGGAGAAAATTATTATTATACATCATGGCCATTCTGAAGTAATAAGAAGAAACTAATATGACTGCAAGTTAATTTAGGATAAAGGTAGTGAGACTCTGAATGTGAACAGGATTTACCAATCTTTTACCCCAAAGCCAAACCCAAGCTGAAGACAATGTCCAACAAAGGCTTCATTCATTAACAGAACAAAGAAAAACTACCTTACATTGTAAGAAAAAAGGAAATGTTGATATATGACAGCAACAAAATTAATATCTGTCTAGATTGCAGCATGGCTGTAATATGCAAATGTTCCTCCTTCATAGGTAATAAAAGGCACACATAGAATATTGAAAATTGACTAAAAAGGACTTTCAAAGACAAAGCACATATTTTTTGACCCCTGAAGAGACTGAAATCTTTCTGAAGTTGCCCGTGCATATGGTGAAATGCAAATTCAAATATACATAATAACAAAATAACTAAAATAACTATTGGTGCTTGACTGAATTCACAGTTCACCATTCAAAGAAATATTCCATTTTGAGTTTGCAATTTTTGCTTCTTTTATTTATTCACATCTTTGGTTAAATATCTTGGATTTTTACTTTGGGAAAAAGTGGCCATTCCACTGTTTTTTAAGGCTTCTTTGGCAAAAAGCCTTCTCTGTTAAAACAATAGACAGACAATGAATTGCCCCCCTCCATTAGCATTCCTTGAGGATTCTGTTTAAGTTCTGAACTATCTTCCAGCTTTCAGGATAAGCACCAATGGATGTGTGTTCATATTTTTGCTTGTTTGAGCTCATCACAAAAATTGTGTTGCTTGATCTAATTTTGTATTTGACGTTTAGATAATAATGAAAGAAAGCTTACGAAACCAAGAAACTCCAGAAAACCTTTAACTGAACAACTCTTCTGTTTACATGATGGATATTCAAAAAGTCCTGGGGCCTCATGTATGAACGGTGCGTACGCACAGAAATGTTGCGTAAGAACTTTTCCACGTTCAAATTGCGATGTATAAAACCTACACTTGGCGTGAAGCCACTCACTTTTCCACGGTACCTCATACCTTGTCGTACGCAAGTTCTCCGCTCGATTTTGCAGACTGGCAGCATCCAGCGTCAAAGCAGTGCTACTGTTCCTATGTGGTTACTCTTTTATTTTCCTGACGCGGCTTTATAAATACATTGAAACGAACCGCATATTGTTTATTAGTGTAATGCATCTGATTGTAATTAACTTGTAACAATATAATGGTCCAGGGAATAGCCATAGTATTCCAAATACCATAACTGCTTTAGCGTTGTTACTCTCACTGCACCTTCTTCTTCTTCTTCTTCTTTCAGCTGCTCGCATTAGGAGTTGCCACAGCGGATCATCTTTTTCCATATTACTCTCACTGCACCACTCGGAATATTTATATCACTGTATCTGAGTGGGGAAATCACAGCAGCAGCTGATCGGAAAGAGAATTATCGGTATACAGTATCAAGCACACGCTGCCACGGCAAAACGTTTCAAAGCCTTTCCTGTGCGCACTCAATCAATTGCTCCTTGTAGAACTGTTTGTACTTATAAGTACAATCACCCCACTGTAAACTTGCACTACAGTTATAAAATTACATAACCTGAGCCATTTTATAAAGCACGTATTTTCATATGATGACGATATCATTTTTAAGATGAAATGCAGCAAAATATGTTTATTATATTATACAGATAAAACTTTAACTTCATTTAAATAATCTATATTCTTCACTTGGACTGGCGTGAAGGATAGAATAATTAAACATGTACTATGAAGATATTTCAATGTTCCTTAAACGTTTTGAAGAATCTGCGCTCTAAGCTTACAGATGGCTTAACGTCTATTACAGAGCTGATTGTGTGGCGATCGGTTACTTGGAAAAAGAAAAGCAAGGACTGCAGGTGTGGCCAAGCCAATATATATTGAATATAAAACAGAAAGAGAAAATAACGACACAGCTAAAAACGCAGCTGCAAATTTCGACAAAAGTTAAACGCTTATGTAGTGTCTGCAATGGACGTGGCCATCCACCGTGCATAAGATACCATATTGACATTATTGGGCGAAGGGGCCACCAATTCTTTCTCTGCCCAGGGCTGCCACCAGCCTAGAGCTGCCCATGAGTACTGCTACAATAAATAATTTCATTGAAGGTCGCGCACAATCACTGCGCCGTGAAACCTATGTTTAATAACGTACTTTAACTCCTATCATCGTGAAAATGATATCACGTATGCATCTCAGTATTTTAGTTATTCACAGAGCTGTAATATCATGAATGTAATGGATTCTGTGTCCAGTCGGAGGAAGAGAGCCGGTTTAAGAAGCAAGTAGTGATTCACACACATAGAGCACATAGAAGATCACATACAAAACAAAGCATTTAACGTGCTACTTTAATTACGATGTGATTTGAGAAACCGGTTAATTAAACGATTTTAAGATGAAGTTTATGATGTTCTACTTTAATGACAAAATAAACAACATGATTAAAGTGGAAATTTCGAGAATGAAGTTGACATTTCGTGCTTTTTCCCCAACTATGTGCCTTTTTTTTCTCTGTACCCTAATAAGCTTTCATATGACACTCAGACAGTGGGCTACGACTCGCCTTTTCACTGCGACTTTGATATCTCACAACTTCTTTTTTATTTCCGGCACTGTGCGACTTTGTGAACATGAGCTTTCAAGTTTCTCCAACACGCTATGTCACTCGATCAACTTCCTTTTGTTGATTATACCACGGTTTAAATAAACAAATAGTACGTTTTTCTTTGCCTCCACTTGGTATTCGCTGAAATTCTTATATTTTCCCCTGTGTTTTTCCCATTGTCTTTTCACAGAAGGCTGAGCTTAAGGGCGATTTATATTGATTTGCATATTCAAAGAGGCGTAATTCTGGGAGGAGTTGGGGCGGGACAGAAGGCGTGTGCACGAGCATTACTTTTCACGCTGACCGGGATTTATGGAGCGGAAGAACGTGGAAGTTGGAGTACGCACAGATTCCTGCATCTGGATTTTTCTGTGCGTAAGCACATTTCGGCTTTTGTGCTTACGTCATGTTATAGTGTGAATTCTATGCACGGCGTTATACATGACGCCCCTGATCCATAAGTCTTCCTTGAGCTTCCCTGGTGTTCACATCGATTTTCCTGTAGAACACATTTTTCCTTAAGTTTAAAAAAATATTCTTATCCCCACAGGAAGTTATGGAGCTGAATTTTTCCAAGCTTTCTCCCTGCTGGACGCTGCATCTGCTAACAGAAAAACTGAACCAGCATCAAGTCAATTTTAAAATGGTCAGTCCCCAAAAGTTGATTTGTTGGTGTCTTGAGTTTTTCTTATTTTTTCCAATACTGAAACCAAAAATCAGTAAAAAGTGTGGGTCCCCAAAGGAAAAAGTCTGGTCCAGGCACAGCAAGCCAGTTAGCCACTTTTTTTTCTCTCAGAAATGTCTTGTCGCTTCAGTGCCATTGCACGAAGGGCCACAGTGACAGCCAAGTGGTAATCAAAAGTCTACTTGCCTTAAGTTTTCCACGGAATAAGAATGATTGGTCCTGGTTGCCCCTTTCCGCATCTTTCCTCCACTTTGACAACATGTCTGCTCACACTGCCAACTGACTATGGCCACCATTCAGCAGTATGTTACTGAGTTGGAGGAGCCTCCTCCCTACTCTCCTAACTTGGCACACTACAATTTTTGGTGTTTTCAAAAATCAAAGTATCTATTCATGGGAAATTTTTGGAAACTTTTATTTTTGTCACACTTTGGTGGATTAAGCATCTGAAAAAAAAATGCATCGACCTTGATGTTGCCCCAGGATCTTATGCCAACAGGACTGGAGGCTACAAGGCTTCACCTGGAGGCTTTTCAGCATTGTGGGGAAAGCAGCAGACTGTGTTAGCAGGAGCGCTCCTCTTGTCTTGGTGGATTATCATGTATTTTGACTGAGCATGCGAAGAGGTCCTCTGGCGCATACTCATTACTATAAAAACCACTATACTATATTAGGCCTGGGAAAATAAAATGCATGCATTTTTGAGATTAATGTGGCCAGCTGAATGCGTTATAAATACTGCTGCAAAGAATGCAACATAACAACCCAAGTAATGTACAGTGCCAGTTTTTAGAGATGACAACTGCGGACAACTTTTTGCTTGCCAGAAGCAAAGGTGTAGAGCAGTGTTTTCTAAACTTTTTTCTGTGGTGGTACACTTTTTGTAGCCCAAAAAAATACCAAGGCACACCACCATTTTACCTACAGTACTACAAAAACATTAAATGTCATGTATGTGCTAAACTATCCAATTAGGACTACAGGAGATGCCACCAAAAAAATCAGTTTGGAGATTGCCGTTCACAGACACAGCACTTAGTGAACACTTTGGACACATTTTCCAATTGCTTTATCCCTTTGCCTGCTCATATAGGTGGTCCTCTCTATGCCTCTCTCAACTAACCTGGCATCAGATGCAACTCGTATGCCCACTGTCCCTCAACTCCGCGAGAGTTGCTGGGGATCACACGCCCAGGCAGATGGACACCTGACATGTTTCTTGGCTGTTAAAGTGCTCTACTGTGTCTGCAAAACTGTGATTACAGAGCTGCTTTTATGTTGACTTCTCCAGGCAGTTCTGTCCACCTCAGACAGGTCTTGACCAGCTGAGGGTGTGTCTCTCTCAGGTCAGGAGTCAGAAGCACCGGACTGTTATTTCTGTGGTGCACCAGTTGAAAAACACTTGTGTAGAGTATACTGTATTTATCAAGTTGCTGATGCAATGATGAACAAATAAGGGTGGCATCTGCAGAGTTTTAACACAAGTTTTAATGTATGCCAATTTAGGAGATGTTTATACTTGTACTTACAGTATATCAGTCTTTAGCAGTGTATTTAAGATCTTTAGTTGTTTTGATCATTTAGTTTTACTTTGACACTTCTGTGTTATATATACTATGCCAATCTGAGAATTATTATTGTTGTTGCCTGATTATTGCCTGCAGTATGCTGAAACCAATGATTTCCCCGCACCAACACTCAGCCATGTTTATGATGGGTCGAAGCCTGTGCACATCACATTGTACAGGGATATCTACTGATTATACCGTTGTGTAAAATTTTAATTTCTGAAATCTGTTTAAGGTGTCAGTCACCTTTTAAAAGTCTTGTACGTTTTCACCACTTGCGCTTAGTTAAGAAAGGGTACAGATACAGATACAGGTACAGATACAGATGATGAAGCTGAATCTATATATAAAAAAAATCTGCACTGATATAAATCAGAACCCAATCTTGAGATGGATGAGTGTCCTCTGAAGTGCTGGATAAAACAGAAAGAGTCTCATGCCAGGCTAGCACACATTGCACACAAGTACTTCTCAACGAGATAATGACAGTGCCTTGTGAAAGGTTGTTCTCCCTTGTTAAAGTTCTATTCTTCCTTTTAGGACACATCATCCAAAAAAGAGTTGTTTTGTCTTCTGTTAATATAAACAGACTGGTATGTGCCGGTAGCTGGCTGAGTTTAAACAAGGAGTAGGTATGTTTCTAAGTGTTCTAAAAAAGTAAAATGTCCATTTTACACATTTTTTCCTATTCAAAAACCAGACTGTTGAGAGATTGAACTGTTTAAAAAATTCAAATGGCAAGTTTACACAGTTTAACACAAGATTTTTTTGTTATTTTTATAGGTGCTTATAATACATTGGCCTCATTTTCTTATTGTCTTCCTTTCATCTCGCTTTTTTTGGAAGGCATTTGAATTCAGGTTGCAGTTGCTCCAGTAGTATTTTGTCAAAATTTCAGGTTTTGGTTCATTGTTTAAGCTTATAATATTCCATTAATTTTTTTCAATTCCTTTGCGTTGATACTACATTATTTTTGTTTTTCAGTGTGTATTTACTTCATGACTTATGAACTTATTTTAAGATTACACTTTTTAATGTTAGATGTGAGTAATTACAATTAATTGCATACAATTATGTGGTTAATTAGTTCATTTTTTTAATCAATTCCCAGCCCTACTATATATGCTGTATATGGCCTCAGCAGCAGTCACAAAGTGTCAGTCACTAAATAAATAAAGTAAATAAAGCAATGCTTTGAATAAATGACCACTTATACTATATTATTATATTTATTTAATCCTTGTGTTTATCAAAATATTTTATCCATCTGTTTCTCAAAATTAGTGTGCTTCTGTTATAAACTTGAAATAAGCCTAATGGCTAGGAACACTTATTTATTGAGCAAGGTTATGAAAATAAATTGGGAGCTTTACCAAAACATTTAATGAATTATTTGCCAAAATGAAAGCTGTTTGATTAACAACTGATTTATTCCTCTTCTTACTTCCTGCATATTTTATTATGTTCTGTATTATTTGGTTTTGCTGAAGTATAACTCAATATTGTACATATCATGTGTTTTTATGTTGAGAAATAGATTAAAAATGTAAAAGTCTACATGAACTGAATTGACCTAGTTATTCCTTTATGTTATTTCACTTTTCTCTGTGTATTGCTTTAGCTTCATTTTTCCAGTTTTTACATTGCCTAATAACAGTATGACTATTATCTGAATTTTATACAAATACCTTGGGGGTTACTACTTTTTAATTGGATCATCAGTTCCAGACATTTGTTTTTCTTGTGGTTTAAACATTAATCAGCTAATTTTATTATACACTCACTCTAATACATAGATCTTTATATTATTTTAAAAATAGTTTTTTTTACGCATTAATAGGCAATTATAAAGAATGTCAGAGAATATGTATATACATTCTGCTTTATTTTAGAAGGCTGGCATGTAGAGAAGAGAAGTTCTTCAGCTCAAATCTAAAAAGCTGCATTGTGTTGGTCAAATACTCTATTGACTTGCTCTGCATCAAAAGAGCAACTTTCCATACTTTCCATGTGATACAATTTTACATGTCTATGACGTCTGTCTCTTCAAAGAACTTTAGCAGATGCCCTGTCAAATTTTTCAATCAGCAAAACATAACAGTAGTAAAACTTAATAATGTACTAATTAGTCTCTGTAGTCTCATAGGTAGTACATTTACATGTGACAGGTAATTTCAGAACAAAGATGGGATTAGTGGGAAAAACTTTCCACTTCAAGTGAACATCACAAGTGATTTCAGACCCAGCAGGCTGCTGCATAATTTAGTAGAAGACTACATGAAGCCCATTTGATTGTGGTTAATATACATAGTGTTCCCATTGTTTATAATTTCATTCTTCTCCAAGTCATGAATTGTTAATCTATGGTATTAGCCTTTGATTTCATGTTTTTTTCTGTTTCACAATTTATACAAATTAAATAATAACATATACAAGAAACATCTTTATCTAAGACAAATCACAGATCCAGAGATTTAAGACAGAGTTAAGTGTTACTGAAGTTCCAGTTGTCTCATGGGGATGTTAATGTGTAGGTAATAGATTTCTAACTCTACCTGTGCTATGTCAAGACATAGCAAGGCAAAAGAAAGATTTGAATAATTATCATGAAATGAGCAAAATAAACTACAGCCAGGAATATGTGTGATTAAAGCCAAAAATAACAAATAAAACCACGATCCAAAACCAGAATGCAAATCTAAATCAAAGTCCAAGAGGAGCAATCCAGAGTCTAAATACAAAGAAACAGGAACACACACAAACTCGAATGTTTGAAATACTGGCTTAGAAGGTATGGCAGGAATGACAACACACTGTACAACCAGCAAAGCCGCACCCCTAACAGCCCATAGTCACATTTACTGTAGGTCATGGTTCCTCCAAATGACAGTGTACACAATAAAAGAGAATGGTAATGCCTTAAATTAAAGAAAAAAACTTCTCAAAAACAGAACAATAAAGGAATTACCTAATAACCCAAACAAAGAATAAACATTAAATTAAGCTGAGAAAAAAAAACTTACTGAAGAAGAAATAAAATTAATGAGCCACAGACATTAAAACTGGAAGTTTATGAGACACTAAATTAAAGTACTGTGATAAAAAAAATTCTATACTTTTTATGTTGTTATCTAGAAAAGCCAAATACAGTAATCCAAATGTCATTGGGGATCTTGCAAAAATGCAGGTGTTCTTTTTGATTTGTGCTATTACTATTGATTGTACTCTTCAAAATAAATCACATGTTAGATTTCTTCATGGGAATATCCAGAAATTTTTTGCTAGCATGCACAAGATATAGAGATCCTTAGAGACTTAAATAGAGATTATATTTTAAGGTTATTTAAGTGGCCCTGAGAGAAATACACCTTGTTACTGAAGCATTATTTTCAGTACTTTCACATTTATTGTAATATATCATAATTTCCAAAACTATCCCCTTTAAATAGTAAAGAGATGCTCTTATTAAATAACCACACAGATAAACAAGCAATGACAAAAGAGTATAGGCTTGTAAAAAGGCAACTCACCCTTTGAACTCTCAATTTATACTAGATTTATAAAATGTTAAATTGCAGGCATCTCATGTAGATCTCCATCTGTCATATAGGCTACTAGGCTCCAGTCTTCTATAGCAACATGTTTACTTTTCTCTTGACTCAGGTTGTGTTTGACATCTACTTTTACCATGCTGTCTTTGGCCTTTGGAATTTCAACAGAATCTCATTTGTTTACAATCCTTTCTTTGAAATGACTGACACAAAGCACAAATACTCAATAATTATTGGCCTATTCTGTAATACTAGTTCCCTGACAAATTTTACATATCTTAAATATTGATGAATCATACTGTATTTCACAATGGTTTAAGAAGGTCTTAAAGTGTCTGTAAATACATAAAAAAGTGGTCCCAATCAGGATTACACAAGTGATTCTATAACCTGTGTCCACTCTTCTTAGAAACATCTCTTCTTTGTGATACCCTTCAAGGATCTTAAGTCTTAGATCTTTGACTTGTGCTCATTTCTTTCTAATATCTTTTGCAGGAATGGGTGAGGTGAAGAAATGGGAATAAATATAAAGCACAAAATTTTATTTTGCACTATACAAACAATACAATGCAATCTTTAGGCACATGTGTGTATGTATTTATCTATTACAGTCATTGCAGATATTAAAAAAAACTATTATATAGCAGATTATTTAAAAAGAGTTAGAAATATGTCATCGATTGCTATGAGCAAAGCACACTGATCTGCAGAAAAGCCAAGTAATGGGTAAGGTATAACTTTTCTAGAAAGGGAATATCAGGGCAGGAATGCTACTCTGTCTGGTTATGTTACAATATTTGTTATTATGATTGACTATTCAGTAACCGTATGATCTGTGAACAGAAACTGTCCCAAAATCTACTACAAGTGTGTACTGTTTGCCAGAAGGAAGGAATGAGGAAAGCAACTGTGCAGGATGCCTGAGGTCTTTAATTATTCTCTTTGTGAGTATTGCAGATTCTGAACAGGAAGTAGTTGGGTGCCTGTAATGTTCTGCATTGCCCCCTGCAGGGCTTAACAATCTTGAGCTAAGCAGGTGCCACACCATAAAGTGATGCTGCCAGTGAGAATGGACTCTACTGTGCAACTGTGAAATTTCTTTGTGAAAAGAAATTGATAAATAGAAGCTTCTCTGAAATACCTAAGAAAGCAGAGATGACAATGAACCATTTTGACAAGAGCCAAAACGTGTTGCACCCACTTTAGTTCATTAGTGATGTTCACGTCAAAAAACTTTAAAGCTGCTCACCCTTTCAAAAGCATCCCCTCTGATTTAGATGAAAGTATGGTTTGCCTTAGCTTCCTGAAGTCTACTGCCATAGGCCGCAGCTATATTGAGTCTAGGAGATTTAAGTGAGATAAAATGTGATAATGTGTTGTGCCAAGACAAGCAGAAAAAGTCTGCTTCTTTACTTTTTAAGTATAACTTGTTCCTTGTTGGAGGTGTTTTAATTGTAATAATGGAATAGTTTCTTGATAAGAACTGTCAAATTAGCACAAAACATGTTACTGCTTTGAATACCCTGGAAACTAATCTAAAACTTTTCTGAATTTTGATTAGGAACAATCGAAAGTTTGTATTTTGGCATTTTTGTGCCATCACGCTTAACACCACAATACAAATAAAACACCATCTGCAACATAAAGGATAATAAATAATCTTAAAATAAACATCTAATTGAAATAACAAATATTTGAATTAAGTTGGATTATTGCTGTATAAATCAATGAACATTTGCAAGTGGGCTTCTCTACAATAGGAACTCCTTTGTAATAACCCAATGGCATCAGTGAAAAGAGTTATAGAGAGGATGGAATGGAACATCCACAATCTCATCCATAGATCTGTTATCAGTTTTATCGAACTGAACTTGTAGTTGTCAATATCTATAACTAAAAATTAATTTTAAGATTCACCTTACCAAACTCTAAGTTTTCCATTTCTAAAATGTTTGAATAGATGACCTTTAACCTACTTTTTCATTTTCTACTGCCTTATTCTTAAATATGTGTTCCATCTGTTTGTCTACCAATCCTTGCATGATACATGATGATCTTAATTACATATGACTTACTCATATCCATTTCTTCACCTCATGTCAGCTGGCATTTTCCCATCAGCTTAGATTATTTTCAACTTTAAAAAATGAGAGCAGCTAAGATGGATGTGTCTGTGTGTATCAATGAACATGCTGCATAAATAACACATGTAATCTGAGGTAGGAGCCTTTCAGTTGGGAGAAGTTAGGCATTTCAAACATTCGCATGTTTTATAAGCATATTCTGTATTCTTTGTGAATCACTTTACTTTTTATTTAGATTTTTTTTATAATCATTATTAACTAAAGATATTAAAATTATAAGAAAATCACACAGGTTGAAAAGTATATAAAAATAGACCTGAGATATTATGGAGTTTTAAGAGCCACCTATTTATTTTTGCTGTGCTATATATAGGTAGGAATATTTTAACATTTTTTATAACATTCTCACAACTGCTTAATCCAATTTAGAGTAATGGGGAGCTGTAGCCACTTCTGGTGCCTCTTCAGGCACACCCACCCACCCACACTAGCAATAATCCAGTTTGGTCTTTCCAATGAATCTTACCAGCTCATCTTTAAAGATATAATAGACAACCACAACATCCAGAGAACAACTAATGCAGACACAAAAACAGCATGCAAACTCCACACATGAAACACATTGCCTATAAAAAGCATTCACCCCCTACGAGGTTTTCACATTTTATTATTATAAAACATTGAATCACAGTGTATTGAATTTAGCTTATTTGACATTGATGAACAGAAAATGTCAAAGTTAAATTAGATCTCAGCAAAGTGGTTTGAATTAATTACAAATATAAAACAGAAAATAACTAATAACATAAATATTCAAGTCAGTATTTAGTAGATGCTCCTCTGCAGCAATTACAGCCTTGTTTCTGTATAGACATGTATCTGTCAACTTTGCACATCTAGACACTAAAATTTCTCCTCATTCTTCTTTGCAAAACTGCTCAAGCTCTGTCAGACTGCATGGGCATTGTGAATGAACAGTCTTTTTCAAGTCCCGCCACAAATTTCTTGGAATTATTGTCATGCTGGAATACAATTCTTCTCCCAAGGCGTGGGTTTCTTGCAAACTGCATTAGGTTTTCCACCCGGATTTTGTTGTAGTTTGCTGCATTACGTTTAACCTCTACTCTCACAAGCCTTCCAGGGCCTGCTGTAGTGAAACAACCCCACAGCATGATGCTGCCCCCATCATGCTTCATGGTGGAGATGGTGTGTCTTTGGTAAGGTGCAGCATTTGGCTTACACTAAACATGGCATTTAGTCAGATGGTTAGAAAGTTCAATTTTGGCGTCATAAAATGATAGAACCTTCTCCCAGCTGACTTCAGAGTCTCCAATGTGCCTTCCAGCAAATTCTAGCCATCAATTTCAGCCACTTTAGCTTGTAACTTACTAGACTTAATCTTGTACAATCACTCAGTTTGTAAGGACAACCTTCTCTAGGTAGATTTATAGCTGTGCCATACTCTTTACATTTCTTATTGATGCATTTAACTG
The DNA here is from genome assembly GCA_026402145.1 of Polypterus bichir lapradei. NCBI lineage: Eukaryota > Metazoa > Chordata > Cladistia > Polypteriformes > Polypteridae > Polypterus > Polypterus bichir. The sequence goes on along the minus strand of JANRMT010062794.1, from coordinate 11,176,198 downwards.
GACTCTACAGGTTACTCTGTGACTTAGATATTTCTTGTTTATACCCCCTGACTTGTGCTTTTCAATCACCGTTTCATAGAGTTGCTTGAAGTGTTCTTTTGTCTTCCTTATAGTTAGGCCATGATACTAACTCACCACAAGCTGGTACTTCCACATCAGGAACATTTAGACTACAATCAATTGAAACCCCTGGACTAAAGACAGTTGTTCTCCATTTAACTAGCTTCTAAAACAATTGGCTGCCCCAGTGATGATGTAGGTGCCTCATAATAAAAGAGGGGTGCTTATGTGATCAATTATCTTGTCCTTTATCTTTGTAATTAATTTGGACTGCTTAATCCAATTGTATAGATCTGTTTAACTCTAAGGGCTCTGCTTAATAAAATTTAAAAGCATGAGATTATGAGAAAAAAAAGCTATTAACACTCTAGTTAATTAAAAATGTGTTTTTTATATTTTCCCCTAAATTTTCTACCCTGTGTTTATAATGTGATAACTAAACTGTAATACAGATTTTCTAGTTACCTGATCCTAGCCTGTGTTTTACATTTTTTTTAAATGTTGCTTGCTAGAGCGTTAATTATACAGATTAATTATGTATCATCTGCTTTATACTCAAAATAATATCTTATATTGTACTTTAGATTCCCTTCACCACACTGTTATAAAATAAAATATGGTGCCCAAGTGCCATCATGCTTTTGTTCAGGCCTCTTCCTTTGCTCTATTTATTCCGAATTTTTGGTTGTATCCATCCTTGTTTTAACAGTCATTGTTAATTTTTTCATGTTTTGGGCGTACTATGTCTCTTAACACGCTAGAGGACTGTGTCTCTGAAATGTTTGATCTTAGTTTCATGTTGAGTGCAAGATGGAGGAATCTTGGATGGGGTGTGGAAAGAGAAGGGAAAGACACCAAATAATATTTTTTTTGTTTCTTCCTCCCACTGTCTTACTCTGTAATTTATTTGTTTGTTTACTTATTATGCTAATGTACTGATTTATATAAAGGTGCCCCAGTACAAATTTATTCATTGTATGTATAGTAGCTTCTATACTATATAGAGCTATACTTCAGGAGCTCTTTTGCACTTCCATTCATTTCTAGATAAGTGACATTTTGCTTTTCTTGGTGCCATTTTTTACCTTTACAGCTATGAAGATCACCTAACTTACTTACTGTAATCAACAACAGAACTAAGTAGGTGTTTGCAAAGGGTTGTACAAGGAGCTGAGTTGACAACATTTTCCCTGCCACACACATAACAGCTTGGATTTGTTTTAACGTCAGCATTGCCTATCAAATGGATTAAAGAAACAATATATAGGAAATATACAAGTTGAAATAATATGTCTCGAGGTACATTTGAAAGAGTAGATTAATCAGTACTTGGGGTGACACAGAATGTTTCCTTATTTTAAGACAGATGATTTTGAAAATGTATGCTTTGTAAATGTGGTGTGGTGCTCATAGTGGATCATTCCATTTACATTTAGTTCTTCAATGTAAATCCCCTTAAAAATATGTTGGCCCAAATGTATCTGCATGGGCAAAATTACTTTCTACTAGTCCAGAAGTCTCAGTTCATATTAACAACATGAACTTAGGCTCCTTCAAACTAGAATGTGATACTCAACATTGGTGCCCTCTATTACCATTGCTTTTTGCATTAGTCTTTGAGCCACTAGCTATTTATTTTCGAAATACATCAGAGATAAAGGGCATAATCAGAGAATGACTTTATCTGAAAATAACACTATACACAGATGATGTGGTATTTATTATAGCAGACCCAACAAAATATATTAACCATTAGCAGAATTTAAAAAGACACCTGAATAAAAGTGTGCTTTTTTCAGTAAACACTCTACCACACCAAACCAGACTGGACATCTATCCCTTCATTCAATCAAAACAGTTTAAATATCTAGCGATAAACATCACAAATAAATAAAAATATTTTTTAATGTAATTTTTGTAACAGAATGAAAAAATGAAACAAGATGTTAACAGATTGTCCACTCTCCATCTCATCTTAGCATGGAGAATCAATACTGTCAAGGTGAACATCCTTATAAGCTTCTATTTCTATTTCAGAGAATCCCAAATGTATGTTCTCCATCCATCCATTATCCAACCCGCTATATCCTAACTACAGGGTCACGGGCGTCTGCTGGAGCCAGTCCCAGCCAACACAGGGCGCAAGGCAGTAAACAAACCCCGGGCAGGGCGCCAGCCCACTGCAGGGCTCACACACACACACACACCAAGCATGCACTAGGGACAATTTAGGATCGCCAATGCACCTAACCTGCATGTCTTTGGACTGCGGGAGGAAACCGGAGTGCCCGGAGTAAACCCACGCAGACACGGGGAGAACATGCAAACTCCACGCAGGGTGGACCCGGAAAGTGAACCCGGGTCTCTTATCTGCGAGGCAGCAGCGCTACCCACTGCACCACCATGCCGCCCCCTCTGTATGTTAACAAATCTTTAATTGAGAAACTAGACTCAATTATAACCTCACTTATTTGAAATCTGAGACATCCACGCATTCAAAAGACAACTCTTCATACAACAAAAGTAGAACTTTCAACTTTAAAATATCTGTACTCTAAAGACCTGAAAATTGGTACAAATTGATGACTTTACACCTGCCTGGTCAGTAATAGAAATTCAATCTTGCTGTACTTCTTTATATACACTGCTTTGTACCCTTGTAATTACTAACTATCATCAATATGTGAAAAATCCAATCATCTACCAATCACTTAGAATATGAAAGCAAGGCAGGATGCATGTCAAGGCAGAGAAGCTTTTATCTGTTACTCATCTATATGATGATCTTCTTTTCCAACCTTCTCAATCCTACACAGTATTTAATATTTGGAAAATGCTTGAGATTATGACACTAAGAGAACTATATATGGATAATTCACATGCATCTTATGAACAATTATGCTTCAGATTTAACTTACCAGCAATACATTTTTTCCACCATTTTCATATTTGAAATTTTGTTAAAGGAAATCTACCCAATTTCCAGACCTCTGACTCATTTCTGTTCTGGAGGTAATAGTCTTGAAGACTCATACAGAATTTAAACAATAAATAAACACCTCAAAGAATGTTCCCTTCAATAATTCAAAGGTATGGTGGGAAAAAGACCTTTCAATTAATATCTTAGAAAAGGAGTGGAAGTCAGCCATACATATGTAGAATTTACTTCAGCTCTGTATGCACCAAGCACTTAACATTCAACCTAATATCTTTCATTGATTATATACTTTTCTCATTTAATTTGTCCAAAATGGACCCAGAGCAAGTTTAAACTTGGGAATGTTGCCATCTAGCTTCAGCATCACTAGGCCACATTTTTTGGGAATGCAACAAAATTAATATCATTTTTACACACAAATCTTTAAATGCTTATCAAACAGCCTTGGTGTCACAATCACTCCTAACCCATTAACAGGTATTTTTGATGTACTGTCAGATGGTCTTAAAGTGGATTAGAACAAATTGATTAAAAATGTCTTTATACAGTACTAACATATAGAATTATCTTGCTTAAATGGAGGAATCCCAACCCACCTTTTATAACTCAGTGGGTAACTAATATTCTATATTGTTTGAAATTGGAAAAAATCTAATTTTCAGTTAGATGATCTGTGCAAAACTTTTTAAAAACATGGCAAGACTTAATTAAAAACCTTTAGAATAAGCATTCATACAGTATAAGGAAAAAAAGGTTTATTTTGTGTGTTTGTGGGGTTTTTTTTCTCCCTGCTCTCTTTCTCTCAGGTGGAAGTTAAATTCTTGTTCTGTCAGATTTAGTTTTTCTATGTCTTATTCAATTTTTAAATTTTCAGGAGTTTTTTTTAAGTTATCTGTTGTATAACTTCTACACAATTTATCTGCTTGATTGTACACTATTGCTTTCCTGAAATAAAATGTAAAAAAGTAAAGCACAAAGGTCTAAAAAAACTTACTTCATAAAAAAAAGTTATTCAATTAAAGATCAGTAGACAAGTTGTACTGCAGTGAAAGGAATGCAAACTAGGTTTAGGTTTAGGTTTAGTCTATTTATATAGCACATTTACAACAGCCACACGACTGACCAAAGTGCTGTACATTTTAAAAACATCAACTAAACCACTTACTGATATCAAAACAGTGCAAATCAGAAAGACTGAGACAGGATTGCTTAAATATATTTTTCAATCAGTCAGTCAGTCATTGTCCAACTTGCTATATCCTAACACAGGGTCACGAGGGTCTGCTGGAGCCAATCCCAGCCAGCACAGGGTGCAAGGCAGGAACAGACCCCTAGCAGGGCGCCAGCCCACCTCAGTTTTTTCAATCATTTGCTTGTAAACTTACCATTATAATGGTAATGCCGTCATCTGGACCATTTTTCAAGCATTATTTTTTCTTAGGTGTTGCCATTTTATGTTTCTAGTTTTCACGGGCACCACCATTCTTAGGTTTGCTTGTTATAATATTATATGGTTGCATGTGTCATGCATGACATAGTGACAGGTATGTTATATAAGATGGCCACATGGTTAAAGTAGTGTTTGAACTTTGCTGAAAATTTTAAATAACACCTTAGCAAAAGACTTTTTGAGTGATCAATTTGTGTCTAAATCCAGGTTACACCTTCACCTAAGTGAATATAAAATTAGTGAAAACCTTTGATGTCGGACATTTTCTTTTTTATTGCAGTCCAGCAACAAGGAAATATTCTGTAAAAGACCCCAAAATTACTGGCACATGCAAACTAAACCTAGTAAATCAGTATGACTTTTTGTTAGCTCTTGATGGTCTTTACAACTAAAACAGAAATCACAGTTAATGCAATAAGCAAAGCTATCGTGAGAGATATATAAAAATTAACTTGATTGAACCGTAGTGAATCCTAAAGTAAATAAAAGAAAAGGGGTCTTCTGACTGTAGATTAGTATAATATATTAGCACTTCAAGGTTATTATTTTTCCTCTTTTTACTAGTTTTTATTTCTATATTATTTCTGATCTTATTTTAGTTAGTCTTCATAATGTGCCTCTTTTTACAAGTTTTTATTTCTATATTATTCATGATCTTACTTAAGTTAGTTTTCATAATGTATTTTTAGTTTAGTATTTATTTACAACATTTCTATTATATTAGTTTCTGGTGTAACAGGCGGTCAGGATACTCACCCGGCCGGGACGACGGAGAACAGCCCTCTGGGTTTGCTACTGCTGTGGCTCACGAACACCATAAAGGGGCGTAAGGAGAACGGCTGAGCCCTCCTGTGCAGGACTGCCATCTTACCTGTCTCACTCTATAAACGGAGACAGTTGCCACAACTCGGGAGCTGGAGTTGGGTGGCAGTGGACTGAGCTAGGAGGAGAGCACAGGAGTTTAGCTTGTTGGTGCAAAGGGAGAAAGGACTGAGTACTGAGGGTATTGTCAGCACTGTGGGTTATTGTGTGCTGTGCCAGTATGTTGAATAAAGGTGTGTTGTGTGACAACAGTGTGGTGTCTGTCTGTGGTCCGGGTTATCTGTTACACTGGTTAAATTTTAGTAATTACTGTAAGATTAAAGAGATATTTTGGAGTTTAATTTTGTGTCACAATCAGACAGAACTGTAGACTTTTCTACATTCACACCATAACTTTTACTTATGCAGCACATGGCATGTTAAAATCTGAGGTTGAGGTAAGTAGCAAATGTTTTGAACCATGGCTTGTCACATGACCTTGCAGACTTTCTAGTTACAACGAACAGATTAACTTTGGCTTCTTTATCTTATTTGTGTTTAACCGACTTTTTTCCACAGGCTGCTCTCCTTGAAAAACATATTGTTAATGTTTGCTGTCTTGCATTATCTAGACTTGTGCTTGCTTGTGTACCCCTATGTTAGAGCTTTTCAAGCTTTATTTTTCATTGCCCAGAAATAGGTCGAGAAGTGACTGTCAGTGATGGTTTGTGGGGTGTTGTAGAAACTACTTAGTGAATAAAGAAGACTCTTGAGCCATCTTCATAAGGGGCTGGCCATTACATTATTTAGTTACAGTTTTCAAACATGTCCTCCCCACCGCCTGACCATCCATACTTTCCCTCCTGTCATGCCTTAGGATCACATTGTGGCATTATCAATGTTAATGGTTCCTCTTTTGCCACCCCACCCTATCAATTATTTTCATATTTTTGAACTTAATTGAATTTGTATGTTCATATGAATTACAAGTTCATCCAGGACCTGGTCAATGTCTTTGCAGAGCTTAGGCACTGTCTTAACCACCAGCTAACTTGATTGTGTTTAGATAAATACAGTATATTTATGACACAAAGATCAATGATACCTGTAATGGGCACATTAGAATGGTTAGGCCTGTGAGAGATCCACTAAAGAGACTGAATCCACCACACCAGATAGAGTGTCTTTAGACACTCAATTAGAACATTAGAACAATCTAGATGAGAACAGGCCATTTAGCCCAACAGATCTTGCCAGTGCTATCCATTTAATTCTTCTAAAATAACATCAAGTCTTGTCTAACACACTACTTAGTAGCACATTTTGGTGTGTCTATGGTTCTCTGTGTAAAAGAAAAAAACCTAATGTTCGTGCGAAATTTACTCTAAATGGTTTCCAACTATGTCCCCATGTTCTTTATAAACTCACTTTACTAATTCTCTTCATAATTTTAAACATGTCAATCAGGTCAACTCTTAATGTTCTTTTGCATTAACTGAAAAAGCTCAGCTTTTTAAATATTTCCTCATAACTCATCCCTTGTAGTTCTGGAATCAGTTAGTCGAACTTCTCTGGACTTTTCCCATTTGTGCTAGGTCCTTTTTGTAGTCTGGCAATCAAAACTGTACACAGTATTCTTCATGAGACATCACCAGTGAGTTATAAAGCTTGAGCATAAACTCCTTGGACTTGTACTCCATATATCAAGGTGCTATATAACCTAACATTCTGTAAGCCTCCTTAATTGCTTCTGAACACTGTCTGGCAGTTGATAGTGTTACGTCCACACCGACACCTAAATCCATCTCATAAAGTGTACTTTCAATTTTCAGACTTCTCTTTGAGTATTCAGACCTAATATTTTTATTTCCTACATGTAACATTTTACATTTACTTACATTAAATATCATCTGCCACATCTCTACCTAAGCATGTATGCTGTCCAAGTACCTTAATAATGATTCAAAAGATTCAGGATTACTGTATCTGCCAGTCCACCTAGCTTGACATCATCTTCAAACTTAATCAGCTTGCTACTTATATGTCTATCCAGATCTTTTATATTGCTATTAAAAATAGCACTGCCCTAGCACAGACCCCAGTGGAACACCACTCTTAATGTCAGCCCAATCTGATAGTGTTCCTTGAGCCGTAAACCTCTGCTTCTGTTAAACTTGATATTTCATAAGATTTCTTTTTTCAAGGAAAAATGGTGGATGGGGAGTAGACACCAATCTGAATAAATAATGTCACAGGTTTTCAGACATGTTCATTTCTAAGTCAGGTAAATACAAACATTTTCCAAGGAAGGAGCAGGTCTTTTACGACAATTTTATGGTTTTTGTATGTTTAACCAGTTAAAACTTCAAAGCGGTGATTCCTTTGCAAGACAGCAAATACAGATATCCTGTAGACAGCCATCACAATAATCAGTAACATGATTACCCAGGAAAATTGCCTTTTAACTTCTCACCCCAGTCCCAACAATGGGTGCCTATTGCCTCTTCATCTACTGTGTTTCAAATGTAATAGTTACATGTTCCTTTGCCTATGAGAGAAATTAAACCACCCAGTGTACAAAAAATGTTCCCCTCTGACACATATTTATCAAGCATCTCAGAATTACTGCTAGGACAATACACTAAATTGCACTGAAGAATTTGTCCTAGCTCATAGTCGACCGTAAGAAGTATTTATGAAGCATCCTAGTCCTGGTCCCAACAAAGAGTAGTTGGCCACATCTGAAAATAAATGATGTCACATATTCAAGACACGCCTTGCCACAAATTAACACTAATGATGATGTTTTCTAGATTTCTGATATTAGTGCTGGAGCTTCACCACAAATATGATAATAACAATAATAATAATAATCAAAATAGTAGAAGAAGAAGGAAAACATAATATGGTAGGATATAGTGATAAGCTGCAAATAATTGTTCCCACCTTGCAACATCATGAATAATATTGCAACACTAAGCTGAGATGGAAAGTCCAAGACACACACACAACAAATGAGATTAAAGCTTGATAATAAGCAAGTTTATTAAAAATGAATATTTCAGGGATTGCTCCAGTCCCACTCTCTATGCTTGCTGGTATAGGTTCCAGCTTTCCCTCAACCCTTCTTAGCTTAATGTGGGTATAGAAAATGGATAGACAAATGGATGATTGGATGGATGATCCACAGTCTTACTTTCAGATCATCTTCTCTCTGTTATGCCATCAGAATAGGTCTCGTGAAGTAAAAGTTTTACTGAAACTAGCAACAGCTATTCTTTTGCTGTTTCAGAACTCACACTTCCTATGTGCTGTGCTGTGCTTCTTTCTGTGTACCCCTCTTATCTTCTGTGAGCCTGTTATTTATCTAATGCCTCTGGGAATCTCTGCCTGCTTTCTTGAGCCTTCTCAGTCTTGTAAAATGTAACGGAAATGTTCAAGGTGTTCAAAGAATGGAAAGCTTAGCATACCTAAGTGACATTTTCTTGTCAATCACCTACTCAGTCCTGTCTATCTTTAGGGTAATATGCTAGCTTCTACAGTACAATTTGCCCCCATAATCACCTGTGTGTTTATACTGTGGTATCATTTGCAATTTAAATGTACATGCTCATCGGTGGTGCAGTGGTAGTGCTGCTGCCTCGCAGTAAGGAGACCTGGGTTTGCTTCCCGGGTCCTCCCTGCGAGGAGTTTGCATGTTCTCCCCATGTCCGCATGAGTTTCCTCTGGGTGTCCCTAGTGTGTGCTTGGTTTGTGGGGGTGTGTGTGTGTGCGTGCCCTGTGGCGGGATGGTGCCATGCCCGGGGTTTGTTTCCTGCCTTGTGCCCTGTGTTGGCTGGGATTGGCTCCAGCAGACCCCCGTGACCCTGTAGTTAGGATATAGCGGATTGGATAATGGATGGATGGATGGATGGACATTCACACTTGATCTTTATGTGCATGCTGACTTGCACAAATGAAGCTTACTTTACATTACCTTACTTGGAGTTGCGGGGACATGTATAAATCTGTGTGTTATCTCCTGCTTTGTAAGGACACTTAAGGTTTGGTGCAAAATTGCAGAAATGTTTGGTTTAGACATGCATAAATCATCATTGTTGCAAAGCTGCATTTTACACATACACACCTCCACATAGATGGAGTGATCATGTAACGTTTAACATTTGTGATGAATATTATTCAATCTTTCTGAAATCAGTATCTTTTTATGAGTCCACTGTTGTCAAGTGTTTCCAAAACATTCCATCTTTCTCGGTATGTACATGTCAGCCTCTACCTTAATGTCATCTTCTGGCAAGCTCCAAGTGAATTAGGAAAGCTCATGAGTGCTCCTAAATACCGGTGAAGTTAGGAGTAATTTTCTAAATTAGGAAAATTAATAAAATGCTTTTACTCCTTCTCCTAAGAGTAGGACCAAAAATTGCATCATGGTGAGATTTTTCAGCCATTTAGGACTGTTTTCCTACTCTGAGACACTTAAAAGATATGTGCCCTGACCCTTCAAAGACCATTAATGGCTAATAGGGACACCATAGAGCCATATGTAACCCCAAAAACGTTTTCAGAAATTTACAAAGAAGTAGCCTTAAGATGAAACATAAAAAGCATGTCTAGTCAGTGATCCGGTTAGTGGAACAAATAGAAAAGACTCAGAATAATACTAGGCAAAGGCTTATTGACAGGAAAGAAGAAAAAAGAAGCATGTATGGTGATTGGGAGTGCCTTTTGATGTATTGAGAAGTTGGAAAGAGGCCCACTAAGTGTTTTATCGGTTGGCCTACTCCTAAACATCCTAAAATTAACACACTAAGACACTTGTTTTGAGTGATGCCTGAACAGCCTACCCCTCCCCTATTGCTTCTTAATGGGATTTACTAGCATAGGCAAGATCAAACCAAACCAGTGTCCAGAAGAAAATGTAGGCTAGTGTGACCTTTCTTTTACTGTCACTCACAAATGGCATTTTTCTCAGCCATCTAACCTTGTGGGAATTAAATGATAAACTCCCCAAGCCAAGTTCCCTGTATTTCCTCAAACACTCAAGATATGCGCATAAAGTATAAAAGTTTGATACAAAGAAGTATTTATTGGCAAATAGAAACCATAACAGCAGCAAAAATACATGAGTAATTGTCAAATTAAATCAATTTTATTTTAAATCACGTTTAAAATAATACCACTTGACCAAAGTGCTGTACAGTTTCCATAAACACAGCAATAAATATATAGAAACAGTAAATACACCAAAGTATATAAATAAATTACAAAATTGTACTCTCATACAAGTTTAAAAAGATAATAGATAAGAGTGCAAATGGTGCCCTAATGAAAATATGCCTTTGTCTGAAATTCAAAAAACTTTACACTCATCAAATAAAACATGATACTTTACGTAAGAATATGAAATCAGATGAGTAGGGCCCATGAGTGATTCATCTGTGTGAGGGAGACAGCAAGCATCTTCAGGCAGTTTGTCTTGATTCAGAATTAAAGCTGATGCATGGACTGCATAGCTGATGTACAGATGAAAGAACTTTTCTTCTATTTAGCCTTGGGCAATTCATCCTTTATTTTCCCCATGTGGTGTTCCAGACCCCGTCATGCTACCCTCAGATAATTGGTTGGTCACTTTGATGAGGGATAGGGCAGACTGAAAGCTTTATTCGGGAAGGTGTGCGTAAAATAGTTTATCTGCTTAGGATTGTTTATCAGTACTGTATCTATTTACCTAGGGATGGATGTATTTCACATGGCCTTTCAGTCACAAACTGACGTAACCTAGAATTATAATGTGACTTATACACTGAAACAAAAATATGTATAAACACAGACAAACTACGTACAATGCGTGATCTATAGTGCAGAGCCCCATGGCTATAGCTCATTTGTGAGTAAAGGTTCAGATTTAAGGCAAACCATTTAGAGTTCAATAGCAGTTCATTGAGGCTTATCTGAGCAACCTGCAACAAAAATCACTTAATTGTAACTACAGTATTTGTGCAAAATGTTAGTAGGAAGAACACAGTGAGTTTTCTCTCTTTGGCACAATAGCTCACCAGATAGACAGTATATTTTTCACTTTCTGATTATTTATTTTGAATAATGTATGCTTTCCTCCTTGATTTCATTTGGTTATATAAAATGCTTACTTTAAATATTTAGGAGCATTTTCCCCCAAATTCAGGGACAGGAAGGTGTCTAGGGGATGTGAAATACAATGATATAAGAAAGGGCTGTAATGTGTATTGTGAAACATTGAACTTCACCAGATTTGAAGTTTCCTTTGATTGTTCATTTCATCTTCACGTACTTATCCTTCATTGAGAACTTCCTGCAGCAAAACAGTATTCTTATATAAGGAGTTAGCAATGCTTCATCAACTGGGCAATGAATTGCCTAATTCTCTTCTGTTAATTTCAAAAACATCTCCCCGATACATGTTTTGTAATTCTACACCCCAAGATATCCCTAGGAAAACTCCAACAAGCCCATGGACAACAATACTACTGTGAATCCAGGATGCTCCACTTCCTTTTTTTAATTTTTCTAATAATTCTAAAAGAGCATGGACTGTAAAAAAGACAAGAAAGGTTGTACATTGTGCATCATGATAATCTGACAAAGCTGTAAGGAAAGGTTTTAGTGTGGTGGTCTAGTGGGCATTCTTCTATCTGATTTTTTGGTTGTGCTACTGATGAAAGTTCCCACAATTCTTTGCTTTTCACATTAGATAATGCCACATTGTACTCACAAATAAAGATGAGGCTTAAGGTAGGACTTTTGGAACTAAGCCAAGAAGGCATTTAGCAGCAGGAATCTTACCGTTAGCAAGAAAATTGTAAGCTTGAAATGTGAAATCAATAATTATGTACATCAGGAAGAAACGCAAACCAATTAAATTACAAAGAATACCCCAATACAAGAAAGCACATTTAAGTAATGCGCTTTTTCCAGTAAATTTACTAAACAATGCAAATCAGTGTTTCTTTACTTTCAGAAGCACAATTACAGTATGTTCAAACTATCATTAAATTCAGAAAGTGAAAATAACATTTTTCTACAAATAGGGTAATTTTATAATAATAACTGGAATGAATTTAGAGAAAAGAATCCATCCATTTATCTTTTGTGCTACAAAGTCTATAGTGAAATAGCCTTTCCTGACAATATGGAGAACAAGGAAAGTACTAAACCTGAAAAGTATGTAAGCCCACTGAGGTCAGCACTATCATGCACACTCAGACTTGTTAATAACCAATCAGTTTAGTGTAAGTCATGAATATGAACTGAAGTCCTTGTTAAAATGATGTTTTCTTTGAACAAACTGTACAACTGTAGCGGGTGCCACATGTGCTATTGTTCCGTTGGCAGTTTGCTGCTCCTTAGGGTGCATTGCAGGAAAAGTGGACACTGTAAATACACCTTTAAGGGGGAGGTGAGAACATGGTCAGGACGGTTGGTGTTGAAGACTTAAAAACCAGAAAAGAAGGGGAGAGAGAGAGATATCTTGTGGTGGAGTAAAGGTAAGCGACGAAGTAACACCAAGAAATACATCCATCCATCCATCCATTTTCCAACCCGCTGAATCCGAACACAGGGTCACAGGGGTCTGCTGGAGCCAATCCTAGCCAACACAGGGCACAAGGCAGGAACCAATCCCAGGCAGGGTGCCAACCCAGCGCAGGACACACACAAACACGCCCACACACCAAGGCCAATTTAGAATTGCCAATCCACCTAACCTGCAGGTCTTTGGACTGTGGGAGGAAACCAGAGTGCCCAGAGGAAACCCACGCAGACACAGGGAGAACATGCAAACTCCATGCAGGGAGGACCCGGGTCTACTAACTGCGAGGCAGCAGTGCTACCACTGCGCCACCGTGCTGCCCCCAAGAAATACACCTGCTGGAAAAAAGTTTTTTTTTTTGTTCACTCAGCAACACAAGGGAGATGCGTCTCTGAAGATGGACTCTTTTTTTTTTCTTTGGTTTCGCAGATAATTCTTTGGACCAGTAGGATTGAACTTTTTTGTTATCGGCTCAACGGCCGATGTATTCCGGGTGGCTTTCTCTTTGCCATTAACAGTAAAGACAGTAAACCTATTTGGACAAACTGGTTTCTCCTAATCATGAACATCTTGCTCCTAAACCGGGAAAGGTGGTTTTGATTGATATGTTATATACTTGTTTGTTTGTTTTTTTGTCTATATGTAAAATATATATGTGTAATTTTTTTGCCTCTTCTTTATTTTGTGATATGGCTTGTAGTTTAATGCTGAGCTGGGACATGTTATGAGGGGTCAAATAAAAGGACGAGCGTTGGTCACGTTGCCCCGATAGATTTTCGATATTGAACTGCTTTATTCCAGCAATTTTCTAATTGTGCGGCAACCTGGGGGGTTAGTTGTTCTCCCGGGGCAGCGGTACACAACAGTATGTATTGTATGTGAATTAAGCGTATCATCTGATGCCTAAGCTAATAATGATATATTGGGTATGGCGCAAAAGGCGGTGTAACTTTACGTTGCCTCACGCAGCATTATTTAACGCACCATCATTGCTATCAGGTATACTGATACATGTTAGATTTTTAGGACTTTATCACACCGTGCCCCCATACCCCAGCATTTTAGATGCTCCCCTTACCATTTTGCTGTGGAACCGGGCTGCAGCCAACCCTACCATATTTCAAATGCCAGCCTTCTACATCATGCCTTTATTACTTCTAGGCTGAACTCTTGCAGTTATTGTTTAATGTCTGAAATGTAAACAGGTGGCAAAAAGTTCAGAAGCACTCAGTTGGCTTCTCAAAACTGGCTCTTAACTGCTATTGACTAAACTAAAAGCTCTTAGTAAATTCTGATTGTAGACCCAATTGTTTCCTATAGAGTGCCTCATTGGGCGATCTAGCATATTCCTGATAAAACTATAGGATGATATACATTGCTCTCATGTAAAACAAGGAGGAAGCAGCACCTCTAAAATATTTGTTACATTTTCAAACATTACAATTTTTACTTCATAATACAAAAAAATGAGTATCCTGCTGATGGGGACAAACAAATTCTGTCTTCTGCACTGGGTCTTTTTAAGTAGTGTGTCATTTCTTTACTGGCCTTCCTGTGATTTTCTGTTTTTTCCCATAATGTGTTTCTTTTTACAGGCCTCTTGCTTATTTACTGCAAGCCTGAGACTTGCACCTCACTCTACTGCCTCTACTAAAGTGGAGTCTTTTAAGAACTGGCTTGGGGAAAAGTTGTACGATTATTTTGAAGTAAAGGACTGCCTAGAGAACTCCCTTTATCGAAAAGGGTAATAACCACATCTGCCTTTAACTTCATATAACTTAAGCACAATTCAAAGGCATGATGTCAGTCTTGATTTTATGTTATTTACCACTAGAATGGAAATGAACTGTCTCTTTAAACATGTTGACTTAATCTGTGAAGACTATACAATAAGAAACACTACTAACAGCAGGAATTTTTTGACACCAAATCCTAGCTCCTTTATTCCAAAGATGACATCCATGCATCATTGTTTTGTACCGCAATAGCTAGCCTCAACTCATTTTGTTTAAAATTCGTAGAAATATAAATTTTGTTATTGAATAAAAGCACTATATACTCTGAGGCAGCAAATTCTGTAATTTTTTTCAAAAAATTTCCCTGGCATTGGCAACTAGCAGCAGATATGTATCCTTAACATCAGATGGAAATAGAGTACCCCTAAAGTTCAACATGAATGCTCATTACTAAGATAAAGTATAGTTTTGATTTATCCCCAAGATGTCATCCAGATATCTAAAGTTTTGTGTAGGTTTTACTGTACATTTCTGGCGTGTTTCTTTTTTCCATTAAGTCATGTGAATATTCTCATATACCAGTGTGAATTTCTTCCCCATGGATGTCCCTTTGAGGAAATGCTCATTGTTAAATTCAAGATCACTTATTTTTAAAGATATTTCTAATGACCGGAGAACGTAATTATCACACCTGATTTCTAGAAACATCCATAGTGAAGAGATAGTAATATGTTTTTACAAATGGATTCCACATGTGGCAGGTGGCCGGGGTCCATGCCCAACCGGGACGCCCTTGCACTGTATCTTCAGGGGTAGCAGCACCGGACGATGCAATACCTCCCCCTGGATGCTAGATGGCCCTGGGTTGGAGAGGTGCCTTGGGTTCCCTCAGGGCTCCACGGGAATTGGAGTTGGGTGCAGCCATGTTCGGTCCTGCCAGGGGGTGCTGCAGCTGGGACTCTGGAGCCCCTATGGGCAACGTATTCACCACACCCGGAAGTGCAGCCGGAACAAAGCAATCAAGTACCTGGAGCACTTCCAGGTGAACTATAAAAGGGGCCAGCAGCCACCACTCCGGGAGTCAGAATCAGGAGGAGGCAGGACAAGGTTGCCAGGGAAGAGTGGTGGAGGAAGAGAAAGAGTGGCAGATTGTGTGTGTTGGTGCTTGGGACTGTGTATTGCCTGTGGGACACAGGGAAGAAGTGCGCCCACAAGTGAAGAGAAAAATTAATATTACTTAATTTTACACGTGCCTCAGTGTGAATCTGTGTTGGGTCGGGCGCCTATATAGCACCTTATTCACACTCACTTTGATTACAAAATCATAGGCATCTATTACATATATGTTGTATAGTGTGGAAAGTGGATTAAGGCCCATGAAATCCACCACTGCGTAAGTTTTATTACTACAATCAGACACTACTGGTGTCCCTTCTGGGATTTCAAATAGCAGTGTCCACTCCTTAGGATATTTCTGAATCTTAGATAGTATATAAAACCTACAGGGTCTTATTATTTATTTTATTTATTTGTATAGCACATTTAAAACAACCAGAAGTTGACCAAATTGTTTTACATAGAATAAAAGGTAACAGTATGAAATAAAAGCCAGATAAGGAATTATTAAAAAGAAAAACAACACACAAACATAAATAGCAATATCAAATTATGTAAAATAAAAATACATACATAAGATGAACTCAGTAGTAAAAAAATAAACAAAGATTTAACCATTCATACCCAAAGTAAGTGAATAAAAGTGTTTTTTTAGCAAAAACTTAAAACTATGAAGTGTTGGAGCCAACCTTATTACAAGGGGCAGACTATTCTACAATTTAGGACCAGCCACCGCAAAAGCACGATCACCCCTCAGCTTAAACCGTGTGTGTGGGACAGTGAGCAATAGCTGATCTGAAGACCTCAGCTGCTTGGCTGAACGAATATGGAACAATAAGATCAGCTAAGTACGGTGGATCTGACCCATAAAGGGCTTTAAAAACAAAAACTAAAATCTTAAAATTCACCCATTTGCAGGTGAGACAGTGTTGTACGGGATAAGCCAACATACAGGGCATTACAGTAATCCAAACAAGGCATAACAAAAGAAAGAATGAGCTTTTGTAGGTCGTTGGGTGACAAAAACGGCTTGGCTTTATTGATCGCCCTGAGGTAGAAAAAATTACTCTTTACCACAGCATTTATCTGTTTGTCAAATTTCAAATTGGAGTCCAAGATCACCGCGAGATTTTTAGCACATGGCTTTAAATACTGGACAAGTGGATCCAATGTGCTAACAATGTTTCGGGTAACAGTAGTTTGACCAAACAGAATGACTTCAGTTTTTAACTCATTTAACTGCAGGAAGATTAAGTGTCATCTAGTGTTTATATCATCTAAGCAGTTAAAAATCTGTTCACAGACTTCTTTTCATCCAACTGCAATGGGAAGTAAATTCATCAGCATAACAATGATACAGAATGTTATTCTTTTTTAGTATAGAGTAGAACAGTAACATATATAAAGAGAAGAGGACTGGACTTAAAACAGACCCCTGAGGTACCCCACAGGTTACCAAAACTGTAGTAGAAATTGAACTACCCGCATGTACAGAAAAAATCCTGCCTTTGAGGTAATCCTCAAATCACTTAGAGCAGTACCAGTACCCCGAATACCAACCCACCGCTCAAGCCTGTTAATCAGAATGGCATGACCAACTGTGTCAAACGCAGCACTCAAATCCAGTAAAATTGGTCTTGGTTCTTTAGGACCTCTAAGATATTTTTCATGATTTCATTAAGAATCAAAAAATCATATATTCTTTTTTTGTCTATTATCACCACTATACTACCTTTCAGTTGGTTTTATTACTAAAGGATGCATTTGTTGTAGTTGTTTCAAAGCCTTTCTCTTTGCAGTAGTTAAATAATCAATTTCATTCCAGTATTCCAATAAGATAGATCTTGTTTTGTTTATCTGTAATTATTGTAGCTTGGACAATAGGTGGAATGTGGTTCCTTAAAGTTTCCCAATCAGATTGGGGAATTAAAGGTAATGGTTTTATGTCCCTACCTTCAAAACAGGCTGTTATTTAAACTTTGTGATGATAGTTTTGAATATCAATTCAAAACTGATCAGTTCTATCTATATTTTAGGGGTTGGGATAAAGATAAGCCCTTTACCTGATACCTGATACTGCTCTTGGCTGAGATGGGAAATATTGTGATCGATTCAACAAGTTTTCATAAATTTTTGTTCTCTTTCCCTTACCTCTAATAACCTTGATAAAGTCCGTTTCCAGTTTAAATATCCCAACTACTGATCTAGAAAATATCGTGCCATTGTTAGAACACAATGTCTGTCCTTTAACTATTAACTCTGACTATTCTATCTTGGAAATACACTTTACATTTTTCATCCAATATCCATTTATGAATTCTAGCATTAATAATTAATTATTAATTAAGTGGAAAATTATTTCTTCTCTAGAAAAAGTGTGTTTCACAGCTCTAGACAAAGCCTGTAGTTGTCTTCTCATTGTCTGTGTTGACTTTGCCCCTTTATCAGTGATTCCAACCAAAGAGTAACACTTTTCCTTCAGTATTTCCTTCATTTCCAAATTCCTGAAAATTTCTATACAGTGGTTATTTGTTGTCTGTGGAAAACTATCAATCTGTATTGTAGATTTATAGAATTTTTCTATGCATCTCAAATTGGGGCCTCCCAAGATTAACATTGGTTTGTTTGTTAACCTGCATTTCTTAAGTAAAATTCTAGAGAAGGCAGTCATTATGCAGCTAAATGACCACCTCAATAAACATGCTATTCTTAATAAGTTTCAGTCGGGTTTCAGAACAAATCACAGCACAGAAACTGCACTCGTTAAAGTAGTAAATGACTTGCAGGTAAATGCAGACATTTATCTGTTCTCATCCTCTTAGATCTGAGTGCCGCATTTGACACCATTAATCACAATATTCTTAAAAATCACCTTAGTCAGTGGGTGGGCCTCTCTGGCAGTGTCTTAAATTGGTTTGAATCCTACCTGGCAGGGAGAAGATTCTTTGTTAGTTGTGGTAATTACAACTCAAAGACACATGATATTCTATGTGGTGTTCCACAAGGTTCAATCCTGGGTCCGCTGCTCTTTTCGATCGACATGCTTCCGTTAGGTCAGATTATCTCAGGGCATAATGTGAGCTACCACAGTTATGCTGATGACACGCAGCTGTATTTATCAATAGCACCTGATGACTCTGACTCTGTTGTTTCACTAACACAATATCTTACTTGTGTTTCTAAATGGATGAATAATAATTTTCTCAAGCTAAATAAAAAGAAAACAGAAATTTTAGTGCTTGGCAATAATGGCTATAATAAGGTTATTAGAAATAAACTTGATGCATTAGGATTAAAAGTCAAGACGGAGGTAAAGAATTTAGGGGTAACTATTGACTGTGACCTGAATTTTAAATCGCATGTTAATCAGATCACTAGGACAGCATTTTCTCACTTAAGAAATACAGCAAATGATAGACCTCTTATATCATTGAAAGATGCAGAGAAATTAGTTCACGCTTTTGTTTTCAGTCGACTAGACTACTGTAACGCACTCCTCTGAGGACTACCCAAAAAAGACATAAATCGTTTGCAACTAGTGCAGAATGCAGCTGCTAGAATCTTAACTTGGAAAAGAAAATCTGAGCACATCACCCCAGTTTTGATGTCACTACACTGGTTACCTGTGTCATTCAGAATTGACTTTAAAATACTGCTTATGGCTTACAAAGCCTTAAATAATCTCTCTCCATCTTATATATCGAAATGTCTGACACGTTATATTCCAAATCGTAACCTTAGACCTTCAAATGTGTGTCTGCTTAGAATTCCAAAAGCTAAACTTAAAAGAAGTGGTGAGGCGGCCTTCTGCTGTTATGCACCTAAAATCTGGAATAGCCTGGCTAATACAGTGGAGAACTTTAAAAAACTGCTAAATACACATTACTTTAACATGGCTTTCTCATAACTTCATTTTAGTTTAATCCTGATGCTCTGTATATTCAATTAATTATCATAACTATTCATGGTGGCTGCAAAATCCATACTAACCCCTACTCTCTCTTCTATTCTCTTCCTGGTTTTCTGTGGTGGCGACCTGCGCCACCACCACCTAATCAAAGCACCATGATGTTCCTACATTGATGGATTAAAGGCCAGAACTTCACGTGACAATCATCATCATGTCCTTCCATGAGAACCCTGAAAACAATGAGGACGGATCATTTATGTTAGGTAGAATGCCCAGAGGGGGCTGGGCGGTCTCATGGTCTGGAACCCCTGCAGATTTTATTTTTTCTCCAGCCGTCTGGAGTTTTTTTTGTTTTTTCTGTCCTCCCTGGCCATCGGACCTTACCCTTATTCTATGTTAATTAGTGTTGTCTTATTTTAATTCTTACTTTGTCTTTTTGCTCTTTCTTCATCATGTAAAGCACTTTGAGCTACATTATTTGTATGAAAATGTGCTATATAAATAAATGTTGTTGTTGTTGACTGACATATATCAGTTCTTTTTGTGCTGTTCTGTTATGAACTATAGGATAAAAGCTTATGTTCATTTTGTTTAACTTCTGCTTCTTGCACTTTGAGTTTCAGAATAGGCTCTTGAACTTTATCGACATGGGGTTAGTCTTTTTGTTCTTTATCAGGTCCATTATTATTTTGTTCAACTTCTGGTTCTTGAATTTTGGGTTCATACTGTGTTCCTGTACAGTATCATCATGGTATAAGACATCAGGTACCCTATTATTTTGTTCCACCTTCCACCCTTATCTGCTGTAAGTAAGCCTTTTTGTTCTTCTAATATCTGTTTTTCAATGTGTTTTTTAATGTACACCCCAAGATTGGTGCTCTCTTAGCTCAATGATCTATAATTTCGCTTTTTATATCTGCTACTTTCTTGGCCTCGGATTTATTTCTGTGGGAAAGATATGAGATAATCTGTCCTCTTAAGAAGGCCTTAAGAGTTTCCCAGAGTATCCCTGCAGAGATCTCGGGGGATGTATTTGTCTCTAGAAAGAATTTGATTTGTTTGGATATAAATTCAGTACAATTCTCATCAGCTAATAGAAGCGGGTTGAGGCGCCATCTGCGGGGTGAGTGCATGGGGCTTAGTAATTTTAGCTCCAAGATCATAGGTGCATGGTCAGAAATAACAATAGCATCGTATTTGCAAGATTTAATCTTAGGCAAGAAGTTATTGTCTATAAAGAAGTAATCGATCCTTGAGTAACAATGATGTACTGGTGAGTAGAAAGAATATGTTCTTGAATTTGGGTTTAAAAACCTCCAGGGGTCTGATAAGTTGTGATCAGTTATAAACTTTGTAATTATTTTTGCAGTGTTAGATGCCGTTCCCCCTGTGGAGGAAGTCCTATCTAAAAGTGGATTCATAACACAATTAAAATCCCCAGCCATTATAACTTTATGAGTGTTCAGATTGGGAATGGATGCCAACAATTTTTGTATAAATTCCTTATCATCAACATTAGGTGCATAAACATTTATCAAGATCATTTTACAGTTAGATAAGTCTCCCATAACCATTACATATCTCCCTTCAGGATCCAATACTACATCTGATGCTACAAATGGAACAGTTCTATGTATGAGAATTCCCACACCTCTAGTTTTCTTCGTAAAGCTAGAATGGAACATTTGGCCAGTCCAGTCTTTTTGCAGCCGGAACTGATCCTTGCTTATTAAGTGAGTTTCCTGTAAAAATACTATTTTAGCATTTAGACCTGTTAGGTGAGAGAGTACTTTCTTTCTCTTTAATTCGTGATTCAGGCCTTTAACATTCCAGCTTACGAAGTTAACTGTCCCATCATGGAGACACTGATTCTGAGTTTTTGATGTCATTTTATAGTCTTATTATAATTATAAAGACTGAGAGGATAGATTAGGTATAGATCAGGCCTGCTCTCTTTCTCTCCCCCCCTTAACCCCCCACCCTCCCTTTTTGCCTCCCCAAGTGAGGCTAAAACCCACTTCACACAGTCCCAATCCTCTGACATACCCAGAGACAGAGTACGTCCAAAGCAAAACAAGCTCCAATGCAGCGGCGCTTAAGGGTTAAAAGATAGAGATATCTCTAAAAAGAAAAAAAAAAAAAAAAAAAAAGAGTTTTACACTTAAAATATATATATAGTCTTCAGCAATTTTAGTGCATTAAGATGATACACCCAGATAATAACCCCAGGGGATGGTATTAAAAAATGTGTCCAGAAG
Source organism: Polypterus bichir lapradei (assembly GCA_026402145.1). Classification (NCBI taxonomy): domain Eukaryota; kingdom Metazoa; phylum Chordata; class Cladistia; order Polypteriformes; family Polypteridae; genus Polypterus; species Polypterus bichir. The sequence goes on along the minus strand of JANRMT010062794.1, from coordinate 11,154,362 downwards.
AAGCATAACCAGTCTTAATGCAGTAATAGCAATAACAGTAAACCTAGGGTATGATATTGAACAGTCTCGTTTAGGGTAGAGATGAGATAATTAGAAAAGAAAAAGAGAAAAATAAATAAATAGATAAATAAATAATTAAGCACAATAAAACATAAACAGATAGCGCCCTAGTAATACTAAGTAATAATGAGAATATATGCTGATAAAAACCCGTATTTTAAAACGAATAGATCAGACAAAAGATTATTAATCTTTGCTTCATCGTTTTAACCGCCATGACTCACTATTATGTATCAGAATAGTCCCGGGATCAGCTTTCTTAATTCTTTTTCTGCTTCATCCTTGCTAGCGAAGACATAGAATTGACCCTGCCATTCCACTTTCAGTTTTGCCGGATACAGGAGGCTGTATTTCACACTGGCTTGCCGTAGCCGCTGTTTAATATTATAGAAGGATGCGCGTTTAGTAGCTGTTGCTGGAGAGAAGTCAGGGAAGATAAGAATGCGGTTATTTTCAAATATAATATCTTCCTTGTTTCTGAGGAGTGCCATCACCTCTAGCTTAAATGATAATCGTTCAAAACGAACTATAAAAGATCTTGGTCGGGGTCTGACGGTGTTTGGTCCGCGTACGCGGTAAGCCGCTGCTATCTCAGATTCTGCTTTAAAGTCGTCCCCGATTATTTTAGAAAAAAGTTCAGCTGCGAATTTCACAGGGTTTGAACTTTCTCGATTCTCCGGCAGACCTTCAATTCTGACATTATACCTTCTACTCCCATCTTCTAAAGCAGCCAGTCTGTCTCCGAGTTTTTCTCCGAGTTTTTTGCATTCGGAACTAACATTTATTGCTCTTTCTTCGGCACTGGCAGCTGAATGTTCGACCATTTCAATCCGATTCGTGAATGTCTCCTTGAGATGCTCCAATTGATCAGTAAGCGTGCTCAATTTAACCGAGTTTTCCTGAATGCGCTCTTCAATTTTTCCCAGCACCTGTCGAAGCTCAAGTTGCACCTCTTGACGCAGCCTTTCATTTGCCTGTTGGAATTCCTGTCGCAGCTTTTCAGTTGCCTGTTGGATTTCCTGTTTCAGGCTCTCATGTGCCTTTGCCCTTGCTATCTCATTAGCCTTCTCGCTTTTCTTTATGTCTTGCGCGAGCTCAACGAGCAACACCTTCAGTTCAGATAGTTCAATTGTGCTTTCTTGTACTGTAGATGAAGCAGCAGACTTTGCTGTAGCCGGCGTCCCCGCTGCTACAGGCTCGCGTAATTGCGCAATTGAAGCCGCGGACTTCGAGGCCCTTTCCAGTTTCATGTGATCTTCTCCAATCGGCGAGCTATCCAGCTCTGCACTCACGATCGCACCTTCGCTCCCCTTTTTGCTCTCAGCCGGCGACGATGTAGCGGACCGTGGTCCGCAATGATCTATAATTTATTTACTCATTACTAGTTTATGGTTGTTTGTTGTATTTTATTTATGGTACTTGGTCCATGTTTAGCACAGCTTTATAAATAAAGACAGTTCTAGTCAGCAAGCAGACTGACATTAGCAGTTCCTAGGAATGAATATGTTGGGTAGAATATGGACATTTAGGTAGGTGAGAAGATACAGATAACAGGTATATAAAGGGTTTGGACATTTCTTACTATCCCCTTTTAAGAAAAGAACCTATGAAGTTAGTTGGTAACTTTTGAATTGTATAATAGAACAACAGGACAAAAACTGTAATGTACTGTTGTCATATCCATGGTTGCACTCAACGCTAGTGGGATGGGCCTAAATTGTCATTAAAGTGGTTAAAAATGTTATGTTAAGAGGACCTAAACTAACATTTGCTAAATCTAATTATGCTGAATCTGACCGTTTACTTGGGAAGAGTCAGACTCAGGCAGTGGTCTAAAAATTATAGGAAGTGTTCATTCAATTGTTCATGTGATGAATGAAGAAATATTTTATACATTTTTTTGTATTACTTGTTTAATGGAGTTTTTCTTTACAATAATGGAAGTTTTAAGGCACTACCTTCTCTGTGTGTTTGTGAGTTTGCAGCATGTGTACCACAAGACAAGACCAGCCATTCTCATATGCTCATATTAGAAACCCAGATTTATATTTATTCTGAATATTCATTTTTTATAGACAAGGCTGTTAATTATTTAAAATTTACCCAGACTTCTTTTTAATTGAATTGAGGATTTGTAATTTTTTTTCATGCTTGAATTGCTTAGAATACACTTGGCTGTTTTACAAATTAATCAGTGGTTCCTGTCCGTTAGTTTTAATCTGCAGAGTTAAACTGTTTGTTCATGTAAAACTTGCTCCACATTTTTGATTTTATGGTTTTCTTTTAATTATTATTATTAAAAACTTGAAACTAAACTGTTTAATCTTATTAGTCTAAAATAATTTTCATTGAAGGAGTCATCACAGACATTAATTAAATGCTTTTGGAAGACTGTAAATTATTGATTTCAGCTAATTGCTGTTTTGATATTTAACATTTGAAAATTTATTCTGTTAAGGGAATTGTATAGGATAGAAAAAAATGACATTTGGCTGTTAATTCTGAAACAGTAGCTGGCTCCTTCACAAAACAAGCCAGGTTGCTATTTTGATAATCCATAATAAAAAGTACAGTTTAGAGCCCTAAGAGATGTTGCAGCTGGGAAGGCAGCACTAAAAATTTGGTTTATGGGTGTGGGGATGGCAACTAAGCCATAAACAGTATAAATCTACCCAAAAATATGAGTAACAATGGCTTCAAATGAAAACTTTCAACTACAGTGTGTTGTTAGTATGAGCATGCAAAGGTTTTAATGCTGCATGCAAAGTGGCTACTTCCTCTTTCTCATAGTTATTGTATCATATCACTAACTGTTCAACTTACTTGACTTAATATATGTTACATGCGCAAAATAAATTAAAAAAACAGAATTGACACCTATGATCTCCTCATCGCAGCAGAAGGATATGTATTTATATAGCATTATACAGCATTGTGTGCTTCTGAGTTTATTAAGCTCTTGTGCAGTTTTACTGTGAAAATAAGTATGATTTATAGAAACAGAAATAATTTTGCAGCAAATAGCAACTCATAGAATCATAATAATAATTATGAAGAGTTCAGTAATAGTAACAAAATGTTATAGATAGTGTAGAATGGACCACATTCATAATGTGCAACTCAATTGCTGAGAGACAAATAAGGGTCAAGAAGTACACACATGCCCTCCTCCTCTTTCCTGTGCAGATCCTATAAAGCACAGGTGTCGAACTCCAGTCCTGGAGGGCCACAGTGGCTGCAGGTTTTCATTCTAACCATCTTCTTCATTAATGACCAGTTTTGCTGCTAATTAACTTCTTTTGCCTTAATTTTAATTAACTTGACTCCTCCCCCTTAGTTCTCTTTTTCCTTAATTAGCAGCCAAACAATAATGAGACACAAAACAAGCCGCCACATCACACAATATCTGAAAATAAAGAAGGGTGATGGTCTTGGTAAGGTTGATCTCTCAGGTCACCAAAATATCTTGACGGTGTTCTTAGGAAAAACAGAAAAATCAACAATTTTAAAAATGTCTGCTGTGGCAGAATGAGAGCAACAACAAGCCAATTAACAGCAAGAATCAGCGTCTCATTAAGAGATTGGTTGGAGTTTGAAATCCCAATTTAGCTGGTCATCTGTCAGCTCGTTTCACATCTCATTTCTGTTTGGCTATCATTTAATGAAGAAAGGAATACATTCAGAGAACTGAATCCTACAAAACAGAGCTATTAAAATGAAGGGAAAAGAAGTGAATTAGCAGTGAAAACTGGTCACTGATTAGGAAAAAAGTCAGAATGAAAACCTGCAGGCACTGCGGCCCTCCAGGCCTGGAGTTCAACACCCCTGCTATAAAGTGTCAGAAATCCCACCATTTCAAAGGGCTTTTGTTACTCCAGCTAAAGTATGGATCTCATCACAAATGGGTCATTTGACCATTTACTATTTGCCCTAGACAAAAATTGAATAGGGCTTTTTTGGATCTACATAAAATGAGCATTCAAAAAAGAAGGAACTTATTTTTGCAAAGATGAACCATTTAATAATCACTGACTGGCAAGTCTGTTCTTTTTGGCATACTTAAATATTTTAAAATCCTCATTACTAATTGTGGTTAACATAAACATCTGAAATAGTTTTGTTACACAGTAATTTCTAATTCTTTTGATGTAAAAACCAGTTATATATCATGTTGTGTTCTGGAGATATTGAGGTTTGTCGTGGATGGCTGGGACCCCTTTTCCTGGCTGGGATGCTTCTTCCTTGGAAGCACCGGTACACAAGTATGAACAGAGTATTACCTCCCCTGGAATGCTAATTGGCAGCCCCCCGGGTGGCGGTAGTGCCTCGGACTCCCGCAGGGCTTCATGGGAGATGGTGTTGAACACAGCCCTGTTGGGATCCGCTGTAGCTGTTCCTGAGCCCGTGTGGGCGGTTCTTCCGCCACACCCAGAAGTGCTGCCAAAAGTGGAGCAACAAGCACCTAAAGCACTTCTGGGTGCCTAATATAAAGGGCCCACGGACAGTACTCTGTGAGCCAGAATTGTAAGGAGGGACATGAAGCATGCTGAGGAGGACTGGATGAGAAAGAGTAAAGAGAAAAGAAGGAAGAGAATTGTGTTAAGGTGTTCTGTTTGTGCTTAGACTGTGTTGTGGGCTCGTGGGAACGGGGAAGACGTTCTATATGAGTGAAGAAACAAAAAATAAAAAGCACTCGTGTTTTATAAGTGTGCCTCCCGTGTTTGTTTATGTCGGGTAGGGTGTCTGGCATGCCCCCCTAGTGGTTATGTCACAGGTTAAAACCTGCAATTGCCCTGTGAAAATGGTCACTTTTGCTAAGGTTCTCCTAGTTTTTTTAAATTGTTTTCCACAAAATCTAAAATTTTTTAGCATATATTCTAATTCATATAATCCTGGAAATAACTAAAACATTTAGTAGAAATAGGTGCAGAGGTTTTCATGTGATGCTTGAACAATAAGACAGAAATTCAATTATATATATAAGAAATAAAAACAACACATAAGATAAGATAGGGGAAGATACAGTGGATTCTGAAATATTCAGATCCCTTCACTTTTTTTTTTTTTGCATTCTCTTACTGTATGTTGAAGCATTATGCTAAACTCGTTTAAATTAATTTTTCTCCCACATCAAGCAACACTCAATACCCCACAATGACAAAAATAAAACAAGAATTTAAAAATTGTTACAAATTTATTAAAAATAAAAAATGAAAATATCACATTGACAGAAGTATTTAGACCCTTTACTCAGTATATTTGGCAGCGATTACAGCCTGGAGTGTTCTTGTGTATGATGTGACAAGCTTTGCGCACCTAGATTTGGGGATTTACTGCTACTGTTCTCTGCAAATCCTCTCAAACACTGTCAGGCTGATTGGAAAACATTGGTGAACAGCTATTTTCAGGTTTTTCCAGAAATGCTTAATTGGGTTCAATTCTGGGCTCTTGCTGGATAACGCAAAGACATTCTATGAGTTGCATCAAATTAACTTCTATATTGCTATTACTTTGTGTTTAGGGTCATTGTTCTGTTGTAAGGTGAACTTTTAGCCCAGACTGAGATCCAGGCAGCTCTGGAGCAAGTTTTTATTAAGGATATCTCTCTGCTTTGCCCATTACAGCTTTCCCTCAAAACTGTCTAATCACCCAGGTCCTGCTATTGAAAAATAACCTCACAGCATCATGCTACCACCACTATGCTTTACCAGTGGAATGGTGTTACAAAGGTGATGAGCAGTGCCTGGTTTCCTCCAGACTAGACCATAATGTGGGTTTAATCATACCAGAGAATCTTGTTTCTCACAGTCTGAATGGTTCCTCTTTGCAAACTGGAAGTAGGCTTTCATAAGTCTTTTGTTGAGGAGAGGCTTCTGTCTGACCACTCTGTCATAAAGCCCTGAGGGATGTCCTTTCTCCCATCTCCACACAAGTTTTCTGGAGCTCAGGCAAAGTAACCATTGAGTTTTTGGTTAACTCTTTTACCATGGTCATTCTCCCATGATTACTTGATTGGCCAGCTCTAGGAAGAGTTGTAGTTGTTCTACCATTTCAGATTTATGCAGACAACTGTGCTCTTGAGAACCATCAATGCTGCAGGATTTTTTCTAGCCTTCTGCAAATCTGTGCCTCATCACAAACCTGTATCTAAGTTCTGCAGGCATCTCCTTCACCTCATAACTTGGTTTTTACTCTGATAAACATAGTCAATTATGGAATCTTTTATGGATAGCTTTGTACCTGTCCTAATCATGTCCAATCAATTGAATTTAGCACAAGTGGCCTCCAAACAAGATGTAGAAACATCTCATTGACGATCAAGAGAATGGAATAAACAAATCAGATTTCAGGTATCATAGCAGAGGGTCTGAATACTTGTGTCAATGTGATATTTGATTTTCTTTTCCTTTCATTTGCATACATTTTTAAAACCTTGCTTTTGTTTTGTCATCTTGAGCTATTTAATGTTGCTTGATGTGATGAAAAAATGAAATTAAATGATTTTAGCAGAAGGCTGCAACATGGCAAAATGTGAAAAAGTGAATAGTATAAATACTTTCTGAATCCACATTCTAAATAACTAAAGTGTAATTCCTTCCAAGCAATTTCAATTATGCACACTATTGACCTGTTGCTGCTATATACAGGATATGTAGTGCTATTAATTTTGTATTATTTCAGCTGATTATTGTGACTTTTAGCAAGGATGTTTCACTTTTTATTTTTTCTAGATATTTATATATGGGAAATTTGCATTTTTTTAGCCTATATTCTAAGTTAGACTATACTGGAAGTAACTGTAAAGTCTTTCAGAAATAGGTGCAGTGGTTTTTGAAGGATATCCTAACAGGCTGAGTAATTATATTTTATATATAAAGATTCTTAAAATCCACTGTCACACATGCATATCAAGTGCTCATCTTCTAGGTTCGCCTAAAGTAAGTAGATAGACAGATAGATAGATAGATACTTTAGTACCACCCTGTGACAAGAGAGGGCACTTTCACTAACAGTTTTATCTCCTTTTTCTCTTACAGCCCCCGAGAAACTGTCCCTTGAGGTCACTGAAGCAAAGGAACCTGCTTCTAGTCCGGTCCATATGAAAGGAGAACACTCCTGGAAAGCAGCGTCTCAGTCCGATGTTCACCTTGCTTCTGAACTGACCTAAGCCAAAAATGCTCGTTAGAAGTTCCAGGGAGGACAACTATATTTGTTGTGAAGGAGCACTGAGGCACATAATTTTTGTTTTTTTACTTTTTTGTTCCAATTAAATGGGGTTTTGTCCAGTTGGCACCCCAAGAATTTGGCTTAGTCCTGCATCTTCATTTTCCCTGCTATACCACTTAATCAAAATCAGGTTCTTGACTTTCCAAGTAACACTGGCTGCAAGACTAGATACAGCCCTGGACAGTCCATAACTGAGGTCAATTTGGAATTGCCAATTAACCTAACTTCCATGTCTTTAGGGATGTGGGAGGAAAGCCAATGTAGAAATGGGGAGAAAATGCAAACTCCATGCACACATATGTCTTGGTACAGGTTTTTGAAACCAGGATGCTGGAACCATGAAGCAGAAGCACTAACCAACACCCTACCCTCATTTTTTCAGAGTCCTAAATTTAGATCATAGCTTGGCCACTGTGTTTATTAGGTTTGCAGATTATCCCAGAGTTAGATTTTTCCTGTGTGTATCCTCATTTTCTTCCCATATCATGAAGGTAGAATGTCGATAGTGAGTGGCTCAGTATAAGTGAACTGGAGTGGAAACAGTGCAGTGGACATGCAACCCTTTCTTCCAACCCCAAACCAGACCAACCTTTACCCCCACCTACCCAAGTCAATGGAACAGGACACATTTGACAATGTATTATGTATAAAGCATATAATGTGGCTTTCCTTTAAACCGAACTATATTTGTCCTTTTGTGTCCTTAAGTAACTGTGTGAAAGATTTACAAGACTGGGTGATTGATAACTACTTGTCTTTGAATGCAGAATAAAAAGAGCTGTTATTAATTAGTGAGAATGCTGTAGATGGAAAGAAAGAACTGTCACTTTTTAACTTAGTAAGCCTAAACATTAGCTTTACTGAATCAACATGTAATTTATGGGTTATGTTTGACAGCTGTCTTTCTTTTACAGCTACATTAAAACACAAAAATGTAAATTTTCCATCATGAACAACAAAATTGGAAAAATTATAATATATTCTAAGTATGCATGAAAAAGACAAATTTAATCTTTGCATTTTCAATATTTCTAGTAGAACTGACTACTACATTACCTACTGGCTGCATAAATTGTCCTATTTCTATTTTCTGGCAAGTTCAAAATGCTGTAGCAATACTCATTAATAGAACTACACAGTACAGATATCCCCAGGATCAATATTTTTCAATTCAGTTATTTTTCACTATGTTGCTATATATGAATTTTCCACTGAAAATTGTGTTGTTAAGTAAAACATTGTGTATATTTTTGAAATACAATGCCTCTTATTACAACTTAAAATGGGGTCTAACATAAAACAAAAAAGGTCAAATCTTACTAAATACATCCAAGTTGAAGTGGCAAAGATGTTTGTGATGGTCCAGGTTCAGTCCAGCTGCCACAGCATCCTTGAATCCGGAACTATCGATAGTCATAACTGAGATGGACAGTACAATGAGAACTCAACCCGGGCATAGGATGGTGCAAAAATGCATGCTTTATTAACAATTCATGTGCTGACAGTATTGTGCTCTTCCATAAATAAATAAATGAATAATTCAATAAACAATCCCAATAAAAACAGGTGATAAGTCAAAGTTAAAATCCATGAATAAATAACAATACATTATCCGTGAAAAAAAAAAAGAAAATCTCACAGGAAGAATTTGAACAGTAAAACAACTGTTAGTCCGGGTACTTTCATTCCAAAACTGAAGTCCCCACAGATCACTGGTATTCATCTCAGATTGCGACCAACAGATGCAGTCAGTCTTTCAAAATCCAGGCTTGGGCTCTTGCCACCAGTCCTTATAGACTGTCTACTTCAATCCTGTCTACTTCAGCACTGGCTATGTTAAGATTCCGCCTTTACTTTTTACTTTTGTTTTCTTTCTTTTAATGTCCCATCTTCCTTTTCATCCTCTCTCTTTGTTGCCCTTCTCTGTTTGCTACGCAAGCTTCTTTGATACCATTAGGATGCAGGTGCACTGGCGCTGATTACAGATCCCAGAGTGCTAATAATACAATCAGCTGAATTGCACATGTATGCATGATCAGTCGATTACCCCACCAACACTCTGGAGCTTCTTTATAATGTGCACCAACACCCATCCTAAGTCTGAGAGCTCCTTCATTCATTTAATTTAAACTGTGTACCTCAACAGACTTCACTCTCTTTACCACAATTTTGATTTCACAAAGTTTCTGAGGTAATGTATGTTTAAGACAACAAAAGAAAACATGTTGTAAATCATAGTAAGATTCATGCCAGCATTTTTTGAGGCAAGAATGTTTCTGTTTATTTGTCTGTTCACATCAGTCATCATGATTGGAGTTTAAATGCAAATAAGAAAGTAAAATAACACAAACCGTGCCGGTATCTAAAGCTGGTTAATCCAACATTCTTGTTCTACGGAAATGTGGAAAAAAATGCATGTATCTGGGCTATAAAAATAAAATTAAAAAATCTAGTGTTTACATGCTTCCAAACATTATCCATGTCATTACGCTGCAGCTGAAAATGAAACAAGGTGAAAAATACAGTATTAGCTTCGTGTGTTTAGCATTCTGGGTTTGAATTTCATGCCTTGTCATTGGCCAGGCCGAGTTTGCCGAATTCTTCCTGATTGATTGTTGAGATTCCTCCCACACACTGAAAAACATGCAGGTCAGGCTGAATTAAACAGACAGCACTTAATATACCATTCAGAGCAATGGAACATAGTAAAATTGAAAAAATAAATAAATTTAAAAAAATGAGGGCAGATAAACCACTGAACTTTACAAGTCTAGGAACTGACAATCATTCAATCACTCATGGATATGGCAGTATCCAGAAAACTGTGACATGTTATGCTTTTTACTAAACAGTGATTTTTTATTCAGGTTTTCTTATTATATATGTAATGCCCTTGCACCACCCTTCCTTTAATCAGTGTGCAAGACCCTGAGCTCTTTATTATGGTGTCGCCACCTCTATTGTTGGCATGCACAATATATGCCACCTTTAGCCTTTGAACACATAACCAAATCACAGTTTACTCCAAATTTAAGTAAAAAAAACTTACTCTTTACTTAAATACAAAATGAATGACAGGTTTCCAAACTTGGCATTTTACAAGTATATACAACACATAATAAAACACAAATGCTAAATTATTTACAGCTATATATATTGTCCGTCCAATACTACTGGTGAGCTCACCCTTACTAATTACCACAGTCACTGAAGTTTACTCACTACGTTGGGAGCCCCAAACCATAGCTCGGGTGCGTGGTGGCCAAACAAACAAAACAGAACTGACCCCTTCACTTGAGGATTTAACTCAAGCCACTTAAAACAAACAAAAAAAACCACACAGATCTTGTTTGAATGTACTCTCCTTTATCCTCGGGTACCTCCTTAGGGCCTCTCATCTCCATCTCTCTTGAAACAACCTCCTCGCTCGCTGTTTGCCAGTGCTGAACTCGTGTCCTGCTGTCTTTCTCTTACTTAGGTTACCAAATCACTCCGTCCACCACATATCAGGCCCTCTCCTCTCTTGACTCTTTTCGCGTCCTGCAGTGGCACACTTACTTGTCCTTTCCCTTGGCTATAGACACCCTCTGTTTGATGGTGCACTTTTACAGTGTTCCCCACTTGCTTTCTCTTCTCTAAAGTATCTGTCGCTTCGGTGCGTCGCTTTTCGCTTCAGCGTTTTGCTAGACTGTTCTTTCTCACTTGTTATGGCATTTCACTATTTTGTATACTTCATGTTCTCTTTAGCGTTCTTCCATCGCTTTTTTCTGTCTAATCATTTTAGCGCGTTGCTAAAGCTTTCTTTTCTCCCGTCTTCTTCTTTTATGTTTTAGCGGTTTGCTAAAATTATTTCCTCTTTCTTTTTTCCATCTCGTTTCAGCTTTCTGCCGCAACTGTCCCTCTCTTCTCGTTTTGCCGTTCTGCCGCAACTGTACCTCTCTTCTCGTTTTGGCGTTCTGCCGCAACTCTCCCTCTCTTCTTGTTTTGGCGTTCTGCCACAACTGTCCCTCTCTTTCCTCCCTTTTTTTTCCCATCTTCTCCTTTTTTACTTTCCTCCAATCCCGTCTCACAATTAGCTTACCTGGACTGTCGATAGGCCAATCAGAGGACACTTACGTATCAAACTTAACCTTACCCAACCGCCACAACTTGTACCCCATTTCAGTCAATAAACTTTATAAGCATAAACTCGAATTCGGATATTCTTTTTTTTCTTTTTTTTTTTTTTTTTAAACCTAGCCCAGGTTACATATACATTTGAACTTTTTAAAGCACATGCATTCAAATGTATATACTGTACATACATCATGAAAAAATGTTTTTATGAATTTGTGTTGAGGGACAAACATGACTGGACAGGGGCCTGGTCACTATAGGACTTCTTTAAAAATGGCAGCGTATCTTAAAATATTTATTTTCCCTAAAAATGACATACATATGCTGTTCCCTTTAAACCCTGAGCGGCCTAGTACAGGGCCAAGTGATCATTTAAAAATCATTTACTACATCATACAGGTGAACTGTGCCATTCACTGACACAAACAATACCTTGTTTGCAAGCGACAGGTGTTGAATTCACACTCCAAGTAATCAAATTGTTACCATATTTACAGTTGACTATTAATCTGGTATGAAATCATACGTGAGGTGTTTCATAAATTGTCACAAAAAGTATTTTAAAAAATCACAGTAATTCTTCTGTATAATAAATACCCAAGTGTTATGCCTCAATCAGAACGTCCCAACCTATAGATTTTAACCAATGCAATGAGCCCTCCTAGTAACATAGCAAATGCGAACTATAGACTGAAAATCAGAAACAGCATTACACCACTCTTATGATTTTTCATGTGCTTTAACTTATTCCTTCACAAAACAACAATAGATTTCTACAAGAGAAAAATCAGTGCTTACAGTAGAGTAGCTTCACCTGACCAAAACAAGTCCAAGCATATTATTGTATGATACATCATTCATGAGATATACTTAAAATTAAAGAAGGTGCAAGGCCACCTTTGGCAATTACCTCCTCACATTTTTGGGTCATTAGCTCTGACTCAATAGGTCACACACTCGCCAACTCATACCATTGTATGACAGCTACTGTGACGCCTCTATCCATATATTGACATGATGAGTGTAAAAAAAACGCACTATACCAGCGCTCAACCCGACACAGACAGACGCAGGAGGCACACTCTACAGGGTAATAGAGAACTCCATCTCCCATGGAGCCCTGCGGGAATCTGAGGCACCACTGCCACCCAGGGGGGCTGCTGTCTAGCGTCCCAGGAGAGGTACTGTTCAGTCCATACTTGTTCCCTCGGACCATATATAGAAGAGGAGTCCCAGCCAGGGTCCGCCAAACAAGACATAGGTGAGGATGTGTATAATGAACTATAAGTCTCGAAAGGATGCATGGCACATCAACAGACGGAGTAGCAGAGCATTGAAAATCATCAATTTCACTTATTTTCTGAAAAAAATGGCTTCAAGTTGACCAAAATGCACTTTGACTGAGGTTTTGGAGGCTATCCAAAGACAGCAGTTCAGAAAACATTTCCTAAGTAAGTAAACTTGCCAAACTATTATTCCGTGTAAAATGTATTTAGTTATACAGTATTTTGATTGGCATAGATTGCTGTTACTCGGAATTATTATATGCAATGTTATACAGTAATCCCTCGCTATATCGCACTTCGACTTTCGCGGCTTCACTCTATCGTGGATTTTATATGAAAGCATAACTAAATATATAACGCGGATTTTTCGCTGCTTCGCGGGTTCTGCGGACAATGTGTCTTTTTACTTCCTGTACATGCTTCCTCAGTTGGTTTGCCCAGTTGATTTCATACAAGGGACGCTATTGGCGGATGGCTGAGAAGCTAACCAATCAGAGCACGCAGTTAAGTTCTCCTGACTGAGAAGTTAACCAATCAGAGCACGCAGCTGAGTTCCTGCGTGCTGAATGCAGTGTTAACCAGGAAGTCTCGTCTCGCTCATTCAGCATCAACGTGTTTCGCTGTGTAAAGAGTTGTGCTCTTTTGTGTTTATCTTTGTGCATAGTCAAGCCCTTCATTATGGCTCCAAAACGATCTGCTACTGCTTCAGGGGCCGTGCCCAAGCGCAAGAAGAAGATGTTAACGATTGCCGAAAAAGTAAACGTTTTGGATTTGTTGAAGGCTACGATTCTTTTTATTTAAAAAGTAGGAAAGGAATATAAGATCTACGGCCGCAGTGTCCTTTTAACTAGGGTGCAAAACGAGTTGTAAGTGGATGTAATAAGGCAGTAGTCTGGATGGAATCTGCTTTAGGGATTTGGATTGAAGACTGCCAGAAGAAGAACAACGGCAGTGCTACACAATTGCCTGAAGTGGCTCCTTTACAAGGGCTGTAACACTCTCCTTTGTTGTGCAGTAAAATTAAACTCATTGTTATCGGACAAGTCATCGTGTCATTGTTGGTGAGTAACCATAATTGATTTTCTTCTTACAGTGCTTAGTACATGTACGTACGTTTAGCGTCACTGTACACACATTTACTGTATACTATTTTTCTTGCATTGTACGTATTTATTGCTGGTGGCCTGTCTATCGTAATGCCTGTAACATATGTGATATCGGAGACACTCTATCTTTAAAATAATATTTAGGTTTTACTGTATATAAACAGTGTGTTTATATACATAATTTCAATGAATCTTACCTAATATCTAAGAGAATACAAAGGGATTATGCTGTATAACTCTGCGGGGAATATTAATAAATAGTGTGGGAGAGTTTATAAGGGCTTAAAATATATAAAAATAACCATACAAACATATGGTTTCTACTTCGCGGATTTTCACCTATCGCGGGGGGGTCTGGAACGCAACCCCCGCGATCGAGGAGGGATTACTGTATTGGCAATAGCATCATCAAGCAGCCATAATGTACATTTTATAATTCATAATATGCATATATTATATATATTGTGCATGTATATTGCAATCCATATGTCTTCATCTCTGCATGAAATTGTCTACATAAAGCCATTTGTATTTTTTACAGAAAACTCTTGTGTTTATATGTATGTGTGTGTGTGTACATTGGGAGCCTTCACAGATTCCACATAAGACAGAAGAAAGTATGTCCAATGTCATGAAAATACACCAGTTTATTGCACTAAGTGTGATGTTTCATTCTGCTTTGTTTGAAATAGAAATTGTTTTAGGGACTGGCACAAACATCACTAAGGACAAAAAAAATACACTATTTCAAGCAGTAAATAATTTAATGTAAATGTGTACGTGGGATAGGGAGGTACTTCAAGTGTAAGAGTGTTTTAGGGGATGGGATTCAGAGTTTTTTTTAGGATTCACTGTTTTATGTGCAATAAACTTTTTCTGAAATTGAAGGTTGAGGTTTTGGATAGGCGAGGGGGAGCCATGGTGCCAAATGTTGTAACTATTTATTTCTTTGTTTTATCAACATGAAGCATTAGACGGGTACAGCTGAAATGTCTGGGAACACCTCAGAGGTATGCAAGATATACTGTATCAAAAAAAAAATTAAATAGGTTGTGGACTTGAACCCGAACACAGACAGACGGACATCTTAAGTTCACCACACATACCTTTATTTTATAATATTTACAGTGCACTCCCCTCTTGCCTCTTGCACCGTTCTCCCAATGTCCAGGCCTCACAGTCCTTTGTGCCTTTCCTTCTCCTGGCCGCCTCCAGTCCTCTCTCCAGCTCCGTCTCTCTTCCACCCGACTTCCGCCCTCGACTGAAGGGAGGCAGCCGCTTAAATAGGAACCCGGATGGGCTCCAGCTGCTCCCCGGCACTCCTCCGCAGACACGCCCCAGTGTGGCGGAAGTGCCAGCTGCGCACCCGGAAGCCGTCCAGGTGTCCCCTGTCGTCTTCCCCCCGGCACTTCCTGGTGTAGCGGAAGTGCTGGGCTCCAGGGTTGTTCAGGCACCGGACCCCCAACATAACCAGGGTGGACGCCCCCTCGAGGTCTGGAGGAGGTACAAGCCCTCCTCTGGTCCTCCTGTGCGTCCCATATGGGCTCCAGCCCCGGCCGGATGCCACAAAGTTAATAGTTTCATAATAAGTTTAGTAGCAGTTTCTAAGTAAAGGAATGTTTAAATGTGACACAAACACTGATTCTATCATGATTGAGAAGTTATCTGTCAGGTTTTGGTGACAAATTGACAGCCCTGCCTTTATTTTTTGAATAATAAGGCTTTATTTTGGGGTACCCAGATAATGCTCAGTAGTAGCTTTGGTTTGAAAATAGACATTTCACATTTGGTGCCATTAACTACTGTATAAGAAACTATAAGTACATGCACAGTATTTTTAAAAATATGCAAGACAGGATGCTTCACTTAAGAGCACAACTTCCATTGGCAAATTAGATGTGAAAAATGCCTAACATATTTATTCTTTAAGTCTTTACTTTGGCTTCCAGTTAAGTATACTACTATACTGTATGATATGATCCTAAGATGCTTGGCTACCAAATATTCCAAGAAATAATAAGCAAATGTGGGGAGGTCAATCTTTCAGCTATGGAATGATCTCCCTTCTTGAATAAGACAAGTCCCATCTGTCTTAGCACTCTTGTCTGAAGACTGATTACTTTAGTCTAACATACCCTTACTAGAGCTGCTGAGTCATGTTGCAAATCAGTTTTTTTTGTTACACTTTTTGTGGGAATAACGATCATTTGCACAGTCACTGACCCTGCTCTATTCATTTGGTGTCTGGTATTTAGTGGCCAGTTCATTATTGCTAAACTGATACTTTTGCCCATGAAAGGTGAAAACAGAGATATCTTGGAACTCAATCATGACAAAATTCCATCTTTTTATCAGACAGCACAACATGCACTTATAACATGGTGCATTACTCAAGAGAAATTAGTGGCCTCTTAGCCTTGATCATCAGCCTTGTGACTTTGCATCTGTTACTTTGTCAGTTAAAATTAACTGTGGATCACCAAGAGGTTTATTTTCTACTGGGCTACTGTTAAAAGGAGTTTTTATATTATTTTTCTCTATTGTTGACTGGACATATGTCAGTTATGAAGTTAACAGAGTTACATTGTTGTGATTTGTATGTTAATGATATTAATATCGCTTTGTTTAACTGTGTTTTGTATCTGATTTGTGAGCTGATGTATGTAAATGATGTATGGTTTAATTATAGCTAGAAACATTTGTAAGCTCACTAAATATGACAAAAATAAACTGAACTGAAGTGCACTCAAGTTAGTACTGTTGCCACACAGTTTCAGGGACCTGCACTTGACTCCCAATGTGGTCACTAGTTTGCTCTCCATTTCTGCCTGTGTTCAGTTTTGTTTACACCAGCATTCCTGTCCTATTGCAAAGACCTGCATCTTAATTTTAAGGATACAATCGGTATTTTTCAAGTCCAAGTTTTGTGTTCTCAAGTGAAGCATTTTTATATTTATAAGCATATTTTAAATTTATATAAAAAAAAACCTAAACTCTTTTTTTTTTAAATGAATGTTAATAGGGCCAGAGTCCAAAACCAAAAACTAAAAACTTAAAGGTTTATTTGCCAAATGAAGCAAAAAGTTCCAATTTAAGAAAACATAGCTTCTGCAATTCTGTAGCAAGCTACTGATAACAAAGGTAAACTGGAAGTAATACATTTTCCTTTTTTTTTGAGGTATCGGTACATTTTCTTTTCAGTTGTCTGCTCGCTGTAGCCATTGTTTGTGGAGTTTTAGCATTTGCCACAGGCCACCTTCACTTCCCCAGATTTCTGTAGCTTCAGGCTGCATATTATTCTACTTTTATGAGTACACAGGGACATGCCCACTTAAATCATATTATTTTCTTATGCAATGTACACTAAAATCACATGATGATAGTTTTTGACTATTACAGTTATTTTACATGGAGCAACATTCTTGGCAAATGGCAGGGTAGTGTGTGTTGAGGAAGGGTGCACTTAAGAGTTTCATTGGTCTTTGTACACATAGTAATATATTTGTGCTATACTCATTACAATGCACTGCATTTTGTATAAGTCTTAGATTTTTGAAAGAGCCAAGTACACCTGCACATCGATACTAAATTCATAGTGCCAATCAACATTCAGCTTTGTTCTCTTTTTTTGCTGTGTCTCGTGGATGCATGATAAAGAATATTAAAAAATAAAAAGGTAGATTAATAGAACAAAACCATGATGAAACCATGATTAATATGCCACAAACAACTTCATCAAATTTTATAGCGCACGTTGTGTGATCGTATGATATTTTTTCAGTGATTGTTGTCCAGTTGTCTACAGAACAGAGACAGCTATTCAAATCTGGATGCCAGCATTCAATAATGTCAATTGTAACAGTGCTTGGACATGACTTCTTGAAGTGAAACTTTGCTCTGGAACTGAAAGGTGAGGCAAATGAAGCACACAACCATTCCCTTTTTAAAATGGAATCTTTTAAAACTGCTTTGCCTTTTTCTTTTCATCTTCCTAAAATGACATGGATAAGCTGTTTTACAGTATGTGTACAATCTCATTACAGGGATCAGTACTTAATAATAATGTTGGCTTGAAAAATAGACATATTCAGAAAGTTCTTAGCCTTTTCTTTTCTCATTTGGACCCTGGTCCTATCACTTCAATTTTAAAATGTAAGAACAGCCTAGGTTATTTTTTTAATTTATAAAAAACGTTTCACTTTACAGCACAATTTCATGTGGAAAATTAATATATACCATGGTAATGAAGAAACAACATTGACTTGAAAAATACCAAACTTTAATAGTAGATACCACTCTGGGTGATTACAAATGTTACCTCTGCACTTGACTGGCACTTTTTTTGGGTGGATTTTTGTTGTTATATAAGTAATAATTATAATTTCTTCTAGGCTATAGCTTTCTTGTTTTTCTTGTAAAAAAAACTGATTGATAGATAGTCAAATAAAAGATATACAAACTTCTGAGATGTGTAGAAGGGACTAAAGTGACTCACATAGAAAGGTATCCTAATAGGGTCACTTACCCACTCATTGTAAACTTATAGATTATTTTCATTTTTGGTGCAGAATAAGGTTCAACTTTGTTATTGAATGAGTTAAAATAGCAAAAGTCAAATAACTATAAAATATTATGTAATCAGAACTAGATAAACTTAACAGCTATCGATGTAAGAGCAATGTTAATTCACTGACTGAATAAATTATTATTACATTGGAAATAATTTTTAACTTGAACTCAAACTTAAGTTGTGCAACTGGATTTTCAATTTTGTGGCCTTTTATACAGTTCAGTAGTCATCCTTGTAGACCTACCATATTCCTTTTTTATTGGTTTAACTCATACATAGGCTGGGGAATGGAAAGAGCATAAATATTACACCATAAACATTTGTTGCCTTGTCAGGTCCCCTTTAATATAAAATGCTTTTAGGTCAATGAAACTGTTGAACGATGTTTTTATTAATTTTTTTAGTTATTATTATTATTAGATACTAGATATTGCCTCAATTGGTGGGACAACTGTAATGAAAAAACAATACTTTATTTGGGATGGGCACCTAAAATCTCCAATAAATTTACTGTACATTTTCAGCCCATAACAGTGAAGATTTTTTTCAATTCTCATTATAGACATCTATGAAAAGTAGCTTTGGATTTTTCAATCCTAAACCTGGCTCCTCTGCACAACAATGACACTGTAGTTTCTCTCTGTTCATTTCATGGAGAGCCTAAAGTAACCTCATTAACTGTAAGGGATGTATTAGCTCTTTGATGATCAATCAAAGCTGATAGTGAATAGGTTTGATAAACAGAAATTCTGCTTGTGAGATCTTCTACACAAAATGTGAATGAAGCAGCTATTTGTTTCTGTTAAAATTCCTGAGGCCTCACAACTACAGGAAACTCATGCACTGTTTCAAAAAATTTAACTCCATGTAGTTTACCGTGCAATTAAATATCCAATTAAAACTACCCAGCAACTACAAGATTATCCCAACATTTCTTTTACAGAATTATTCATGTCGACTCTATTGTCTTTTTAAGATTTACTTTTTAGACAGTAAAATCTATCTTGCCAAACACCATTTTCTTTCTGTACAAGATGTATCAAGCTTGTTATTATCTCTCCATCCATATTGCAAACTTGCTTTACTCTGAGCAGGGTCGTGGGAAGCTTAGGGTGCAAAGCCGAAACAACCCCTGGACAGGGCACCAATCCAGCATAGGATAAAAAGACACACTCACACACACACATGGGCCGATCTAGCGTCGCTAATCCATTTAACCAGCAAGTCATTGGACTGTATAAGGAAAACGGAGCACCCTAAGGAAACTCCTGCGGACACCAGAAGAACATGCACACTCCATGCACGGAAATCTTGGAAAGTGAACTCTAGTCTCCCGGTTGCACAAGAGCAACTCTACCACTATGCCACCATTGCTTTTTATCATATTTTTTCAATTTGTCTTATTGAATTGTAATTTCCTACCATATATATGTGAAAAATGTACAGATGTCAATGTCAGCACATACCCAAACACAGCCATGTACACACTGGCAAATGTCATGATGTGGTGACACTTTAAGATAACATTGTTGTGGTACAATAAACCAAACAGTGTTTATCTAGGAGCTTTGCCCCTTTTGTTAGAAATCTCTGAGAGCCGAAAACTTTGAGCCCAGGAAATACTTTCTCACTTACTATTACAGCATAATAGCCAAAGCATAAGCAAAAAAAAACAAGCAATTTAGTATTAAAAGAAAAAAGTAGTAACAAAATATATGAGGTGAGACACAAAAATAACTGGACTGGGCTTGGGGCTTTCCTTGAAAACCGTCTGGAGGTCGGCCGAACGTGAATCATAGAACTATATCCTCTCCTACGTGCCCTCTCAAACCGCCGACTGGTTAGGTATATCCTGTGAATAGCCTAATCAATATCTGCACAACAATTGCTACACAAAATTCTGCAATAATGTCAGGTGAAAAAAGTGAACAGCGAATCAACCTCAAATTTCTCACAAACTTTCTCTTTTTCCATAAAGCAGTTCTTGAGTGACAAAACAATTTCTGTCCTTGATCATCCTTCCTATTCGCCGATTTAGCTCCCTGTGATTTTTACTTGTCCCTGAAAATCAAAAGTGACCTGAAGGGAACACATTTTTTTTCACTGGATGAAGTGAAGACAAAAACGGCAAGCCTGTTGAATAGCCTTATGCAAGAAGACTTCCAGCACTGTTTCAATCAACGGAAGATACGTATGGAGCGGTGCAGAGATCAGAAGGGAGAGTATATAGAAGGTGACAATGTTTAGAATGCTGTAATTCATCAATTAATATTTTTTTTTTTACCAATCCGGTTATTTTTTGTGTCTCACCTAGTACCATTGTCACGCATGGGCGTCAGAGGACTCCTCTAAGGGCCAGGAAGACGCATGCAATAACCCGCCGAGACGGGGGGGTGTCTACCGCTGACTTTGTCCTGTTGTTCTTCTTCCCTCACAGCTCTGAGAAGCCGCCCAGTAAAAGCATTTAACCCCACCCGTTCTGGAAGTTTCGCTATAAAAGAAGCACTGAATAAGAAAAAGACATCTTTTGCCGGAAGACCCGAATGAGCCACACGACTGAGCACGTGACTTTCGAAAGTCCTTAAAGAAGATGGAATCCCTGATCGAGAATAGCACATTGGTGCGGTTTTTAGTTATTTTTTCATTTTTGTTTGTTTCGGCTTGCAGTGATTAAAAGGGACAACCTGGTTGGCGTCCCAAAATTTCGACTGTTTCCAGTCTGTCCTTCCACCACCCGACCACACCATAGAATAATATTTCATCAGCAGGTTATGTACAGTATATGAGTGCAAAGCTTATTGATTACCTTGATAGCCATCACATATTGAATATTGATTGAACTTTACTGCTGCCTACAGATATACAAAAAATTTGTAAAATCAGTTTGAAAGCACAAAGGTGTAACTTTGTAAACCAGCACATGTACTATGTCTGATTACAGAAAGACCTCCATTATTATTCTTAAGTTATTGTGGTGTAAAAAAAATTAACTGATTGTTGACTGATGGCAGTATACTGCCATTTTTGCAGCATTCACTGCATAACTGATGAGCTTTATGTTTAAGAGAGACAAACCTACTGAATTATTCTGTTAAAGTGGTTTTGCCCTCCTTACCTAAAGGAAATAAAAATATCATGTATGAAACAAAACAAACAGGCAAAAGTAATCATTTAAATGAAAATAATTAAAAGGCATAGATTGTCTGTTTTTTTTAAATAGAATTAATCTTTTAATCAAATGTGGTTTCATGAGAACTGCCCAAATAATTTTGCAATACTTTCTGTACTTCACTCAAAATGAAATGGAAGGTAATGCCAAAGAGAAATCATCACAACTTTAGTTCCTATGGTTTATCTGAAATGTCCCACATGGATTAAGATATTAATAATGCGTGCACATTAGGACCCATGAAGCTTATCTCTCAATTACAAAATTATGTGCAAAGGCATGTGTTTTGACTTGATGTTTTCTGATGTTGCTTAGGGTCAAAAATTTGATCATGGATCATTAATCTGAACCAAAGGCCAGTAACACTCAATGCAATGGCATCACCTAGCCTTTCCTCAGAAGAAATTTTTTAAGGCTACCCTTCCCGCAGGACATGACCAGTGTTTTTCAGATGCAGAAGGGGAGATTTTGGGGTACACTATACAAAAAGATTTGACTATGAGGAGTGTTCAATTATAAACAGAAATTTTCATGCTCTTTTCTTATAAAGAGTGCAAGATACACATGACTCCTTGGACAAAAACATGCATGCTTGAAATTGTCGATAGTAGTGCTAGCTACTCTTTCCCCCCTTCCTGGCAGTTGTAATCAACATATTGGAAAAGGAGGTACACAGTAGTGTTGCCCACTAAATTATTATAAATATTTTGACAAATAAAGGAGTTATTCCATCTCAGATTTATTTGAGACTTAAAAATCAGTTTGGGGATGAGCGTCTCTCTCCTTTGAGAGTATACAGTATAATGGAGCAAGTCATTCATTTAGGGACAATCATCTCTTTGGTCCATTTAAGGAATTTTTAGGAGGGAAGAAATTCAACTTGAAAGAGAAGGTTATTGATGCTGTGCAAGAATAGGTCAACAGAACGTGACATCAGAAGCCTAACTGGATAATGTTACCTATCCACTATTATTTTTCTAACATGATGTTCAGAGCTGTTTGCAGGTGCAATGGTTACTACTGCTTCACAGATCTAGCATCTTGGATCTGACTCACTGGAGTCATGTTTTAAATCATATAAGCCTAAAAGTAACTACCATATATGCTCACATATAAGTCGGGTCTTGAAACCCTAAAAATTGTTAAAATATTCAACACATTTTTTTTTACATCTTCTTGCCTCAGATCTCGCATCAGTTTCTCAGACGCATCAAATTTTGTTGCAGCAGCGCAGTTACGAATTTCTTTCGCTACTTCAACGACGTTTAATTTAAAACCAGCTTCATATTTTCTTCTGATCGAACGCTCCAACGTAGATAAGGGATGCTCTTAAGATAAAGGTGTATGAGGGTGTGAGATACAAAAAAACACAAATCAGTGCAAACTTTGCTTCGGAATAGTTCGGGTATTACCATGTGGTCACGTAGGCATGATAGAGAGCAAGAGAGGTTAGGAGCATGTGCTGATACAGCGCATTGCCACACCCACATAGAAAAAAAAGGCTGTGTGCTCAGTGGTTACTCTCTCAGGTGGGCATTAGCATATCATAATCCCTTGTACCAATAGCATGAGTTTTCCACATTCGACTTATATGACCAACATTATAAAATAACAGAAATTATACTGTAAAATCAATTCCCGACTTATCCGTGGCAGAACTTATCTGCAAGTACAGTAATCCCTCCTCGATCGCGGGGGTTGCGTTCCAGACCTCCCCGCTATAGGTGAAAATCCGCGAAGTAGAAACCGTATGTTTGTATGGTTATTTTTATATATTTTAAGCCCTTATAAACTCTCCCACACTGTTTATAAATATTCCCTGCAGAGTTATACAGCATAATCCCATTGTATTCTCTTAGATATTAGGTAAGATTCATTGAAATTATGTATATAAACACACTGTTTATATACAGTAAAACCTAAATATTATTTTAAAGATATCGAGCGTCTCTGATATCACATATGTTACAGCCATTACGATAGACAGGCCACCAGCAATAAATATGTACAATGGAAAAAAAATTGTATACAGTAAATGTGTGTACAGTGACACTAAAAGTACGTACATGTACTAAGTACTGTAAGTAGAAAATTAATTATGGTTACTCACCAACGACACAATGACTTGTCCTATAACGATGAGTTTAGTTTTACTGCACAACAAAGGAGAGCATTACAGCTCTTCTAAAGGAGCCTCTTCAGGCGACTGTGTAGCACCGCCGTTGTTGTTTATCCGGCAGTCTTCAATCCAAATCCCTAAAGCAGATTCCATCCAGACCACTGCCTTATTACATCCACTTACAACTCGTTTTGCACCCTGTTTAAAAGGACACTGCGGCCGTAGATCTTATATTCCTTTCCTACTTTTTAAATAAAAAGAATCGTAGCCTCATTGATGCCGTAATGGCGTCCTACAGCAGTGTAGCTTTTCCCTTCCTTCAACATATCCAAAACGTTTACCTTTTCGGCAATCATTAACATCTTCCGTTGGCACTTGGGCACGGCCCCTGAAGCAGTAGCAGGAGCAGATCGTTTTGGAGCCATAATGAAGGGCTTGACTATGCACAAAGATAAACACAAAAGAGCACAAAAGTTAACTCTTTACACAGCGAAACACATTGATGCTGAATGAGAGAGACGAGACTTCCTGGTTAACGCCGCGGAATCGAATTCAGCGCTCCGTCGCTGAGCCATTCAGCACACAGGAACGTAACTGCGTGCTCTGATTGGTTAGCTTCTCAGCCATCTGCCAATAGCGTCCCTTGTATGAAATCAACTGGGCAAACCAACTGAGGAAGCATGTACAGGAAGTAAAAAGACCCATTGTCCGCAGAACCCGCGAAGCAGCGAAAAATCCATGTTATATATTTAGATATGCTTACATATAAAATTTGCGATAGAGTGAAGCCGCGAAAGTCGAAGCGCGATATAGCGAGGGATTACTGTATATATGGTATATCTATGTCAAACAAGAGATGCATTATGGCATGGTTATCATTTTTAGAGTTCTTACAAGTTTTGGATTCTGTCCATCTGTGAGGTCAGTCTTCAATTCTTTACTTCCAAGGCAAGACTAGATTTTACCTGTACTGAAGGTTAGAGTAGACCTTATCTCATGTTTACAGCTCTGCACTAATCTTTTGCTGTTATTATTAAATGCCCTGAGAAACCACTTTCATCAGAGCAAGTAGTCTGCTTTTTGAAGATTTGTGTTTTCTACATGTGTAATAAACAGTGTATGAATCAGCTAATCCTCTCATATTTATTCCACAACAGTTTCAGCTTGCCCAGGTACTGTTTGTATGGAGCTTAAACACTTTCACAACGTTTTGTTCTCCCCTCACATTTCAAAGATATGCAGGCCACTTATTTGCCAGCTTTTAAAATGCCTTGATTGAGTATGGGTGTAAAGAATTAACTGTAACTGAATGGCACCCAGTGCTTGAACAGTTCCTGTCTTATGCCCAGTGCTGCTAGGAATGACTACAGGTTCCCATGTCCCTGAATTGGATAGCAGGCATGAAAACAGACAGATGATTAAATAGTTTGTTAAAAAGAGTGAGTACAAAAAGAAGAGAACAGTCACAGCTATCATCTTATATTTTATAAATATAAAATTATTTACCTGTTTCTCATACCACTGATAGCCAGTTTACCTGTGAAATTTTGTTCTATAGACTGGTGTTCCATACAATGATGAAGTTCATCATTTTGCAAAGGTAGCTGGTCCTGGCTGTGAAGTGCCATTTTCATTAAGTTATCATGGTTTACAATATTGAACACTGCTGCTAGTGTTTTGTATTTATTCCTAAATGGGACAGAGAACACTGCTTGCATTGTAATGTTTTCCAGCCCATTAAACCTTCTTTCTTTGTTTGAAGGGAATTATATCATTAGTAGCTTAGACAGGAAGTGAGAGGGAGAAAGCAGATGTGGCCCTACAGGAATCTTGATTCAAATCCCATTAATATTATTTTGATAGCATAAATAACACTGTTTCCAAAGTTTTCTTGTTTCATGTATCTTAGTAAGATGCTTTGATCATGTAAAAGTAAAAGAGTCCAGTATTATAAAGAACATGAAATGGATAATTAAGCTTTGGTAATATAAATAGAATACTGAGGTCAGGACAGATATAATTATCAGTAATTAAGAAATTAAGATGTCTTAAACAAATGCAAATTACTACCTTAAAGGCATGAACCGCCACCAGGAATAAACATTAAAACTGGGAACTTTAAATTATAGATAATACTACTAGATGTAATGTGAGACGTTGATTACACTAAATAGATCATGTTATCGAAATTAAAGTCACTGTGCTTTTAGAAAACCTCAATGTTTTATATTATTAGACTACACTAAAGACAATAAAAATTACTCATATTGGTAGACTTAATTTTTTAACTTTAAAAGTGCATTCAGTTTAGTTTTGGTAAAAGTACTTATTCACTTTTACAACCTAAAAACTCATTCCATATGTGAATATAATGCTATGACACATTATATAATCCAACCTTGTGTAACAACTAACTGGTTAGAGTTATTATTAACAAAGGCAGAATAGTGAGTGTGTATATGTAGTGAGTGTGTACGTGGCTCTTCAGGCCTTCCCAGTCATACACCACCACTTTTCTAATAACCACACTCATAGGTAAAAAAGTACATTAGTCAAGAAAAATGGGCTAGTCCAAATTTGAATGTGTATACCCTTGGGTTATTTCAATTAATTGATATGCCTAAATGGCATTCTTATATACAACTATATTCATTTTCAGGTTTAAATTTGCAAGTTCTCGTAACAATGCCCATTGAGGTTGTGGCATAAAAGCCACAGGCCCTGAATAAATTTAATGTGAAAATGTTAATAATTTAACTTTCAAACAGTCAAGAAAACAGAACCAGATTATATTTAAGGGCACATGTGTCACCTGAACATGGGAAGCAATAATGTCTTATAAAGATACAATATAAAAATAGCATAATTACCAAGCAGAAACATAATGATTTATAAAATGAGTAGAAACTCTTTTTTTTCAACTGCTTAATCCAGCAGTTCAGGGTTCTGGGAGAAGGGGACCTATTTCAGCAGCATTGACTGTAACCTTGGACATGGACAGGGTACCGTAGAAATAACCCCCCGAGGAAGACAGGAATAGTTCAATCAATCAGTCTTTATTCAGTCACAGATGAGTATGTGGATTCCATATTGTAAGGCAGAAGAGCAAAGTTCCTCTGTGTCACTCGACTTTTAATAATATTCCTCCCTCCCCCTTCCCCTTACTTATCAATAAGCACAATATGTTTATCTAAGCATCTTACATTGCGTGCATCGGCTAACCGTTTTTATTTTCTGTACATTACAAAAGAAGGAAAAGTCATCTTTCCTGTGTCTAACAGATGAATTCAATAAAAAGAAAAAAATATCCTTGGTCAGCTTACTGCACCCTGTCTTATGACAAACTCCTGTATGAATAACCTGCCATTATAGAAAAAACAGCTTTTAACCCTTAGTAGCTTGCAAGCAGTAAAATTTTCTTTCACAGTACAATTCCTTTACAGGGTCATCTTACACTTACACTGTTCTATTTAACAATCACCAATTAAATTCTGACTATGGGAAGAAATTCAGAAAACCTGGAGACAAACCTATGCAGAATATGGAACCACATGTTGACTCCACAGCCACATGCATCAAATACAGAACACTAGCTCTGTGACACAGCAGAATAAATCACTGCACTATATTGACTTCACCAGATCAAAGGCATCTGTCAATTTCAGATCCAAATTATGAAGCCAAGGTTTCAATTGTTATAACAGAACATAATCTGATATTTCAACAATAAACAAAATTCCACATATATACAGTAGATCGAATGTTAACAATAATTCCATCCATCCATCCGTTATCCATAAGAGCAAAAACCAGGGATCTATTTATATTCCTTATGATTAAGAATTAGTTATTTTCCCTCATCTTCTACCTTAAAGTACTTGGTGGATATACTTTTCATAAGTCATCAAAAACTAATTCTACATTCTTAATTGTTCTCTCCATATTATTCCAGATTGATTGCTCTACACCAAGCCCTGATGTCAAAGTTAAGTTATCCAAGCTTTAACTTCCTGATGTCTCCTGGCTGCTGCATTAGATATTCCAATATCAATGAGGAGTCAACTTTTGCTTTCTCTAGATGTGAGTTAACTTTGTAGGTGTGAGGGATGGACTGGCAGATTCTGTGATCTGCAGGTACTCTGCTACATGTGCTCAATGCAGCACAACTTGCATTGATGGAATACTAGTTAGGCATGTCACCACAGAAGGGAATGTTAGACTCTGATTGTGTGATGTTCAGACCTGGGGTAAATCTGGTGTATTTGGTATGATCAGATCAGTTCAGTTGTGGATCATCATGGAATGAACTATTGGTGTTGTAAGGTAATTTCTTAAATGTGAATTTTCAGTTCTGTTAGCACTCCCTCTGAAGTTCAGACAGAGAGAAGGAGATCGAGAAAGATTTCTTCAAATTCCTAGCGATGAACACTTTTTTTTTCTTTTGAGAGTTCTTATTGATGTTTACAGCATTTATTTTCCTTGTGCTTTTAATAAACATTTTATTATTCATTTTTGTGATCAAAGTTTTATTAATAAAATTAAAAAGAAGTACAATAAAATGAAAATAATAACTGATTTCTGGGCTATGAAAGAACTAAAATACACTCCCTCAACCACCCCCCCCCCAATCACCACCACCAGAGACTATCTACCCCAACTGTGACTGGTAACTGTAGTTATATGTTTAAAATGTGCCACTGTGATCTGTAAAGTTTATTCCAAACACATTACTTATTTAGGCCATAAAGATGAAACCATGCAAATCAGCTGACAGGGAGATGGGACAGAAACATGTGAAACAACACAGGCAGGCTATTTAAAAGTGCTGAGGTGCCCTGTTTGGTGATCGACATATATGACCAGGACATCTGTGCAGAAGTCATGAGTGATTAGAGCAGGTGCTAATGGTGCTCTGAGGGTCTGAGAAGAGCACAGCTCAGATGGCAGTTGCCCATATCTGGCAAGGTTCATAAAAAACTTGAGTATATAAAATGGGGAGAAACCATCCAGAAGCAAGAAGCCTTCCAAATGCTGCTTACACTCTGCCAAACAGACATAAATTCATCAGCATTCCCCATTGAAGAACTGGATGATGACTGTACTGTTCCAATGGCTTTTCTTTGGCCTGAATCTGTATGCGTAAACGTCTGTTTGTTGATTGTATGTTGGGAGTGAAAGCTACCAAAGGTTACCAAAGGCATATATATCCAGATAAAGGTATGTCCTGAATTTAATAAAGAACATAATCCCAGAGAGCAAATGTCCCCTGCTGGAGACAATTGACGTTGCAAGCTCCATCAAACTGAGCCACTTGCTTTAATGTTAGCAAAGTCGAGACCAGCCTGTGGTAAAGTGAGGTTTGCGGCTGACTGGCATCTTTTGAATAGATAATTGCCAGACTCGCGACTTCAGGTGGTGGCGTCGTAGAGTGGTGAGACCGGTTCTCGTGCGTGATGCGGAAGCGGATGGTCCTGCTGTGCCAAGTCCCCATTTGAAAAAGGGAAGCGCAAGTACTGGGGGAAGGAGAAGAACTAAAGAGAGAGCAGAGGTTAAAGAAAGGAGCATGAAGCAGGCAGGAGGCAAGCAAAAGCTGGTACAGGAGTGAGTGAGCTCAAATATGAGAGTAGGCATAAGAACTACGCTAGAATTCAAGAGCCACTGCAAAAGTTAGCTGATGACCTGACCCACAGTCTTATTGCTTGGGATATGAAGCCAGGACACTCCATGTGAAGATAGAAAAACTAGAGATTTCCTTTTTGTGTAACATGTGGCACAGCATACTGCAATTTGGATTCATGTAATGCTGTTAATCTGCTCAGCTCTTTGAGTAATTATGTAGCTGGCCTGTGTGATGATTTTGACAACTTTGGGAGTGGTGCAAAAAAAAAAACATGTCACCAACTGTGTCCCAACATTACAAAGTAGACACACAGAGGCACAGAAAAAGGAAAAAACAAGCAGATGAATCCAGTGAACCTGACCGTGAGCGATCAGGCCAAGACAAGTTCAAAACAACAGTTTTTATCGCCGTCATGCACCAACTAGTTGCCGAACTGGATCGGAGATATCACTCCTACAAAGACACTGAGCAGACATTTGGAGTTATGAACAATATTCCCACCATCTCTGTACAAGATCTTCAAACTGGAGCGGCTAATCTCCAGAAGAATTACACAGGTGATCTGGAGGAAGATTTTGTGGATAAAATTGGACAATTCAGAGAATTTACTAAAGAAAACAAGGACATCTCAGCAAGGTCACTGCTGTAACTTTTACAAGGAAGAAAATTACAGTCAGTGTTTCCAAATGTTGTTATAGCACTTGTAATATGTATGACTTTCCTTGTAATGAATGCTAGTGGGGAGTATTAATTTTCAAAACTGGGACTAGTTAAAAAAAGACTGAGATCCACAATGGGCCAAAACAGACTGTATTACCTGTCTCTGATGTCCATTGAAAGTGATATTCTGTGCAAACTGGATTTTATCAGCCTCATCAAGGACTTCTCTTTCGGGAAAATAAGGAAGAAAATCTTCTAAAGGTAGGAAAATGTGTATTTGCTGTATGGTTGTGCTGCTGTTAAGATATTACTCTGTGTTACTGGAGTGTTAGTGTATTGTATTTTCATGGGTCTTATTTGTTTTATTTGATATGTATGATTTTGCCTAATACAGTTATATACTCAGCAAAAAAATAAACGTCCCTTTTTCAGGACTGTGTATTTCAACAATAATGTTTTAAAAATCCAAATAACTTTACAGATCTTAATTGTTTAAACAATGTTTTCCATGCATGTTCAATTAACCATAATCAATTAATTAACATGCACCTGTGGAATGGTCGTTAAGACCCTAACAGCTTACAGAAAGTAAGCATTTAAGGTCACAGTTCTAAAAACGCAGGACACTAAAGAGACTTGTCTACCGACTGTGAAAAACACCCAAAGAAAGATGCCCAGGGTCCCTGCTCATCTGCGTGAACGTGCATTAGGCATGCTGCAGGGAGGCATGAGGACTGCTGATGTGGCTAGGGCAATAAATTGCCATGTCCACACTAAGACAGCGCTACAGGGAGACAGGAAGGACAGCTGATCATCCTCGCAGTGGAAGACCACGTGTAACAACACTTGCACAGGATCGGTACATCCGAATATCACACCTGCATGACAGGTACAGGATGGCCACAACAACTGCCCGAGTCACACCAGGAACACACAATCCCTCCATCAGTGCTCAGACTGTCCGCAATAGGCTGAGAGAGGCTGGACTGAGGGCTTGCAGGCCTGTTGTAAGGCAGGTCCTTACCAGACATCACCAGCAACAACGCCGCCTATGGGCACAAACCCACCTTCGCTGGACCAGACAGGAGTGGCAAAAAGTGCGTGAGTTTCTGTATGACAGCAATGTCAGTGTTCTTCCATGGCCAGCGAAGAGCACAGATCTCAATCCCATTGAGCACGTCTAGGACCTGTTGGATCGCAGGGTGAGGGCTAGGGCCATTCCCCCCAGAAATGTCCAGGAACTTGCAGGTGCCTTGGTGGAAGAGTGGGGTAACATCTCACAGCAAGAACTGACAAATCTGGTCCAGTCCATGAGGAGGAGATGCACTGCAGTACTTCAAGCAGCTGGTGGCCACACCAGATACTGACTGGTACTTTTGATTTTGAGCCTCCCTTCATTCAGGGACACATTGTGAAACATTTTTAGTTTATGTCTTATGGTGTTGTCTTATAGTCTTATGTCTTATAGTGTTCATACAAATATTTACACATTAAGTCTACTGAAAGTAAAAACAGTTGAAAGTCAGGGGGTGTTTCTTTTTTTGCTGAGTATATAATATAGTAATAATATTAATATTGATATGTATGATTTTGCCT
>JANRMT010062794.1:11106353-11122823 GCA_026402145.1 Polypterus bichir lapradei | reverse complement strand
AGTTATATAATATAGTAATAATATTAATACAGTACAGTAATACAGTAATATAGTGTGTCCTGTACTACTGCTGTTATTGCACCTGTTGGTTTAGAAAGCTAAAAGCGGTTTCTAACTTGCAGATCCACTGTTAATGCCTTTTATCTGTAGAGCTGCTACTTATAGGAAAGGCTGTCAAGGTATTTCTGCGGGTGTTTGTTTATACTAATGCACTCCGAGTGGGTGCATTTCAGCTATGTAATATTCCCAGCACGCTATTACACCTGGCATTAAGTAATTTCTTTTCTTGTAAAGCATTGTGAGTAAGTGGGGTTGTCTATTTCCTCAGTAACAGAGGGCCCTCACAAAGAGTAGCCTAGGGGTCCATGACCACCTTAATCCACCTCTGCTTGTGTGAGAAACTGCACAACTTAGTAGCAATCATTTGTTATTAAATACAAGCACAGAGTTGGTGCATGCGGATCTATGTATGTGCAAAAAGGAATTTGTTATATTACCTTGCTGAAAAACAAGTCACCCATAGCAGGGTCCAGCATTCAGTCAATTAAAATGAACAGCCGTGCTCACCAAAATCAGCACTTCATTGGTACTAAGCAACCGTGAGCACAGCAACAGCCAAAAATAAAGTGACTCTGTCCATCCGTTAAAAGAGCCCTTTTGAGCTGTGCCGCATTCACCTGTAAAGAATGAAAATCTGCATCCACTGCAGCCCTTCAGGACCAGAGTTCCGACACCTCTGATCAAGTTTTAAGGAAAAACATACTTTTGATGATTATAAAATACAAGGGAGACAATTTCTTCTAAGAATCAGAATGTTCCTGATGTGTTATTGTGTTAGTTTCTGTGTATAATGCTAATGTTTTTGGGAAGTGCAAACTATCTACTTTAAGAACTATGAAGGAAGAGTAGTATGTTGGCACAGTGATTAGTACTTTTGCCTGGCAAGAAGATGTGACAATTCATGCTTGTATGTTTTCTGTATGTTCTCTCTGTGACTGCGTAGGTTTTCTTGGGAATACTTTCTTGCTGTGGTATCTTGCCGCATGGTTTCCTGGTTTTTGGATAGTTTCCTTGTCACAAAATCTCATCGCCACAGAAGATTCTTTGTCATTGTCACTGCCTTGGTTTGCCAACGGAATTTCCTTGATTAGTGCCATGTGTACTGAAGCTGGATTGTATAGTGTTTCAGCAGATGTTGTTGTTGTGCTTCCTATTTGAAGTCAACACCAGTGATCGAAGGTTGTGTCATTTGTGCATTGACTGTTTCCAAACACAGTGTGTGAGTAAATAGATGTTTTAACAGGGAATGAATGGAAAGTAAATATAAATATCAAATGTAAATGTGCTAAATAGCAAATACTATAACAAACTAAAACTTGAGTGAGTGAAATTTGTTAAAGACAGTTTAAGTGACTTTAAGCACATTGTGCAGTATGTGAAAGGGATCTCTGAATGAAAGCAAATTTTAAAAGAAGTTTAAGTGAGCCTTGTTAACGATAATGTGTGAATATACAGTATGTGGTGTGTGAAGCACAATGAAGCAATTGATAAAATTGTGCATAAATGTATGAAAGGTTGGGCTGACATCCTGGCTGAAATAGTGGGTGTTTCCTTAACCGCTGGGATGCCACTGTAACAGATGGGCAGTGGGGCCTGCCTTTGCAGTATGTTGAGTGTTGTTTTGTCCTCTTTCAGTTATAACTGACCCAGAGCAACTGTCTGAAGGCAGTAATGTCACACTGAAAATACTCATAGGTCTGGTGTGAAGGAAAGTGCCTCTATCTTAGTCTAGTGATCTGTTTAGGAATGGAGTTTGTTAAAACCTGTTTGGAGCTAATGAAAAGATATATTTGCTGGCTGATACAGAGGTCTGAAGAAGATTAAATGATTTTGTTCAGGGTCTAAAGTGGCAGATGCCCCATATGTCATTATGTGTATGTATGTATATATGTGTGTCTATGAACATCATGTGCATCCCTGTGTGTCAGCAGGTCAATTAGTAAAATAAGCAGATGCCAAAAGTGGGGGACACCACTAATAGTAACATGGGATAACAGCCAAATTTTAGATATAATGCCTGCAGTTGAAGAATAATATATCTGAACTTTTTCATTAAGTGCTCAAGCAAGTAAACTTAAAAATGGCAACCAATTTTTCATAATTAATTCTGTACTAAAAAAAAATATGAAGATGTATGCTGGACAATGACTGTTATCTGTGCAAGGCATAGGTCAAATGTTTAAGCTTAAAATACGTAGATGTAGATTTAAATAAGTCCATGACCTACTGACCCTGCTGAGTCTCAGTGACGTCAGAACACAAGGCAGCACAGCTTGCAGCAGGAATCAGTTAGAATAGTAAGATATGAATTCCAATAAATTAAAGTATTATATGCATAAAGTAAATGTGTAGCTTCAAAACTATAGATGTGCTTTTTCCCCCACATCCAGCAAACACTTTGTGGCCAATAGCTGGAGTATACAGGATACCAGAAATACAAGTTGCATGAAACAAGTTTAGAAGAAGGTCTGGGCAAAGAAATCTGACATAATCAGACCAAGGGGTGGTGAATATTTGCTCATCAAGCATAGCTTAATATGCAGTAATTATTAGGATTATTTTCTTTGCAAGCTGATTAGTTGTGCAGACTTAAGGATTTGAATTGTGATATTTATAAAAAAAAAAGTGGGAACTACAGCCATTAATAGCTGTGAGGTACAAACAAGCTTTGAGTGTAGTCATTTTATTCAGTACTGGTTTCTTTCCCCTTTCTTCATGTACAGTATATTAAGAGAAAAGGTTTATTTTCAGGTTATATTTTCAAACTTGGAACTTTGAAAGAGGAACAGATTACCAGCAACACTTCAGTGATAATGAAATGTATTGTAGAACTGAAGTACATGTTAATATGTGCATTCATTTGTACTGTAACTGTTAAGTGGTTAATTTTATGAAAAGCTTTTATTGATACATCAATGTATTGTAAGGTTAGTGCTCATTGATAATGAACTTATATTGGTTGGATTATTAACTCAGTTCATCAAGAAATACATGTGCAATATGGGAATGATTCAATGTTTAACACTGATCTATAGAAACTGTGCTTTTGTAATATCCTAACGAAACTTATGAGAGGGGTATATTAGATATATAAACTACAGTTTGTTGAAAAGGTAAAAGGTTTTGCTTGGCAGATCAAAAATGAATACATCCATAAGTTAATTAAAACTTATAGCAGAAAAAAGAACAAAATATGTAGTATGCTTTTATACTTTAAGAAAACTGTATTGGGTAACTTATGTACTGTATGTTTGCATATTTTCACTCATTTGATTAAAATGTAAATGCAAGATTAGTTTATCTAGTGGTCATTCATGATGGATGATTATGAGACAAGGAACTGAGGGCCCAGGATGCCCATCAATAGTAGTCTGTATTGTACTATTGCATGACTGATGAAGCATTGTTTTATGTTATATATTTTCTCTACCCTTTCACCCTTCCTAACTATATTAGTATAGCAAGTACTTTTGGCCACTCAATTTAGTGGTAGTTCAAACCACTCCAGCCCAGTGGTGCTTTATCAGGGAAGAAACAGTGGTCTTCAATGGTGATTCAAAGTGACTGTACCAATAACTTTTGGTTTGCTGCACATACCTGATAATAGCTGGTGAAGAAAAGGTTCACTGACCCATAGTGGGAGCATTAGAGAATAAAGAAGATTGTAAGTCCTGCTAAAGTAAACATGATGGTATGATATGGTTGTGCAGACATAAGTGGATGGAAGCAAAGTGTTTATGGACTTTGAAATGCTACTGAGGTAAAAGAGAATGAGATGACAGATGTTCGGTTCAAGGGTTCTCATGGTTGACTGTTACACCAAGTGCAGAATATGAAGTGTTCCTCTGCTGATTGAAAGAGTCATCATACAGTATATGAATCCCAACGTTTTATAATGGCAATCAGATTGTTTAGTCCGTGTACCAGCCATGTCACTTAATGAAAAATCTACTTCAGAGAGATTTACAAATCCACCAAAAGAAAGACTCCATCTACATATCACTGGGTTGGAAAAGGAATGTATAGCAAGATATGCAAAATGATTTAAAGTGTTAAAATAGGGCTTAAGTGTATGAAATCATGAATTGTTCCAAACAAATTATGTTTAACTGTGAAGTAAAGGGGATTAGAGCATCCTATACGGAAATTAAGGAGGATAGAAAATATTTGAGGTTTTTCACAATCTGAAAATTATGCAGTAACACGAGCACAGACCAATTTTAATGTACATACATTATGTACATAATGTACATACAGATTTAGAAGCAGCTTTTCTATTTAAACTGATCATAGGAATAGATTTGGAAATAATACAGTAGCAGCTGCCTTGTGTTATAACTAATAAGAAGAGATCATACGCCAATGGTTGGCACATTGCCTTGTTCACATATACATACCTTAGCTGGCAACTGGTATTGGCATCAAGTAGTAGTAAATTCCACTGATGTGCTTTTGACAGACACTACATCTGCATATGCCAGGGTGATGGTACCTACTATAAGGGCACAGGGGTATTCTGCTGCAACAATCTAACTAATGTAAGACACAGAACTGATAAAGAAAAAGTAATTATCTATACAGAAGTAAATGAGATCTCCACACACCACTGGTGAGAGTTTTCGCCAAGTGGTCACCATCCAATGAAAGTTTGTTAAAGTAACTGTCTATCCAATTACGCATGTTAGAAATTTGTAGTTGCATTTGTTTTCACTAGTGTAAAAAATATTTATACTTGCAAGAAGAACAAAACAAGAACTAGGCACACTCCACTTCTTTAGGAATATTGGACAAGCTTTTTGAGACTATTCACAGGTCCAAGTATCAACGAGTGGATTGCAGCCACAGGCACCACTGTGATCTGTGATCTTTATTCCAAACACAATATTATTTTAGGACATAAAGCTGAAACCACACAAATCAGCTGATGGGGAGATGGACAGAAAAACATGAAAGACGACACAGGCAGTCTATTTAAAAGTGCTGATGTGCCCTGTTTGGTGATCAATATATATGGCCAGGGCCACTGTCTGAAGAAGCCATGAATGATTAGACCAAAATGTGCTATGTGGGTTTGAGAAGGGCACAGCTCAGATGGCAGTTGCCCATATCTGGCAAGGTTTATAAAAAACTCAAGTATATGAAATGGGGAGAAACCATCCTGATGCTTCCTACACTCTGTCAAACGGACATACTTTCATCAGCATTCCCCACTGTAGACCTGGATGACTGTACTGTTCCAATTGTGTCTCTTTGACCTGGATATGTATAAATGTTTATACTGCATAAATATATATATATATATATACAGTATAGTGAAAAGGTGCTACATGGGTGCCTGACCAGACGCAGACTGGACACGGAGGCACACATAAAATAAACAAACTATTTATTTTTTCTTCACCTGTGGGTGCACGTCTTCCCCGTGTCCCTCAGGCAGTACCCAGTCCCAAGCACAAACACCAAATAAAACACACAACAAAGCACTCTTTTCTTCCTCCACCACTCCTCCCAGGCAACCTCGTCCTCCTCCTCCTGATTCTGGCTCCTAGAGTGGTGGCTGTTGGCCCCTTTTATAGTTCAAGTGCTCCAGGTGCTTGATTGCCGAGTTCCAGCTGCTCTTCTGGGTGTGGTGAATACGCTGTCCATACAGACTCAGGAGTCCCAGCTGCAGCACCCCCTGGCGGTACCTGTGGGAGCCAACAGGGCTGCACCCAATTCCAATTCCCATGGAGCCCTTCAGGAAACCGAGGTACTGCTCCAACCCAGGGGGGCGGATATCAAGCATCCAGGGGGAGGTATTGCACCGTCCAGGGCTGCTCCCCCTGAATATAGAGTGCAGGGGCGTCCTGGCCGGGCATGGAACCCAGCCCCCTGTCACAATATATATATGTTTGCAGGAGGTCTTCAAGGAGGAACTGGAGCAAATGAAACAACTTGGACTAGTTGAACCATCGGTGAGTGAATGGTGTAGTCCTGTTGTACTCGTACCAAAGAAAAATGGACAAATGCGTTTTTGTGTAGACTATTCAAAAGTTAATACAATCTGCTTTTGATGCCTAACCAATGCCAAGGGTAGATGAATTAGTGGAGCAGTTGGGTCCTGCTAAATTTCTTACAACTATTGATTTATGTAAAGGTTATTGGCAGATACCACTGACAGAAGAGTTCAAGCCACTTACCGCATTTCCTATACCAGTTCACCGTAATGCCATTTGGTCTATGTGGGGCAGCTGCCAATTTCCAACGCCTGATGGACAAAGTGCTACAAGGTGCAGAAAGCTATGCTAGAGCATATATTGATAATGTAGTAGTGTTTAGTCAATCATGGGAAGACCACTTAAAGCACCTTGCTGAAGTTTTCGACCGTCTAAAAGATGCTGGTTTCGTGGTAAACCCAGAAAAAACAGTTTTATCCAAGGACGAGGTGCAATACCTGGGTTACACCATAGGGGGTGGTATTATCTGTCCTCAGATTGAAAAAGTGGCTGCCATCCAGAATCGTCCGCAGCCAACAACAAAGAGACAGGTCCGTTCCTTTCTGGGACTGGTAGGATGGTACCGTCAGTTCATTCCGAACTTTTCAAATATTGCAGCATCCCTATCTGACCTCCTGAAAAACCAAGCCCCTAGAAACATCAAATGCATAGAGAAATGTGAACATGCTTTTAATACAATGAAAAAAGTATTCTGTGAAAATGTATTATTACACTGTCCTGACTTTTCCAAACCTTTTATTTTACAGGTTGACGGCTCAGGGGAAGGTTTGGGCGCTGCTTTAATGCAGGGGGAAGGACAAGAAAAGAAACCTATTTTGTTTATCAGTCGGAAGCTGTTTGATAGAGAAAAGAAATATGCAGTGTTGGAAAAGGAGGGACTAGCTATTAAATCAAAGCAGCGGTATTTATATGGTTGTAAGGAAGAGCGTTTACTGTTTGTGTGTTGAGGGCACTGTCACAGGAACGCAGGGCTGTCTAGCGGGTGAGCGCTGTGAGGTGCAGTGTGTCAGGACACACATGGAGCTGGTATAATGGCCAGTACGGGCTCCACCGCACGTGTTCATTTTTACACGCCGGTGTCCTCGCAGCCTGCCCAGTGCAGGCGGTTAAAGTGCGGCGCGCCTAAAAGAGAAAGCCGGTATTTGTTTTAATCAGAAATGGGGATCCCATAACATTAAAAAAATGATTGTACTTACTGGTGAGTTGGCAACGGGTGTGCTTGAGCTCAGCATAGCCGTTGGCCATCCTGGAGGGTTTATACGTGGGCAACCTGCAGGAGTTCGGTTTTAAATACATAGCTGCCCGGGGCGTGTTGTGGCGCGTGGCATGAATGCGCTAGCATCTACTTGGATAGGTGCATGAGGTAGACGTGTTGGCAGATTGGCTGGACAATCTTGCCGGTTATATTTAAGGAGTTACCGGCCAACAGGGGTTATCAGTGGACCTAAAGGCAAAGTACGTGTAAGCACTGCTGAGCTATTTGGAGGAGCAGTTGTGATTTTGGAGGCTTTTATATATATTCTTTTGTATACAGAGTTATATATAAGTATATATACTTATTTGGTGCTGGGATAGTTTTTGATTTTGGGTTTGGTGCAATTGTTTTTGTATATACACACACTTGTGTTTGTGCATTTTTTGTTCCTGCTGGAGGAGCGTCTAGAGCCAGTGATAAAAGAAGACAACCTTCATTATTGGAGTGTGTGTGTAGTTTTTGTAGGAGTGCACTGTTTTTGTAAGTACACTATTTTTTCCTTTTTGATTGTTTTTATTTATTTCTGAAGTGTCAGTGTTGAAGGACTGTGTCTCAAAGCCCACCTGACACTACTGCATTTTTGTTGTACAGCACTCTTGTAAATAAACCTGCACCATTTACCCTTCAATTTTTGTCTGTGTCTCATCTCTCCACTGATCCTGTTCGGTTCATGAACTATCAGATGTCCAGAGTGTAGGCTGGGGCCACTTCCCACTACACAGGATATCACACAGACACATACTGTTTACCCCACCCCATATCTGTTACCCAAAACATACATATGTAATTGTTGTCATGGATATGTGTGGGTGTCACTGGCAGTTTGTACCTTTCCCTAGTCCTGTTAATGGTGGAATACCTGAATGTGCAAGGTCAGCCAATGGTTCATGGGAAAGGGAGCACCTGGCTCAGAAGGCCAAACAAACTGTAAGGGAAAGAGCTGACCACATGTAAATCTGTGGTGGGAAAAAGGTGAAGGAAGGGAAGAGAGTGCAAGACTAAAAGGAGAAGCAGACACTACAAAAAAAGGCAAGAGGGAAAGCTACTCAAATCGCTGGAAAATGTCAGGGTAACCCAGGTTAATTTCTGTAAGAATCATTTTCCTTTTCTTATGAATGAGGTGAAGTAATTCGGGAGAGTATCTGACGGGCCAGCATAAGAAACTGTGTAGTATTATGTTTCCCAGAACAGGAGGTATGGCTTGGCACATCCTTCGCCATAACATACTGTTGATGATCATGCCCAGCATTAAATATTTAAAAGAATCTGGTTTCGTTATTTTTTTTTTAAATTTGTGTATTAGTGGTGTATGTTGTTGACTGTTTTGTTTCGTGATTCGTGTGGGGGGGTGGAAGCACTGCAGTGTGGTACTATGTACAATATACAGGGTGTTTGTTTCTTGTGTCCAATTCCTTATTTTACTGGATAAGGATAATTCTCTTGTAACTCAATTTTGCTTCTGTTGGTGTGCTTCTGTACTTGTGGTGGTCTAGTAGGGAAGTAGTGTTGGCCGCTTGTGCCCCAGATCATTTCTTTATTTTTTTCTCTCTCTCTTTGCTGCCACTCTAGGATGGCAGCACATATTATAATCATGCCAGATCAGGGGGTGGTACACATACAAGGGAGTTATAAAATCTCAATTACTTAGGTTAAAAAAAATTTGTGCAGAAGAGAAATATTCCAAGAAAGCAACTCAAATTTTATTTAGGCCATTAAAGGAAAGAATATTATGAGAAACTGTGACAAACCACAAGAAAGACTGTCAAAGAACAAACAATATAACAATTTTAACAACATACTCAAAGTTCACAAAGGAAGTTAAAAGGATCATTAAAGAATTTTTCAAATATGCAAAACAACCCTAAGCAGAAAAAAAAAATTACCCGAATATCAGCCTACAGTAAAAAACAAAAGGTTATCATTATGAAGATAAAAAACAGTCAGAGAACAACATAAGGCAAATTAATATTAAAAAATTAATAGGATAAAGAGAAAAATGGGAAAAGAAACTGAGTGAAATAAAGCAAGGTGGAGAATGCTATCACTCATGATAAACAAGTGGGAAGGAGAAACATACTGTATAAAGTTCACTTCTTCAAAGAAATAAATGTAATCATTATACAGTAAAACAATGATAAAGCAAACACAATTGTTAACCAGAACTGCTAAAAGGTGCTTTCCCTAAGCAAATGTTGTACTGTATATCAAGAGCTGAACTACTCCAATAAATTAATATACAACCAACAACAAACTTTGCAAGCCTTCCGTAATCCCATAAGAGAATTACATACCAAAAATAAATGAAAAATAATTTGAACTGAAACTAGATAAGATTCATTGGATAATGGATACAACACAGAAAATGTTTAACAATGTCTTGAATATTTAAAGTAATGATTCCCATCTCAGAAAATAAGAGGGATATAAACCAGAAAATAGAAATAGTGTAAAAAACCTATCCCAAAGTATTGAACTATCTAAAAATCAGTATAGAATCCTTTGAAAAGGCTTAACATGTATTCCAACTCTCCAAAGAAGTTCAGCAACAATACAGACCTTTTGGTCAGATTTAAGAAATTATCACAGAAATGTAAAGCTAGCTGATTACTATTAAGGCCAAACAACAACTAGGCCACTATTCATTCCCAAATCGTACTGGCAAACAAAAGAAAATTAAATAAGTGCAGAAATAAAAGAATAAAAAACAGAAATCAATTCAATTCCAGAAGATTATTTCTATAAAAAAGACAATGTCACAAGAAGAAAAAGGATAGAATTAAAACATCTGAGAAATCAAACAAACAATAATAAAATAAGCAGATCAGGGCAGTATGGTAGTAATTATAGACCAAAATTATTATAAACAAATCCCTGAACCATTGTGTACCAAAGCATAGAAACAAATGCTCACCATATTAGAGGAAATGAATAGTAAAGGCGTCACCACAAATAACATACCCTCAGAGTGAGGTTTTATGTGCTACCAAAGGAACATCATGATCCACAGATATGGACAGTCCCCTATATCAAACCACCAGGAAGATCCATAGTGTCTGATTGTAAAAGTGAGAGCTACACAATAGCTGAATGTTTAGATTTTCACCTGAATCCTTTGTCAATACTACACTCAAGCTACATAAATGACACTACACACTTCAGTAATAAGAGACATATCGCTAACAGAGACATTTTTGTACACAGTGGAAGTGACAAATCTCAGCACAAACACAGACAGAAATCTAGGCCTACAAATAACAAAAGACCATCTAAAAAGATACCCTAAACCTAGATGAAAATATATTTAAATTACTATGAATCTTCCGCAGACAAAATGACTTTGAATTTCTAGAAGAATTTTATTTACAACAAAACGGCACAGCCATGGAAAAAATATGAACCTGTATATACAAATTATATAGTGTATGATACACTAGGAAGAAATACATAAAAGTTGCAAAAAAAAACCTTCAAAATACTACCTGATTTTTAGATGACATTTGGTGCATATGGCCATACACAGAAGAAGACTTCCAAGTGTCATGCATGGGTGTCTGAGGGACACCTCAAAGATTCACCACAAATATGTAATACTTCGCTGGAGAGCTAGAGGAGGCCTGCCGCTAACAGACTTGTCTCTTTCTCCTTCTTCAGCTCAGAGAGGATGCCCCCTGAGTGTAACTAACCATGCCCAGACCAGTGGATCTGGTATAAAAGGGATGCTCCTGAATGTCAGTATCTCATCTGGACCCAAAACTGAGAAGTACAGAGCTCTCCAGAATGTTTTTGACTGCTATAACCATAAATGTGATTTTTGTTTATTTTAGCTCCATCGAGTTACATTACAAGAATAAAGGGGGTGACACGGTTGGCATCCTTAGCAAGGGCTAAGAATCTTTCTTCCACCCATCCACAGATTGGTGTAGGTGTCAGGATTTGTACTGAGAAGAGTGATCCAGCAAACCTAACTGAAGGTCCACAACATCTCACTGACCTGGTAAACCAACTATAGTAGGAATTTGCTGAGGCTGAAGCACAGCACAGAGTGGTGGATGCCCCAGGCCAAGTACGCAATCCAGGACTGGTCCAGCTACTCATTTCAATGCAGCCACAGGGTGACACAGAAGCCTACCTACTCATTTTTGACTGAATTGCCACTTGTCAGCGCTGGGCAGCAAGAGAACTGGCACACTTACTTACCCTGTTTCTCACCAAAGAAGCCCAGTGAATTGGAAAAAAATGCTGTTGTGGACAATCCCACATTTGAATGTGAGATCCTAGCTCACCATGGTTACACCCCTTCCTGTCAGGTCCAATACTACCAGGACTGGCAGTTTGTTCCCAACCAGCCTGCAATGACTCAAGCTTTTAAATTATGGGGCAAACTGGCCTGATGGCTCTGCCTGGACGAAAACACCGCTGAACAGGTGGTCGACACAGTGGCAGGAGACTTTCTAGTGCATACCTTCCCAGAGCATCTTGCACGACTAGTAAGGACACAGTCATGGGTGGAAATAATGAGATTTTTAGAAATCCTGGAAAGACATTCACTGCACACCAGAGTGAGAAACCTGAAGAGTGCCGACAGACACTAACCTTTAGGGCCCAATGAACCGAAAAGACTCAACCCCAAGATGACATGAGAGATCCCGACACCAGTCCAATGTTACTGCTGTGGAGAACTGGG
The DNA here is from genome assembly GCA_026402145.1 of Polypterus bichir lapradei. Classification (NCBI taxonomy): domain Eukaryota; kingdom Metazoa; phylum Chordata; class Cladistia; order Polypteriformes; family Polypteridae; genus Polypterus; species Polypterus bichir. The sequence goes on along the minus strand of JANRMT010062794.1, from coordinate 11,110,828 downwards.
ATACCTACCTGTCCCCAGAATGACTAGGTTATAGAATGCAAATGGGCCCAAGAAGACACATACTGTTGAACAGTTGCAGCTAATCCTCTTGCCTTTTCTTTTACAGGTGCAGCATGGATCAACTGGCACACTGTCTGTCAAAGTGCTCTTTGATTCTGGTAGCAACATTACCCTTGTTACTATCCAAAACATCCCATCACAAGTACATGACTTAAACCAAATCTCCTCACCTGTCTATGGCGAGGGTCTCCATTACCCCACCGCAGTCAGTTTACTTCTAGTTAACTTACAGCTCCACAGGCTGTATATAAGGGTCGTTCCAAGCCCTCCCTACCCAGTGATAATAGGCCAAGATGGGCCACCAAGTAAAGCCAATATACTATGCTAGACCACAAAGATGAGTCTTAAAATGGTTTGAAATGAGCCACCCAAGGGCAATCCCCAGTCATGTAAGAGGGTAGCTAAGGGCATGGTTATGCAGTATGACATGGTAGATGTCTGGGGTTAAGGAGACACTGGTGAATAAAGACAGGTTTTGACCTTGACCTCCAACCTGGATACATCACCTGCAGCCATGCTTCAATGACTTCTCTGCAATTTCAGTTTTGCTCCCACCCAAGTCCTTCAAAAGAATGAGCAGTGGAATGATGGCTCTTTGAAGTTTTTAACAAATGTCGTTGTCACTGTTAATGGTTAATGGCCTCATTTCATGTTATAAATTGATCTGTTGTATTGGGTGACAGAAGCAGAAGATGAAATACAGCCAGAGATGGGTAGAGTAGCCAAAAATTGTACTCAAGTAAGAGTAGCGTTACTTCAAAATAATATTAGTCAAGTAGAAGTAAAAAGTATTTGGTGAAAAGACTACTCAAGTACTGAATAACTGTTTGATCATAATAAATTACTTATTTTTCAGAAATGTAATAAGATAGACAAAAATCTAAAATAATGTGCAAATTCTGCTATTTCCAAATAAAATAAAAAATGAGTAAAAATAAATAACATCTTTACAAAATAAAGATGCACAAATAACACAAAGTTCCAAATCTCAGTTTTTTACAACAAAGCTTTTGAAGCCAATACCTACAGCAGATAACATGTATGTTTGAACAGTGCAAACTACTTACAGTGACAAGATAACCTGTACACTGACAGTATAATACTGCATATGCACTTGCCCTCCAAATAGCACAGCTGATAGAAAATAACATTAGAACAAGGCAGCTTGTGCACGTACAAGAAGTCTCACTTTACCATGACTGTCTGTGTCTGTGCATGTTTGGCTAAAATGTGCTTGTTCTTCACTCAATGAAGTAATGTTTAAGATTCAGCAGGGGTTGGCTCTCAAGGTTCCTGCAGTGAAGCTGTGACAGTTTAGTAATGATCAGGAGCCCTGTATGACTAAAAAGTCTCTTACAGGCTGCAGATGCAGGAAGTTTGTGTGTGGTCATGTGACTGCATGGCTACGTCTGATTAGTGAAACGGAGTCATGTGATTATTGTTGCTACGTCTGTTTGGTGAAATGGAGTCGTGATTATTGTTACTTCGTCTGATTGGTGAAACAGTCATTCAGTACATCCTCTGTCAACTTCTCTCTAACTAAAATATAGCATATATAAATGTGTAAATGGAAAAAAGTAACGAATCGAGTGTTGCCCAATGTAGTGGAGTAAGAGTAGTATTTTTTCTTCACAAATGTACTCAAGTAAAAGTAAAAAGTATGGTTCAGTAAAACTACTCGTAGAAGTACAATATTTTTAAAAAGTTTCTCAAGTAAATGTAACGGAGTAAATATAACTCGTTACTACCCACCTCTGAATACAGCATCAACTCCTCGTCCCCTGGACATACTGCTGAGAGGTGTATGATCTGGCCCACTCTCACTTATTGGGTGCCTATCTAGGTATGGAGAAAACCATAGAGCAAACCACCGTCCATTTCTATTGGCCAGGTGAGCACAAAAAGGTGTGGCGCTGTTGCCGTCCATGCCCCTGGTGTCTGCTCACCCAACATCCATGGCAGAACCACGCTCCTCTTGTTCCCTTGCCTATTATCGATGTACCATTCAGGAGGATTGGTGTGGATGTCATTGGTCCTCTCAAATCATCAGCTCAGGTACACAAATACATCCTCATCTTTGATGACTATGCCACCTGTTACCCAAAGAAAATACCCCTGCAGACGGCTAATACTAAAAATATTAGCTGGTGGGAGTCTGTTCATGAGTTGCCATCCCCAAAGAGATCCTGATGGATCTGGAGATGCCTTTCACTTCTGCCACCCTTTAGGTAGGTTTCCAGATTGCCCCGTATTTCCCACTTGAAGACCTCTTTGTATCATCCCCAGACTAATGGACTTGTTGAATGCTTCAGCCAAACCTTCAGGCGAATGCTGAGGAAGGTGGTGTGGCCAGATGGCTGAGAGTGGGATCAGCTTCTGCCCTTTGTCCTGTTGGCTTTTCTTAAGGTCCCACAGGCATTGACCGGCTTTTCCCTGTTCGAGTTATTATACGGGAAACAACCCTGAGGTCTGCTGGATCTTATACAAGAAGGCTAGGAGGAGGAAGCAATGCCCTCTACCTGTAATATTACTGAATACTTTGCAGAATTATGCAACCACCAAACTATGATCCTTGGTCGCCTAACACTTGGCCCAGGCACAGAACTCCATGAGAGTTTTGTGCAGGGGACAGAGTCATGATCCTAATCCCCATATCTCGTCCTAAGCTGCTGCCCCTGGGAAGGCACTTACGAGGTCGTGCTGAGGCTTTGTTTATGGATGCCTAACAATTAAATTTTGGGGACACGCTCACACACTGACAAAGGAGAGATTTGGGAAACACCATTAACACTGTTACTGGGGTGTTTGGTGCCAAATCAGGACACACCTCGCTAATCACAGATGACATTGTCACAGATCCAGGAGTTGTAGTGAGAGAATGCCTATATTGCCTCCCAGAAAAAAGAAGGCAGAGGTGGAGCAGGTGATGTGACGGATCCTGGACCAGATAATGATCAAAAAGAGCCACAGAACTTTTTCCTGCCCCTTTGTATTAGTCTCAAAGCTAGAAGTTGGTGGTTTTGTAATAACTTTTGTCAGCTTAACCAGGTTTCACTTTTTGACGCCTACACCATGCCTAGGGTTGATGGCCTTCTCATCAGTCAAAGTAACATTCAATACTTGTCTACCCTCAACATGAATCAACATGACCAAGGGCTACTGGCAGATTCTTCTGACTACTATGGCAAGGGAAAAAAATTAATTTAGCATCTGGTCTGTCGGACAGACTGATATGGCCCCATAATGCCTATACAGTGCCACCTATGTAGACAATGTCATTGAATACTCTGGCACCTGGGAGGGACATCTACTGAACGCAGTGCCGGTCCCAGAATCAACCCATTTGACTGAGGCCAAATTCTTGGGTTATGTGGTGGACAAGGGACGAGTTAAACTACAATGGTCTAAAGTTGTAGCCATTCAGGACTGGCCCCGACCACAGACAAAAGGCAGATATTGGCTTTCCATGGTCTTGCAGGGCTCTATTTCTCCTGAAAGAGCTGCACCATTAACAGACCTCACAAGAAATAAGACACCTAATGCAGTATCGTGGGGTCCTGTGGCAGAGGCAGCATTCTGTAACTTAAAAACGCCTCTCATTTCAGCCCCTGTATTGCTTTCACTTAACTTTTCTCTTCCATTCATTCTCCATACATTGCTGAACCAAGTAGTCGATGAGACTGAGCTTCCCGTCATGTACCTAAGCTGGAAACTGTTGGATTGGGAGACAAGGTATGTGGTAATTGAACAAGAGGCCCTTGTGATTAAGTGAGCTTTCACCCAACTCGAGTTTACCCTAGTGAGAGACCACACCCCCTTGCAGTGGCTGTACTCTGAGTGATTCCAATCCCCCTGTCAGCAGGTTTCTGAATTTACAGAACTTTACATTAGAACTTTCCTTAGGAAAACATTAAGAGGTTTTGACAGGTCCCTAGAAGAACCAAGAAATGATAACATTATTATAAAAACTAACAATATACTCAAAATTTACTAAAAATGTGAATAGAAACATTAAAAAACGATTTTTGAAACATGCAAACAACAAATAAAAGAAGTAAATTTGATATCAGCCTACAGGAAAAACAAAAGTCTATTAGATTTATTGATTTCAAGTAAACTAAAAAGACAACCAACACAAACAAACCATAACCAACACTTACTAAATCACTGGGATTATAATAGATACAAAATGAATGGACAGATAGTGACCAAGTAAGAAGTGCCTCAACATTTGTTTTATGAAACAACTAATTGTATATATAGTGGAACCTTGGTTCACGAACGTCTTGGTACACGTACAACTCGGTTTACGACCACACACTCGGTATATGAACAAGCCAGTTTCCTTTTAGGTTTGTACATGTTCAGTCTCTCCCTGTGCATTTCCTGTGCAGCGAACGAGCGAGCAAGAGAGA
>JANRMT010062794.1:11042384-11106343 GCA_026402145.1 Polypterus bichir lapradei | reverse complement strand
ACAGAGGCACAAACACACACAGGCGCGCGAGACAGAGGCACGCACACACACGCGCGCGCAAGACGGAGGCACACACACACACAGGCGCTTCAGGCTTGCAAAAGAGACACACGCCCACACGAAAGAGAGAGCGAGCGAGCGAGCAAGCGAGAGAGGGAAGGCTGGATGCATAAGGTAGAAAAGGCTTGTTTTTGTTTTCAGTTCTGTTTACAGCGATCGGTTCATAGCGTACATTATAGCAATGTTACTTGTCTTGGTGGTTTGTTAAATTACGAATTTTTCAAATGTTCATTTTTTTCTCTGTGCTTAAAACTCAAAAAAAAAAGTGTTTGTAGCAAGCGGTTCCTAGCACTATAGCGTGAACTATTGCAGTGTTAGTTTTCTCTGTTGTTCAAGGTTTTCTCAGTGTTATTCAATGTTTTTACATTTAGTTTACTATTACGCTGCGCATTCTATGGTATAATTAACTATATTTGTGCTTAAAAACTAAAAAAATATATATTTTCATACAGTTCATACGGTCTGGAATGGATTAATTGTATTTACATACAATCCTATGGTGGAAATTGCTTCGGTTCACGACCAGAGTTTTGGAACGAATTATTGTCGTGAACCGAGGTTCCACTGTACTGCAAAAGGCTGTAAACATTGTAACATTATAGAATTTTTTTAAAATTTTATAAGTACAAGACAAGGATAACAATGGACTAAAGATGGAATGATTTGAATTATAAAGTAACTATCCATCCATTATCCAACCCGCTATATCCTAACTACAGGGTCACAGGGGTCTGCTGGAGCTAATCCCAGCCAACACAGGGCGCAAGGCAGGAAACAAACCCCGGGAAGGGTGCCAACCCACCGCTGGGTGCACACACACACCAAGCACAATTTAGGATCACCAATGCACCTAACCTGCATGTCTTTGGAGTGTGGGAGGAAACCAGAGCACCCGGAGGAAACCCACGCAGACACAAGGAGAACATGCAAACTCCACGCAGGGAGGACGCGGGAAGTGAACCCGGTTCTCCTAACTGCGAGGCAGCAGCGCTATCCGCTGTGCCACCATGCCGCCCTATAAAATAACTAAATCTGTAAAAAAAAAAGATATAAGAAACAGAAGATTATAAAAGTAGTAATTCAGAAAAAGAAATAAAAGTTAATAACTTGCAGCTATTAAAGAAAAAAGAAATGAAAACGTTTTAAATACAAGACTCCATTTCATTCTCTTCTGGGTAGAGACAGAGACTGATAACTAAAACAAAATTATCACTTGAATGAAAATATATCTGGAAAGGGGAGAAAACAATGACTAAAATAAAGTGGGGTATACCATGCAATCACACGCATTAAACAAGTGGGAAGGAGGAGCAGAAAAAGTTAACTTACCTGAAGGAAAACAAACCAAACCTACCTCTACCCTTAGGGGAAATGATGAATGGCTCAAAATGTATAACCACACTTGTGATAGATAAAGCCATATCTGAATCCCCACAAAATGAATGACAAAGTGAGTCGCAAAAATTAAATTTACAATTTTACAAATTGCAGACTCGCAAACTATGGAGGAATATTTCGGACAAAATTAAATAAATAAATGCGTAAATAAATAAAAGTACTGTGAAATGTGAGCATAAATAAATAAATGTGTCATAAAATAAGAGCCTAAATAAATACATTTGTCATGAAATGAGAGCATAAATAAATAAATGTGTCACGAAATATGTTTTTTGTTGCTTATTTTTTTTATTTCATTTTGTCCGTAACATTCCTCCAAACGCATCATGAAATACGGCTTGAAATAAAACTGTCACTTTCACTCGTCAAAGTTGAGAGGGTGGGCTCTAACACACCCTCTAGTTATTGATTTGTTGAGTGCCACCTTCAGCCTAAAGTAACTGAACTATGAGCTATAGGATTCTCAGGGTAAGCAAAGTGCATGCTTAAAGCTGTGATTGTGAGTGTCCATGGCAAATATGACTACTAGAAAAAGTTGTTCAGAGTTGATTTGGGAAGCGGCAGTTTTAATTCAGGAAGCTCTAACCTCTTCATCTCTTCGGGAATCAGCACATGAGGTTTCAGCTGTATATGCACCACCTGTTCAAGGTATATTACTCTGTTTTAGGCGGCTGTGCTAATATCATTGTAAATTTACTATAGTTATTGGTCTGCAAAATAAAAAGCTGCCTACAAGTAAAACAGAAAGACCTGACGGTAGCTCCATCACAAACTAAATATCAGTTGCTGAATACTGAAGAAGTATTAAATCTAAAAGAAATATTTTGTGAATGTTGCACAATAGTTGGGTTGAGCCACCATTTTATAAACATACTCGCCTCTTTACATTAACTTTGTTACAATGAGTATCATTGAACAGTGGCTATCTTAAAAAGCAGTTTTCAGCTACTGTCAAGTGATTTTGGTAGACTGAGAATGCAGAAATCAATTTGATGCAAAAGATGTGGTGGAAACAAAACAGGTTTATGTGCATTTTTAGGATAATAAACTTGTTATGCATGTATTTTTTCCCTTGATTTCTCTATATGTGATTGTATTTCATTTTTTTTCTTAATTATTTATCTGTTTACTAATATGTTTTATTTTCTTATATCACATTGTCTATATTGTTCATGTAATTGTATTTTTTTATTTTATGTAATTGTTAGTCAACTACCTTTGCCTTTTTGTGCTTTTTCTAGCAATTTTTAAATATACAAATTTGGTTAATTTTCATTTCAGTGTGTATTCTTCATACAATTGGTTTGTGGTTTTTCTGTTGTTGTTTTATCTGTTTTTTTTTTTCTTTTTCATAATTAAACAGCACCTTTCTTTGTTTTTCACCATCCCCCATGATTACTGTTTAAATTAAGTTTTAAACATTTATTTCAGATTTTTTTTCTTTCTCCCCCCCCTCTTTTTCTAAGGCCTGTGGCTCCTTGCAGTTTAGTGAGCATATTTTTCTATATAGTGTTTCCTGGTATCCTGATTCAGTTTTACCCTTCTTTTCTCATCCTTTGTCCATTTACATCTGTTTTTGTAAAAAAAATATAATTATGAGAATGTAGTTATTTGTAGTATGTTGCTACTTCTAGTTTTCCTATACAATCCTCAAAACACGGTGCCCACATTCCAGAAAGGATGATTCTCCTCTACATTTAACAGGCCTTTCAGTGTTGTTGCAGTGAAAAAAATACAGTGATGAGCACGTTTATTGAACACATTAAATTTTATCTTTTAAACAACTATACTGCTGCATGTCAACAATTAAATGTATTGATTCTTTTAATTAACAGCAGAGGTAGCATGGCTATTTGCCCCATATGGGGGTTCAAACAACCCAAGGAGGCAATTTAGATCTACTAGAAGGATGCCCTCTCCAAGCCTAGAAAATTGCATAATGTGCACATATAATTTCTGTTGTCTAAGTGATCAGACCTCTACCAAAATATCAAGTGTATTTGTCAAAGAGAGCCTTGCTGCCTCTGGACTTGGAGAAAAGAGGATCTCCTTCACAGGTATGTAATATTATTAGAGCACCAATAAGTAGCCCAGTTGACGTAATGTAAAGCATGGAAGTAGACAAATAATTTTGGTTTTGCAGAATAATGTCAGCAGTGTGAAAAGATCATTAATGTGAAATTACATGGGTAAGTAAAATGTGTGATATGTAATTCAAACTAGAAAGTCAGTCTTCTCGCATTCTTCCATTTCTCTGCACGTGGTTGCTCTTTTTAGGTCTTAAGCATGGGATAAGTAGATGATGAAATACACCCATACTTGTTCACATTACAAATTGTTACCCTGCCTGCACAAGGAATAACCAAGAAATGTTTTATTTTTTTGTTCAACACTCATCAAATTGAGTGGCATCTTGTACAGTTGGTTAAAGACAGAGCAACAAAGCAATTTTGATAGTGTCAGTGTTAGACCGGAACTTTGGAACCTTTGATGTTTAGCCTGTGTTATGTTATTTTGTTTGTTGCACAGGAAATGATGCTGACCCAGAAGTCTTTAATAAAAAGCTAATCGAAGTCTATCCCAAGCTTACAGATGCTGGAGGGTTTGAGCTCCTAAAAATTGCAGGGACAACACGGTGCAGAAATTTCGAACTTTTTCCCTGTCCAAATGAGGGATACACAGTATAGTATTTAAAAGCATCAGAGACATGGATTGGACAAGCAAAAATTTATATTCATCCTCTGCAAAGAATTCTGCATGTTAATGCTGTAAGTTTACTTTTAGCACTCTGGACCTCATGCAATCAAGAATTTGTGAAGCACTTTTTAAAATGAAAAAAATTATAGATTCTCGACTTGGAAAACTTTTAGATAACTAACTAATAAGTAAAGGACATCTCTCTATGTTGTCTATTTACTTTAATATGATTGATTAGGAACTTTCACATTTTTTAAATTCAAATACATCGAAAGCTCGTTTATTTGGACCCTATCACTTTGGACACTGGGATTTTATCTATGTGTCACAAAATTACAAGATTGCGCTTTTTTATAGGATGTTAATCCTCAAAATGCACCTGGACCCATGGTTTCATGTATAACATGTCAACAAGCTTTCCCCCTCACCCTCATTAAAGACCACAGGCATAATTGTAAAGAGTATGTCAGCTCATTCTCAATTTTATATACAGTGCTTCCATGTATTAACCTATAACTGTAAAAAGTTGTTTGAAATTAGATTAATGCTCATGATATAACATTTATTGTTTAGGAGTTCTTATCAGGCATGTATGGGCAGTGATGAGCCAGTGGTAGTAGAGTCAACCATTCCTAACTCTGACCTACATTGCAGATACACAGCAACTGAAGTCAGACCATCTTCTTCAGCCAGTACCGCAAATAGTGCAGAACCTTACATTGACATTACTGGAGATGATTTGAAGGAGAAAATGGGTTAGTTTCATAGATATGGGAAATAACGACTGCAGATGTTCTTGTGTTGAGTTTTACAAAGGTTTTTGTCTTAGGATGCATTATATAAAAATTTATGCAAAGAATAATGTATGCTGTTTATTTTTCCAGAGACTGGAAAAACCTAAGTGATCCACAGTAAGCAGCAAATGATTTTAAAATGGCTTTGCTAAAAGATAATGAACATGAAATACCTCTTGTTCTGAAAATGGATATAACTGTTAGTGAGGAAGATCATGATAAATCTCTTCTTTACTTTTATAAAAGAAAGCAAAATTGGGCCTCTCCTGTTACCTGTACCCTGGAAGGTAATCAGTACATTGTACGGTGAACACATTTTAGAGAACATCTTGTTTTTTTCTATCCTATTGTGTGAGTGATAACACTGATGTAAATAATGTAGGAGACGCAGCTGTTGGAGAGGGTGTGGTCCAACACTTTTTTAGCACACTGCTGGGAAAGGTTCACTTTGGTTTCAATATGCATATTGGTGAGTGTGACACATTTTTTTTTCTCTATTACCTGATTATTTCTTTCATCTAATGTGGATGATTTTAAACTGCTGTGCTTTATCTTTATCAGGAAATGTAGTGCAGACATTGTTGTTTGAAGGAGAACCTGACCACCTGATCCCAAGCACTTCTGAGTGTCTCGTTGAGAGCAATATTTTTGAAGCAGCTGGAAGAATATTGGGGCACTCTTTCGTGCAGGATGGGCCTTGTATTGTTGGACTGCTATCATACATGTATTACTTGGTGGTCAACCAGCGTTGGCAACTGTGGTAACTGAAGATTGTGCAGACCTGGACTACAGAGCCACAATACAACTAATATGTACCAAAACTCAAAAAAATTTTTTTTTTGCATTTACTCAAAAAGCATTGATAAATTAAGTTTGTTCTCTTTTCCTGTTAATTTGAATAATTGAATGTTACATTATATCACCAATAACCATTCCCTGTATTTTTTTAATCTAGCTACAAGGAGATGCAGCAGTTACAGCAGACCAGATATCAGATATCGGACAAGATATCACACCTTGCTCTGTCGTTGGAGGTGGCTACACAATAAAATGTTGCTACATGCTGCAGGTTTAAAAACATACATAAGGTTGAAATCATCCTTTAAGTTGATGTATATGTTACATAGCCAGTTTTTGATTCATAGCAACACTACTTGTACTTATATACTTATAAAAGCCAAAAAAATAATGCCATTTTCAGCTCTCTAGAGAGTGTTAGCTCATCAGGCTCCTTGTGAATTTATGATGCTCCCTCGTGTGACCCATCACTTTTCCTCTCCCACCCTCAATCCACTTTTCAATGTTGCATAAAATGTACTACTGATTTCATACGTTTTATTAAAATTGCTTTTGCAGGTTGTAAGAAGGACCACACAGCAGGTAAAACAGTTGAGATGTGGCCTTAAGGAAAGTATGCTTTGGACCCTGCTGTCAGCTAGGGCAGATGTTGTTTCCCTGATGTTCCCCAGGGCAAAAGACATGAACTACACACCAGAGGTAACCCATCTTTAAGTTGTAGTTGTTGCACCATTTATAACTTCTTGCAAGTTTTTGAGGATGATTTAAATCTTTCAAAATAGGCATATTAAGTGGGTCTGGCAACAAGCGAATTACTCAACTTGGCAGTTTGTGATTTTCATTTGTGTGAATATTCTCTTTAAAGATGATTCTGGAGAGAATTAACTGGCTGATGGATGCTTGTAGCAGTGACAATGATGAAGAGTTCTGTGTGGAAACCAAGTACTGGGTTGTAGGTTTCTTGAGAATGTCCATTAGTTATGTTTATATATTTTGTTCTGTGTCAAGGAAGGCACTACCTCCTGATAAAAATGAAAAACATTATAGAATTTTTTTAAAATTTTATAAGTACAAGACAAGGATAACAATGGACTAAAGATGGAATGATTTGAATTATAAAATAACTATCCATCCATTATCCAACCCGCTATATCCTAACTACAGGGTCACAGGGGTCTGCTGGAGCTAATCCCAGCCAACACAGGGCGCAAGGCAGATAAACAAACCCCGGGCAGGGTGCCAGCTGTCCAAAGAAATGGGAACAATATCAAATTTCATTCCCCCGCCAGAATCCAGATTCTTTTGTTAGATTCCATGAATGTGTTATTGTACAGAAAATTTCAGTACAATGCAAACCACAATCAGTACCTCTGTGGGGTCATCTAGATCTTGTGCCATGCGTCCCATCCACAGCTGTAAAGGAGTTTGGTTTCCTTCACTTCGCAGGCTGTGGTGTGGCATTCTGGAAGCAGTTAAGGTTCCTTTGTATTAATGGAAGAAAATTCCAGTGTAGTGAGAACAAATAATGCTCATTGTCTAGCTCAAGAAGATGCTGTCTTTCCAATGTGAAAAAATATGGAGAAGAAAAGGTCAAGTACATGCTCATACACATCTCTCCACATCCTCTTAATTCTGTTGGGTGAAAAAAAAATTGTTGAGATATTCTGAATTAAATTTAGACCACTTAAGCAGACAGGCACTCTCTGTAATATCCTGTGGAGTACTGTTATTGGATATAATGAGAGACTTATGTTGTAGAAGTCAGTCTCTCATTTTTAGGCAGACAGATTTGGAACAAGAGCTCCAGTTCTTTAACTCTGGCCTGCTGCAACTGTAGAAGACCTTTGGACTATTCAAGCTATCCTTATAGCACAATGACAATATCACTCAGAATATCCAAAATTATATATATACCTTTGGTTGTGTATGCTTCTTCCTGTGATGTGTGAATTCCTATTGACTCCTCTTTTTTTAACCATGAGTTTTGCTACACCAACATTTTCTCCTTCCTTGTCTGATCGGACTCTAGATGTTAAGCCAAATTGTTCCACGGCAGAAAGAAAACTATTCAGGACTGTGTCAGCACAGTTATTAGCTGACAATGTTAGGTATACAAGAAGCCAACTAAAACCATCTATTCCCCCATGGACCACAAAACTCCACCTGCACGAGGAAAACATTTTCATGATAAACAATAGCAGATTCAGCAGACTGATATGTGTATTAAACCTGATAAAAGCAATATATAATCACCTGAAATCAACTAGAGTGTCTGCATGTTGACTATAAATTTGGATTCGTTACAGTATATCACTATACGTAAGCTTATTGGTAACTGATTTAGAAAATTGGAAGGTTAATATTTTCCTATTTGAAGTGTATTTATGACCGCTGCAGCTTGTGGTTGCCATCTATGTGCCACAGACAATTAGGTCCAGGAACAGAATACTGACGCCATCTTAATGTATGCAGCCTCAAGGATCTCATCACAACACCATCTGGATCCACTCTGCGCACTGACTTTTGCACCCTGGCAACTTTATGGATGATACATTTTTTGGAGTAAATTCTACATCTAGTTTGCTGATGGCAAAATCTTAAACTCACAAAAACAGCTACTGAGTAATAAATACAACATACCTGGGACTCGTACTCCTTGTGATTTCAGATGAACATGTATCATCTTGTATCCCATGTTTGGGTGGTGTCTTTGAATGTTAGAGATAATGGCATCCAACTCATCATCTGAGATTTGGGAATAAAGATCTGAAACATTGCAAAATAAAAAAGAAGATGAGACTTAAGTTATTTGGCTGGCTACTCACACAGCTATACAGCTCTAATCTGTGAGAGCAGACACTTTAAAGGGTTTGCACACATAACGTTTACCATTTTTGTAGTAAAAGACATCCTTTCTGTAAATTAGATTTTGCTTAGATCAATGTGGGTAAACTAGTCACATTATCTGTAAAATATGGCTCTCACTGCTTAAATTGCATTGGGCTATGTAACTTGTGATAGTTTTCTGACAAGAATCACACCGGTTAAATTGCAGTTGCGTTAGGGTTAAATTGGGGTGCTCATTATCATAAAACTGCTAAATGTCTGACGGCCAAAAGTGATTAAAGCCTTTTACCCTGCCTGATAAATATCACAGATCAGTGTGGTAGATAAGAAAGTATCATGTTTGCCACTGATCAGGTCTGTAAAGTTGTTTGAAAAAGTAGCAGCGAATATGCATCTGACTTTAGACTCATAAGGCAAGGGTCAAATATTCAGTTCAAAATATTAGTTGGCACTACTTTGGGCATTCCATGTCAAAGTATCTAAACTAAAATAACCGGTGCAGCTTATCGTATCTCAAACTGGCTCATTTGCCTTGTGATCGTCTTCTCTGATACATCATATAGATCTGCAATCTGTTGTAATTTTAAACCGCATAACAGAAAGTGTTCTATTGACTAAGCCGGAATGTCAAAGGATGGACGTCCATAGCAGGGAACTGCATCACCTGAACTGGAGTGTAGTAAAGTCTGTTCCACCAGTTCTTCGATATTTTCAAAAATAGTTTCATCGATTTCGGAGTCTAAAAGGGCCTCCAACATTGTAATTTCTTCCGATAAATCTTCAGTTCTCTCTCTGAAATACGCAATATCTTTGGCAGAATCAATTTCATTAGTAATAGTAATCATTTTTCTAATTAATTCTTGTGCTGTCTCGTTTACTTCCATCTCCCATATAGCCATGTTGAATTAGGCATAACCAATCTACAGAAGATGATTCACCAATCAACCAAGCCCACCCTCTCAACTTTGATGAGAGAAACTGACAGTTTTATTTCAAGTCGTATTTCATGATGGTTTGGAGGAATGTTACGGACAAAATGAAATAAATAAATGAGCAACAAAAAAACATATTTTGTGACACATTATTTATTTTTTCATAATTTCATAATACTTTTATTTGTTTGTGGATTTATTTATTTATTTATTTAATTTTGACCGGAATATTCCTCCATAGCAAACTGATTATGAACAACCAGATTATCCATATTTAAAAACAATATTCCATTCAAACAAACAAATAGAAAGATGACTGGGTCTTAGAAATTGGTGATTGCACCTTATCTTCTCTAAATTCCTTTCATATCTAAATGCACAAATTGATGTTTTTCCTCATATCTTTCATAATTTTTCTGTTGCTCAATATTTTGGAACCCATTGGTTTAGTTACCCATTTAATTTTGTATATTGGACTTCAACATTGTTTAAAGTTTGATCAACAATTGACATTAAAGACCAGTTTTGTCATTTAATTGAACAATCTAACCGGATATTTCTTAATGCTAAAATCAGCTTTGTACAACTATTTTTTCGAAAAAAGAACAGAAGGCTTTAAGATCACTACGGAATGACAACAGCATTGTTATAACACCAGTCAACAACAGAGGCACAACAGTCGTAGTGGACAAAGAGCAATATGTTACCGCAATAACAAGCAACCCTACAAAACTACCCTAAATAAAATCAACACCACCCTCTATAAACTCTGGAATAACAATTATTTAAACTTACAAGATTACAATAATATGAAATTAAATGATGCAACTTGCCCAGAATTTTACTGCCTTCAAAAAATCCACAAGACCCCTTTAAAATTCAGACCTGCGGTCAGCCTAGCAAGTGGACAACTTACAATTTACCTAAAAGACTTTTTCATACAAGTATGATGAACATGTAACATATGACCCAGATTATTCTGGAGATGGCATTGCAGTGCTTGAAGAATATACTCTTTGCTGATGATGAGATTATGGTCCCTTTTGATGTCATACAATACAATACAATACAGTTTATTTTTGTATAGCCCAAAATCACACAGGAAGTGCCGCAATGGGCTTTAACAGGCCCTGCCTCTTGACAGCCCCCCAGCCTTGACTCTCTAAGAAGACAAGGAAAAACTCCCAAAAAACCTTGTAGGGAAAAATGGAAGAAACCTTGGGAAAGACAGTTCAAAGAGAGACCACTTTCCAGGTAGGTTGGGCGTGCAGTGGGTGTCAAAAGAAGGGGGTCAATACAATACAATACACAGAACAGAACAAATCCTCATGTTGTTATATACTACAATCCCAATTCATCTGGCCACAGAGACTTTACTGACAAAACTAAATAATATCCCCACCATAACGGTACAAATGTAGCTGACCACAAAAGATATAATGCATCTAATATCACTTTGCCACTTTCATTTCAACAGAAAATACTACAGACAGAAAGAATGCATGCCAATAGGATCTCCGTTATCAGCAGTCTTAGCTGAACTGGTTATGCAGTGATTTGAAAGTGTGGGTTTAACTCAGTTCATACTTAAACTTTGGATACACTTCATCAATGGCACATTCATCATATTAAATGGTAACCAGCTGAATGAATTCTACAGCTACATCAACTCAGTATTGCCTGTATCATGATGGAAATAGAAATGAATGGACACATCAGTTTCTTTGACATTTCTACTGAAAGAGGTAACTACGCTGGTTGAATTACGATTGTTTATCGCAAGGATTGTTAAGCAGCAAAAATACTACAGTTATCCAGCAAACCTCATTCATCACATTAGCAGAGATGTGTTAGAACTTTGTTCAAAAGGATTAACACCCATTGAAATACAATGGACACAAAAAAGAGTGAAAGACATTACCTTTTTCTTCTGTTCACATCAAATGGCTACCCCAAGATGTTTATTAAACAATGCCTATATAGGAGATGCCGCAAGCCTCAGCAAACATGGGGTCTCGTCTGTTGCGAGAGATGGACGTCTGAAGCTGAGCACCGCTAGCAGCGGTGTTATTTTTCATATTATTGATTGTTATCCTGAGATATCCTGTATTTATCCAACCTGAGGGGCACTACTACAGTATATGCAAGCATATATAAGCATGGCCAACAAGAAAGGGGTTCCGAAAGAAACGAAAACTAAAGCTACATCCAAGCTAAGATCAGCAAGCCCAAGTTCAAGGTACGGCCTTTCAGAGACTGACCTGGATCAGATGGGCGAAAGCCCAGACTCCTCGCGACCACGGTCTGCCACATCGCCTTCAGCTGAGAGCGAAATGGGAAGCGAATGTACAAGTGTGAGTGAAGCAGGTCTCAATAGCTCGCCGATTGGAGAAGATCACCTGAAACTGCTAAAGGCCTTGCAGTCTGCAGTTTCAACTACTCCACGCGAGCAGGGAGCATCGGGAACACCGGCTACAATAGAGCCTGCCGCCTCACCTACGGTGCACGAAAGCAGAATTGATCTGTCTGAACTGAAGGTGATGATCGCTGAGCTCATGCAAGAGATAAAGAAAGATATAAAGAAAAGCAAGAATGCAAATGAGAAGGCAAGGAAAAAGGCAAATTAGAAGCTGCGACAAGAGCTGCGACAGGAGCGGCAGCAGGATAATAAAGTCTTTAAAGATATGCTGGGTAAAATTGAAGAGTATGTTCAGGAAACCTCGTTTAAACTGAGCACACTTGCTGATCAACTAGAGGATGTCAAGGAGACATTCACGACTTGGATTGAAACAGCCGAAAATCTAGCTGCCAGTGCTGAAGAAAAAGCAACAGCAGCCAACTCCAAATGCAAAAAACTCGGAGACAGACTTGCTGCTTTAGAAGATGGAAACAGAAGGTATAATATCAGAATTGAAGGTCTGCCTGAGAATCGAGAAAGTCCAAACCCAGTGAAATTCGTAGCCAAACTATTTTCTAAAATAATAGGAGAGGACTTTAAAGCAGATTCTGAGATAGCAGTGGCATATGCGGATCAAATACCATTAGACCTAGATCTTTTATTATTCACTTTGAGAGATTATTATTTAAGCTAGAGGTGATGGCACTCCTCAGACACAAGCAAGAGATTATATATGAAAATAACCACATTCATATCTTCCCTAATTTCTCTCCAGCAACACCTACTAAATGCGCAGCCTTCTACAACATTAAACAGCGGTTATGGCAAGCCAATATCAAATACAGCCTCTTGTATCCTGCCAAACTGAAAGTGGAATTGCATGGTCAATTCTATGCCTTTGCTAGCAAGGAAGAAGCAGAAAAGGAATTAAGAAAGCTGATCCCGGCGCTATTCTGAAACATAATAGTGAGTCATAGCCATTCATGATATGGCAAGGATAAATAACCTACTGTCCGATCTAACCTACTGTTTGTTAAGATACTGGTTTTTATCATTATACTGTATATCCTCATTATTACTCATTATTACTCGGACACTGTTTATGTTTTAATTACAGTTATGGACGATTGTGGTTAATTCCTTTTTTTTTTTTTTTTCTCTTATCTAATTATTTTTTCTCTACCCTAAATGAGACTGTTCAACACCATACCCTTGGTTTATTGTTATGGCTATTATTGCATTAAGACTTATTATGCCTATTCTGGACCACTTTCTAACACCATTCCCCGGGTTTATTATCCGGGTGTATTATCTTAATACATTAAGATTGCTGAAGATTATATATATTTTAAGTTCATAGTTTGTTAATGATTACATTTTAGGCATATAGTATTTAGACTATATTGGTAATAGATATCTGTATTTTTTAATCCTAAAACGCCGCTGCATGGGGGCTTGTTTTGCTTTGGACGTGCTCTGTCTCTGGGTATGTCAGAGGACTGGGACTGTGTGAAGTGTGGTCGAGCCTCACGTGGGGAGGCAAAATGGGAGGGTGGGGGGTTAAGGGGGGGGGGGAGAAAGAGAGCAGGCTATATCTATACCTAATCTATCCTTTTAATCTTTATAATTATAACTACCAACGTAATAATAAGCTGCATGGCAATTACTCTTCGGGAAACAGGAAATTAAGACTGAAGCTGTCTCACTTCCAGTTAAGACTATAAAATGACATAAAAAATTTAGAATCAATGTCTCCATGATGGGACAGTTAACGTCGTGAGCTGGAATGCTAAAGGCCTGAATCACAAATTAAAGAGAAAGAAAGTACTCTCTCACCTAACAGGTTTAAACGCTAAAATAGTATTTTTACAGGAGACCCACTTACTAAGCAAGGATCAGTTCCGGCTGCAAAAGGACTGGACTGGCCAATGTTCCATTCTAGCTTTACAAAGAAAACTAGAGGTGTGGGAATTCTCATACATAGAACAGTGTCATTTGTAGCATCAGATGTAGTATTGGATCCTGAAGGGAGATATGTGATGGTCATGGGAGACTTATCTAACTGTAAAATGATTTTGATAAATGCTTATGCACCTAATGTCGATGATAAGGAATATATACAAAATTTATTTGCATCCATTCCCAATTTGAACACTCATAAAATTATAATGGCTGGGAACTTTAATTGTGTTTTAAATCCACTCTTAGATAGGACTTCTACTACAGGGGGTGCGACATCTAACACTGCAAAGATAATTACAAAGTTTATAACTGATCACAACTTATCAGACCCCTAGAGGTTTCTAAACCCAAACTCAAGAACATATTCTTTTTACTCACGAGTACATCATTGCTACTCAAGAATTGATTATTTCTTTATAGATAATAATTTCTTGCCTTTGATTAAATCTTGCAAATACGATGCTATTGTTATTTCTGACCATGCACCTCTGATCTTGGAGCTAAAGTTACTATGCCCCACACACTCACCTCGCAGATGGCGTCTCAACCCGCTTCTATTAGCAGACGAGAATTGTACAGAATTTATATCCAAACAAATCAGTTTCTTCCTAGAGACAAATACATTCTCAGTGATTTCTGCAGGAATACTCTGGGTAACTCTTAAGGCCTTCTTAAGAGGACAGATTATCTCATATCTTTCCCACAGAAATAAATTAGAAACCAAGAAAGTAGCAGAGCTGAAAAGCGAAATTACTAGAATAGATGAGGAACATGCCAGGCTTCCAAGCGAGGCACTACATAGGAAAAGGTAGGCTCTGCATTCAGAACTAAATCTCTTGACAACTAAAGAAACTGAACAACTAATTTATAAATCCGGATGCCATTACTATGAACATGGAGAGAAAGCTAATAAGCTTTTAACTCAACAAATTCACAAGCAAGAAGTCCTCAACGCAATCCCAGTAATCACCAACACGAACGGAGACAAAATCATCAACCATAAAAATATAATGCACACATTCAGAGATTACTATAAATCCTTATATCAAACTGAGTTTAAAGAAGACAATACACAATCTAGTGCATTTCTGGATACATTACAGATACCACAAATAGACACTTTTATTGCGGAGGAACACGATCAACCTCTGGCGTTATCAGAATTACTAGATGCTATAAAGGCACTTCAAGGCGGGAAAGCAGCAGACCCTGATGGCTACCCTGCAGAATTTTATAAAAAATTCTCCGCCCAGCTAGCTCCCCTCCTATTAGCAACATTTACAGAAGCCAGAGACAATCAAACTCTTCCTTAAACTTTTCGCCAAGCATTAATCACCGTTTTTCCAAAACAAAATAAGGACTTATTACAATGTGCATCATACAGACCAATTTCACTTTTGAATAATGACGTTAAAATACTCTCAAAAATCATAGCTAGAAGGATGGAGATTTTGGGGCTCCCTTCGGTAATACCACAAGATCAAACTGGATTTATCAAGGGCCGACACTTATCTTCAAATCTTCGACGCCTGTTTAATGTAATATACTCACCAACTAAATCAAACACCCCAGAAATATTATTATCATTGGATGCAGAAAAAACATTTGACATGATTGAATGGAAATACCTTTTTACTACATTGGAGAAATTTGGGTTTGGCCCGAACATTTGTGCATGGATCAAATTACTGTATACCAATCCAGAAACTTCAGTTTGTATTAACAGCATTTGTTCAGACTACTTTAAACTAGAACGTGGTACCAGACAAGGATGCACCTTGTCACCGCTACTGTTTGCAATCGCCATTGAACCACTGGCAATACACTGTCGAAATACTGATCAGATAATGGGGATTATCAGAGAAGGACTGGAACAGAAAATCTCTCTATATGCAGATGATATGGTACTGTATATATCAGACCCACAACATTCTGTGCCTGCAGTCTTAACAGCACTCACAGAATTTCAAAAGATCGCTGGTCTCAGAATTAATCCAAATAAAAGTGTACTCTTTCCAGTGAATTCTCAAGCATATAATATTAGATTAGATAACCTACCTTTTATCATTGCAGAACAGTTTAAATACCTAGGGGTAAACATCACAAGTAAACATTAAGCTCTTTATCAGCAAAGTTTCACCGTCTTCATGGAAAAAATTAAGTAAGACTTGCATAGATGGTCAACCCTTCATCTCACTCTAGCTAGAAGAATTAACACTGTTAAGATGAATATTCTTCCTAAACTCCTTTTTTATTTCAAAACATCCTAATATACATCAATAAATCATTTTTAAGCAATTAGATTCAACAATAACCTCATTTATTTGGAACTCAAAACATCCACGTATCCAAAGAGCGACCCTACAAAGACAAAAGGCAGAAGGTGGCATGGCTCTAACTAAATTCCAGCGTTATTACTGGGCAGCAAACATACAAGCTATAAAAACCTGGACACAAATAGAAGAACATACACAGCCTTGGTCCGCAATAGAAGTAAAATCCTGCAGTACTTTATATTCCCTGCTCTGTGCCCCAATTAATGCAAGTTATCGGCAATATACTAATAACCTAATTGTGTTTCACTCACTTAGAATATGGAACCAATGTAGAAAGCATTTTAAGATGGAGAAGGTTTTATCTGTGGCACCTCTGCAAGAGAACTACCTCTTTCAACCTTCGCAAACATATGCAGTTTTTAATATCTAGAGATCTTTATATACACGTCTTTGCATCCTATGAACAATTACATTCTAAATTTAACATTCCAGCTACACATTTCTTTCACTATCTTCAAATTAGGAACTTTGTTAAACAGAACCTTCCCGATTTTCCTCATCTTGCACCCTCATCCATGCTGGAAAAAATATTGCTCAATTTCAAGGACTCAGACACCATCTCTGCAATATATAAAATCATTTTACAATCCCTCCCTTTCAAAGATCCAAGAGGACACTGGGAAAAAGATCTCTCAATTAATATATCAGAAAAAGAGTGGAAAATAGCAATGCAGAGAATTCACTCGAGCTCCATATGCGCAAAGCATACAATTATTCAACTCAAAATTATATATCGAGCACATCTGTCTCATCTAAAACTCTCCAAAATGTTTCCAGGGCAAGATCCAACCTTTGAACGCTGCAATCAAGTACCTGCCTCACTGGGTCACATGTTCTGGGCCTGCACCAAATTAACATCATTCTAGACTAAAATTTTTAATTACCTTTCAGACAGCCTTGGTCTCACAATCCTTCCTAACCCATTAACAGCTGTGTTTGGGGTTCTTCCAGATGGGTTTAAAGTGGAGAAGGACAAACAAACTGTGATTGCATTCACTACACTTTTGGCACGCAGACTTATTCTGCTAAACTGGATGAATCCAGACTCTCCTCTTTTAAGTCAGTGGGAAACCGATGTTTTATACTATTTGAAACTGGAAAAAATCAAATACTCAGAGGATCTATACAGATTTTTTTCAAAACATGGCAGGATCTAATCAGTAATATTTTAAAATAAGCTCTTAAAGCACAAAGGAAGCAATTATTTCTGAATTTCTTTTTCTTCTCCATTCATCTCTATTGGCCTATCAAACTTATCAATTTAGTTATGTTTACAAGCCTTAAAATTGACTCCGTTTGCCTTGCTCTCTGTCTCAGGGGTGGTGGTCGACTTGTTCTCAATTCTACTTTTTGTAAAAATTGATTGATTTGTATGGAATGATTGCAATAAAATTAATGAAATTTCAAAAAAAAAAAAAAAAACCTATAAATGCCTATATAGTAGATACCGCAAAGCTCAGCAAACAATAAACTCCAACTCGACCCCCCACTGCACTTACCACACCCTCTCTTATCACTGTGGAATGTCAGAAAATACAAGATAGCACACAAACCAGCAAACACTTTACAGACTGTTCTTTTTAATGCCAAAAGCAAAACGTCAACCACAGAGAAAAGAAATGCAGTTTACAGCATTCCATGCAGTGCATGCCCTGTGGTATACATGGGACAAATATCTAAAAGACTCACAACACTTATACAGGAACATTGCAATGCCATCAGAAGGAAAGACCCACAGTCTTTGATTTACACACATACAAGTTCCACCCGATACATGTTTAACTGGGGCACTGTGAAAGTAAAAATCAGGGCAAATACTAAGAGTGCCAGAGAGCTAGGGCCTCATGCATAATGCAGTTCGTAGAATTCACACTAAAACATGGCATATGGACAAAAGCGGAAATGTTCATATGCACAAAAAAATCCAGATGCATAAATCTGTGCGTACGCCAACTTCCATATTCTTCCACTACATAAATCCTGGACAGTGTGAAAAGTAATGCACGTGCACGCACCTGCTGCCTCTCCCCAACTCCTCCCAGAATTACGTCTCTTTGATTATGCAAATCAATATAAATAGCCCTTAAGCTCAGCGTTCTGTGAAAAGGTAATGGCAAAAACACGGGGAAAAATAGAAGCATTTCAGAGAATACCAAGTGGAGGCAAGGAAAAATGTACTATTTGTTGGTTTAAACAGTGGTGTAAACAAGAAAAGGAAGTTGATTGAGTGACATAGTGTATCAGAGAAACTCGAAAGCTCAAGTTCACAAAAAGGAAGTGCCCGAAATAAAAAAGAAGTTGTCAGATATAAAAGTCGCCGTGAAAAGGTGAGTCATAGCCCACTGTCTGAGTGTCATATGAAAGCTTATTAGGGTACAGAGAAAAGAAAAAAATTAGGGAAACAGTGGGAAAAAACCTCGAAATGTCAACTTTAATCTCAAAATTTCCACATTAATCATGTAGTTTATTTTGTCATTAAAGTAGAACATCATAAACTTCATCTTAAAATCATTTACTAGTTTCTCAAATCCCATCATAACTAAAGTAGCACATTAAATGCTTTTTTTTGTATATGTTCTTCTATGTGCTCTATGTGTGTGAATCACTACGTGCTTCTTAAACGGGCTTTCTCTTCCTTCGACAGGACACATAATCCACTATATTCGTGATATTACAGTTCTCTGAATAATTTAAATACTGAGATGTATACTTGATATCATTTCAGTATTCATATGATATCAATTAAAGCATGTATTAAACATGGGAACATGGTGGCGCAGCAAAAGTGACGAACTGCCACCCCATCCAGAGATTATTCCTGCCTCACGCAAGATGCTTGCTGCGCAACCTTCGATGAAATAATTTATTGCAGCCGTACTGTCTCTTCCAAACGTACTAACCCCCAATTCCTGTCCTTCCTTTTCATTCTCCAAGTACCCAATCAGCTCAGTAATAGATGTTAAGCCATCTGTAAGCTTAGAACTCTGATTCTTCAAAACTTTTAAGGAACATTGAAATATCTATATTAATTATTCTATCCATCTATCTTTCCAGTGTTGCAGCAGCTGCAGCAAGAATGCAGCGCGAGGTAGGAACAATCCCTGAATGAGGCGCAAGCTCCTTGCTAGTGCTGCGACACTGTGTCCTCACATGTTTAATTATTAAAAATATAGATTATTTAAATGATGTTAACATTTTATCTGTATAATGTAATAAACATATTTTGCTGCATTTCATCTTAAAAATTATATCGTCATCATATGTAAATATGCGCTTTATAAAGTGCGCAGGTTGTGCAATATTATAACTGCAAGTTTATAATGAAGTGATTGTACTTATAAGTACAAACAGTTCTACCAGGAGCACTTGGTGGACTGATTGAGTGCATTTATAGTTCTTGGGATGAAACTGTTTCTGAACCGCGAGTTCCGTACAGGAAAGGCTTTGAAGCATTTGCCGTATGAGAGCAGTTCAAATAGGCAGCATGGCTGAGGCAGCGTGTGCTAGATGCTGTATACCGATAATTCTCTTTCTGATCAGCTGCTGTACAGCTGTGATTCCACACTCAGATACAGTGATATAAATACTCTGAGTGGTGCAGTGAGAGTAATATGGAAAAAGATGATCTACTGTGGCAACCCCTAATGGGACCAGCTGAAAGAAGAAGAAGAAGGTGCAGTAAGAATAACAATGCTAAAATAGCTATGGTATTTGGAAAAGTTTGTTCATTCCGTGGACCATTATATTGTTACAGGTTAATTACAATCAGATGCCTTAAACTAATAAACAATATGCGGTTAATTTCAGTGTATATGATAAAGCCACATCAGGGATGTGGATCTAAAAAAGAAAGGGAAACCACACTGGAACAAAAAAGCACTGCTTCGACGC
Source organism: Polypterus bichir lapradei (assembly GCA_026402145.1). Taxonomy (NCBI): domain Eukaryota; kingdom Metazoa; phylum Chordata; class Cladistia; order Polypteriformes; family Polypteridae; genus Polypterus; species Polypterus bichir. The sequence continues at coordinate 11,086,230 of JANRMT010062794.1, read as the reverse complement.
TTGGTGCCGCCAGTTTGCAAAACCAAGCGGAGAACTTGCGTACGCCAGGGTTTGAGCTAGCATGAAAATGTGTGTGGCTTTACAACAAATTTAGGTTTTATACATGATTTTATACTTTTTCACAATAAAAGCACTTGCCACTTTTTGCACCATCCCCTTGCTTCATTGTTTGTGCCTCACTGTCCAGCTCATCGGTAACATTACTGACGGTGTAGGGTTCAAGGGTTTTCAGAAGGAAGATGGGAGCGTGGAGCAGAACCCGCATCGTCACACAGGGACAAAGAAGAAAATTGTAAGCTTCAGGGATTTTAGTGTTAAAAACGTTACTATACATATAGAAAAATCTCAGACACTATAACTCTAATCCTAGAGGGTCGCCCTTATTTAGACTAGGGCAAGACTCAATAGAAGTATTATTAAGTATCATACAAGAAGAAACCCAAAAAGAACAACAGTTACAAATAAAAACAGAGCAAAATATAATAGAAATAGAAATACAGTAATCCCTCGCTATATCGTGCTTCGACTTTCGCGGCTTCACTCTATTGCAGATTTTATATGTAAGCATATTTAAATATATATGGCAGATTTTTTGCTGGTTCACGGGTTTCTGCAGATAAAGGGTCTTTTTATTTCTGGTACATGCTTCCTCAGTTGGTTTGCCCAGTTGATTTCATACAAGGGACGCTATTGGCGGATGGCTGAGAAGCTACCCAATCAGAGCATGTGGTTCCTGGGTACTGATAGGCTCAGCGATGGAGCGCAGAATTCATTTCGTTAACGAGGAAATCTCATCTCGCTCATTCAGCATTAACGTGTTTCACTGTGTAAAGAGTTAACTTTTGTCAATGAGCTGCTCGATGCCCACTCCGAGACGCTGAGCAACAAAGATTTGGCCGAGATGACCAAGTCAGCTGGCGAGAAAGATAAGGAACAAGAGGACCCAGCACAGGAAGAAGACGCCGGCCTAACTCTCGAGCATCTCGCGACCATTCTACGAATGGCAAAAGATCTCCAGACATCGGTTGAAGAATGGGACGCGCAAATGATTTGTTCTTTGTAATTTAGAAATGCTCTTGACGACGCCACGGAAGTGTATAAAAACCTCATTAGAAGAGCTGTAATGCTCTCCTTTGTTAAAATTAAACTCATCGATATCGGACAAGTCGTTGTGTCATTGTTGGTGAGTACCCATAACTAATTTTCTACGTATTTAGTACATGTACATACGTTTAGTGTAACTGTACACACATTTTACTGTATATAGTTTTTCTTGTATTGTACATATTTATTGCTGGTGGCCTGTCTATAGTAATGTCTGTAACATACAGTATGTGATATCGGAGACGCTCAATATCTTTAAAATAACATTTAGGTTTTACTGTGTATAAACAGTGTGTTTACATACAGAATTTCAATGAATCTTACCTAATATCTAAGAGAATATAAAGGGGTTATGCTGTATAACTGTGCGGGAAATGTTTATAAGAGTGTGGGAGAGTTTATAAGGTCCTAAAATATATAAAAATAACCATATAAACATATTGTTTTTACTTCGCGGATTTTCACCTTTTCGCGGGGGGTTCTGGAACGCAACCACCGTGATCAAGGAGGGATCACTGTAACACAAATTTAGAGGACAAATAGTGGAGCAACCTTCTAAATTAAGGGTAGATACCATTAACATGTGGACTTATCTAATCACGGACACTTAAGAATTAGAAACTTCTAGCATATCTTTGGGGTTCTTTTTGACAGTCTCACAATTTCCTTTTCTATTCTGACATTTGTATTGTTTTGTCTTATTTTAAGGAAGACACTCATCACTGACCTACAACTAAGTTCTTTGAATGTCTCAGGAACATGTGACTTACTAATCAGAATTTTAAAAGCAATGCAACTGCCAAATTATTCTTTGAATTCAACTTCAGAAATTCCAACATATTACTTGTTTTGAATCTCCTTCCTAATCAGATATCTGCATTTGAATATCTTACTTATTTGTGAATTACTCATTTCAGTGCTTCAGACATACATTCTTAATGCTCTCACTTATAAGATTAGAAAATAAATGTATGTCATGTTTCTTCAACTTCACTGTTCTTCATTTACTCATTTAACAATTACTACTTTTTTGTATTTTCTGATTCCGTAAAAATGCTTTCACTCCTCATTATTTGGCTAGTTGTATGCATTATAATTTTTCAAAAAGAAAATTTCAAGCTCAGCAAATGAGCTGAGGAATGATAGGTTACTTAAGTAATGGATTACTGAACAATTTTAGTTGTTGATAAAATAATTTTGCTTCCCACAGGTTACTTCTAAGTTCTGATCTTTTGAAACACTGCTACATTACTATGAGAAATGGCATTCTGGTCTGCTATGTGGACTTAACTCTGGAAGTCTTTATTAGGATTCCTTAGGTGATCACAGATTATAGCTAATTTTTACTGAAACTATTCATGGTTGCATCCTTTGTGATTAAAAATAATAATAATAATACAGTTTCATCATTTTATATTCAGAACAACAACACTAATTTGACATTTCATTCATCCCCATAAACTCCATTCAGTAGTATGTTCTTATAAAAATACTGTCTAATTTTCTCATTCTCTTATGTTCTTCGAGCATCAGCCTGAATAAGTCTGAAATAAAAGCACATTAGTAATCATCAATTTATCAATTTTATTATTATCTGTATTAACCAGGTTTTACTGCACATCTCTTTTCAGAGCCCTGTTTCCACCTAGACTATTCTGATGCTGAAGTGGTTATCACTTCAACCTCATGAAACCAGTTATGAAGAATTAGAGAAATAGTGGTTTTTCTGTGCTGTTTGAAGAACTGTGCCTTTTGTGAATTGTCATAAATTCTGAAAGACTGACTTAATTTTTGTAATGTTGTTAAAGTTCAAAAGAAAAATCAACTGCTGTTTATGGTGTCTTTAATACAATTAGTAGGTATGTATTTTTTATATGTTTTTCCCAAAAATAACTCCACATAAGCTACTCCAAAGGGTGCTTACAAAGTTAACCGCTAATCATTCTAGTGCTATAAGGTTGAAAGCCCTTGTCCATAGTTAGGTATTGTGGCATGGAATCAACAGGTAAAGTGTTGTTAGTTCTGTAAACAAGTTCTTAAAATGTCACCTCAAGCACCACTCCACCCGTGGGCTGGTCAAGTGAACTGTGGCAGCAGAAATTTGTAAATTTGTTAGGATGCATGCCAATGGTTGTGTTTGATGGTTATTCAAGAAAGCCAGAAATTCACAAAATAGGCTGCACATCCATAGATAATATCATTTAACTGGTCAGAACCCTCTTTGGCCATTATGGCATACTTGAAATCCTTTTAAGTGATAATATACTACAATTCACAGCCAAATAATTTGCCACATTTCTGAAGACAAACTATGTTAGACACATTCATTCATCTCGATAATATCCCACTACTAATGGTCAAATTGATAAACTTGTACAAACACTTAAGCAAATGCTGACTTCCTTTATCAGATCAACCACTTTTGATCACAGACTGGAAACATATCTAACTGATATACACTACAACATTCCAAATTCTAGTAGAAAGGAATCTCTAGCATTGATTTTTTAGGTATCACCGATTATGTACTCATTTGGACACCTTGAAACCCAGTGTGGAGTCTAATGTAATGCACACACCGGACTCCCACATTCTTCACCTTTGGTGAGAGAGTGACTAGTGACTTCTTAACGTGGGCCTGTCTCCTCTGTATAATATAGTGAATGTTTGGGCCATGGATGAATGGAAACATCATGTTGATAGCCTTTTGTTCCAGCTGATCCATTCGGCTCTACAAAAGCCAAATGAACCAGAGGATCTTACCCTGTTTGTTTATCCAAATAAATAAATAAACCATCAGGAGAAGCTGATTGTATATACTGTGGAAATACAAGAAAAATGTTGGGGTGCCAACCTGGCTTTCCCCATTTACTCGCAAACTGTAAGTGATACAGCGCACAATGGTACAAATATCAACAAAAATGCTTTCCTCTGGCATTCTATAAAAATAAGGTCACTGCCTATCAAGGCTTTTAAAATGCTTTTCTCTGTTGTCCAGTCAACAAGTGACGCCTCCTTTGAGGCAGCTGCGCTTTTATGGTCCTTTGACCGGAAGGGGCAGAGCCTGTTGCCCTCCCTGGGCAGTTTCTTGGCACTGTGGAGGCAAAGGAAGATGACACAGTTAGCAGAAGCACCCCCACGTGGCCTGTAGTGGCACTACATACCTAGGAGGAACCCAGATGGTGACATTCAGATGTGCATGTGTGGCAATAGTTATAAACCTACAGTACTTGCAGCTCGGGGCAGTCAGTCGCTTACCTCTAGTTTTGTTTGCTAAGAAATAAATAAAATATTTCATATGTATTTTTCATTAAAAAGTGTCTAATATATAATAAACAATTTTATATATATAAAATTATATATATATATATATATATATATACTGATTAAAAAAAATTAAAGGACCACTTTTTAATCAGAGTATAGCATCAAGTCAATGAAACCACTGTGCTATTGATCTTGTCAGTTAAGTAGCAGAAGGGCTTGTTAATCAGTTTCAGCTGCTTTGGTGTTAATGAAATTAACAACAGGTGCACTAGAGGGGAAACAATGAAACGACCCCCAAAACAGGAATGGTTTAACGGGTGGAGGCCACTGACATGGTTCCCTCCTCATCTTTTCTGATTGTTTTTTCACTAGTTTTGCATTCGGCTACAGTCAGTGTCACTACTGGTAACATGAGGCAATACCTGGACCCTACAGAGGTTGCAAAGGTTGTCCAACTTCTCCAGGATGGTGCTTCAATATGTGCCATTGCCAGAAGGTTTGCTGTGTCTTCCAGCACAGTCTCAAGAGCATGAAGGAGATTCCTGGAGTCAGGCAGTTACTTTATGTGAGCTGGACAGAGCCGTAGAAGGTCCTTAACCCATCAGCAGGACTGGTATCTGCTCCTTTGGGCAAGGAGGAAGAGGATGAATACTGCCAGAGCCCAAAGAAATGAGCTCCAGCAGGCCACTGGTGTGAATATCTCTGACCAAACAATCAGAAACAGACTTCATGAGGGTGGCCTAAAGCCAGACGTCCTTTAGTTCACTGCCCAGTACTGTGGAGCGCGATAGGCATTTTCCATAGAATACCAGAATTGGCAGGTCAACTACTGGCACCCTGTGCTTTTCACAGATGAGAGCATTTCACCCTGAGCACATGTGACAGACGTGAAGGAGTCTGTGGAGAAGCCGTGGAGAACGTTATGTTGCTTGTAACATCGTTCAGCATGACCGATTTGGTGGTGGGTCAGTGATGGTCTGGGGAGGCATATCAATGGAGGGATGCACAGACCTCTACAGGCTAGACAATGGCACCTTGACTGCCGTTAGGTTTGGACCCATTGTCAGGTCCTGTGCTGGTGCAGTGGGTCTTGGGTTCCTCCTGGTGCACAACAATGCCCGGCCTCATGTGGCAAGAGTGTGCAAGCAGTTCCTGGAGGATGAAGGAATTGATACCATTGACTGGCCCCCACACTCACCTGACCTAAATCCAATAGAACACCTCTGGGACCTTATGGTTTGGTCCATCTGACACCGCCACGTTGCACTTCAGACTGTCTAGGAGCTCAGTGATGCCCTGGGCCAGATCTGGGAGGAGATCACCCAGGACACCATCCATCGTCTCAATAGGAACATTCCCCTGACGTTGTCAGTCATGCATACAAGCACGTGGGGGCTATACAAACTACTGAGTACAATTTGAAGTTGCTGCAATGAAATTTCGGCAAAATGGACTAGCCTGCCGCATCATATTTTCACATTGATTTTTGGGATGTATTTGAATTCAGCCCTCTGTGGGTTAATAGTTTTCATTTCCATCAAACGATATGGCATCCTTTCATTGAAATCTGATGTGTTTTCAAAGTGTTCCTTTAATTTTTTTGAGCAGTTATATAACAATATATACTGTATAATGTTTATGTAATAAACAATATGTACATGTGACATAATGTGCACTATTAGGCTGCTGCATAAAAAGTGTATTTGTGTTGTTTAACATGGTTGTCTGCAGTATAGGATTATCTGATAAAGAAGATGGACCATCATTGGCATTCCTTGTTGTGGGCTACATTAGACACTGTAATAGCATGTTCTCTTTTTTCAGTCTTATGGTATGCAGGGTATACAATAACAGTAAGGTCAAATAATGAAATGGGGTTCATCACACATTAAAATAGAATTCCACAGGCTTGGCACCATGAGTAGAGCAGCTGTGAACCTTGGGAATAATGCAAAAGTTTTCTTCTATGATTTCATCGTCCTATTTTGTTTAAATTAATGTAGTTAGGTATTTTATAGACTTCAATATCTTGGCTTTAGAAAGGTCTTAAAAATCTTTCAAAAAAGAAGGAAAATAGTGGAAGAGATGGTGTGCTGGAAAGTTCTTTCAAAATTTCTAACTACTGTCTCATAAATCTATTATTTTCCAGTAAAGCTGCATTACACCTTTTACTGTTCTTACATTTTATGTGCATTTTCATAGTTATATATATTTTGTTATCAAGAACACCACATATTATAATTCTCTCAGCATATATTTATGAAAAAGCATGTTTTTAAACTTATAAGAGACCAACAAAACTCTTGTTAATTGACTCCTAATAATGACAAAAACAAGTGATGCTGAAGCTGACCTAATTACTCATCAGGCATCACATGATCCCTCTCAGCTATGCAGCTGTTTTACATTTGTTTTCATACACCTGCACAATAAAAATAATATACCACAATACCCCCATATGAACAAAACTACAGCACACTTCCCTGGAAAACAGCAAGAGTGAATTAATTTTCTGGACCAACTTGGTCAGTTTAGTTATGAATGATCTTTATTTTACAAAATGTTACCAGTTACTCCTTTAAATTCACTGGACTCTAAACTGTAAACCTACCATTACAATGAAAATGAATTTTTTGGTGGGATTAGTATCCTAATTGGGGATATGGCAGTGTAGCTTAATCAACAAATAAATGCTACAGTATATAATATGCACTTTTTAACTTAAACTTTTACAAAACAATTTACTTTCCACCTTGCACCCAAACTTGCCAGGATAGGTAAATAGACTGGATTAAGTATGTCTGAGAATGTTATATTATGAGTGTTATACTACAATTAGGCAGACTGATTTAACCTTTCCTGGATTTTACTGCCCTGTGTATGTTGTCCACACGTTTAGCATGAAGGCACATTTTATAAATGATATACTCTTCACTGGTAACTGAGCTTGCTCTTACAACAGGTAGAGTTCAAAATACTTTAAAATGAATCCTTACACTACAATACCTTACTTTGTCTCCTTATCATACATTTTCTTCTGATTTGAGATTGTTGATATAATATATAGAAAGTTCGGAGAGCAAATCCAAAAAGTAACTGACTTAAACAGCAGATTCAGTTGAAAAGTAAGTGCAACCTCAATACTTCAGGACTGTTTTGCAAGCACTAATTGGAACATGTTCAGAGGAGCTGTCACATATGACAATTTTCATATTGATGTCAACAAGTACACTGACTCTGTTCTTGGCTACATAGACAAGTGCATGGATGATGTCATAGTCATCAAAACATTCACAATTCAGGTGAATCAGAACCCATGGATGACATCAGAGTTTCAGAGAAAGTTGAGAATCAGGGATGCTGTCCTCGGATCAGGGGAAAATGTAGCTCTCAGGCTGGCAAGAACTGACCTTTCCTGAGCCTTCAAGAAGACTAAGCTGGAGTACAAAGGAAGAATTTAGGGAAAATTTTGTGACTCCAGAGATGCTAGGCATATGTGGCAGGGAATAATGGACTATAAAATAAAACCACAGGTTGAGGTCATTGATGCCTCCCTCCCTGACAAGCTGAATGAGGTCTATGGAAAGTTTGAGGACCTGAATTATACACCAAGGAAGAAAACGATAAAAGGTGAGCAGATGCATAGACTGTGTACAGCTAATGTGAGGGGGAACCTGAGCAGCGTCAATCGACATAAAGCCGCAGGACCTGATAATACACCTGGTCAGATGTTAAAAGACTGTGCTGCTAAGTTAGCAGATGTTTTTACAGTTATCTTTAACATCTTTCTCCAGCAGTCTGTCATACCTACACAGTTTAGGACTGCCACCATCATTCCTTTGCCTGAGTGACTACTAGCCTGTGGCACTGACCTCTGTCATAATAAAATGTTTCAAACAATTAGTGAGGGGTCGCATTAAAGCTAGCCTCCCACCTTCACTAGACCCTTACAGTTCATTTATCATGCCAAACAGTTCACAGATACGTGATCACACTTGTCCTACACACCATTTTATCCCATCTGGAGAAAAAGAACTGCTATGTCAGGATTTTGTTTAATGACTTCAGTTCAGCCTTTAATACAATCATTCCACAGCAGCTAATAGTGAAATATTCTATGATTGGATTGGGCACTTCCCTTTGTAACTGGATCTTAGACTTATTGTCAGAAAGACAACAGACAGTATGTGTTGGCACTAAGACATTGTGCACCATCATACTAGGCATGGGGGCCCGTCAGGGCTTCATGTTCAGTCCGTTGCTCTTTACTCTGTTAACACATGACTGTATTGTAAAATGCAGCACATATCAACTCATCAAGTTTTTGATGATACAACAGTAGTATTACTCATCAGTAAAGAAGATGAAACATCTTTCAGAGCAGAGGTGCAATAGTTAATAAGCTTTTGTGGGGGCAACAATCTGTTCCTTAATGTCAACAAGACAAAAGAGTTGATAGTGGACTTCTGAACATAGGCTGGACATTACCCACTGCATATCAGTGGCTTTCCTGTAGAGAGGGTCAGTAGCACAAAATTCTTGAGCATCTACATCACTGAAGATCTCTCCTGGACTCTCAATACCACACACCAGATAAGGAAAGCTCAGCATAGGTTGCACTTCCTTAGGAGGCTGAAGCGAGTGAGAATCCCTCTTCCCATCCTCACCGCCTTCTACTGGAGCACTATTGAGAGTGTCCTGATGAGCGGCACCACATCTTGGTTCAGAAACTGCAGTGTGTCTGATAGGAAGACTCTGCAATGTGTGGTAAGGATGGCTGAGAGTGTTATTGGGGTCTCGCTCCCCTCCATTGAGACATTTTTAAGGACAGATGCAAGACAAAAGCCCTCTACATTGTAAGAGACTCCTTACAACCCTGACATGAACTATTCAATCTCTTGCCATCATGAACAGCCAGAATATGGAATAGCTTCTTTCCATAAGCAAAAAGACCGCTAAACTCTCTGTAACATGCACGTATCAAGATAGTTTTTTATACATGTAATTATTTATTCTTAGACGTAATATTTATTTGACTGTTTTACATAAGTATTGATTGGACATTATGAATTTAGCACTTTCTTGGTATAATTTTGTGTGGATTTTCTCTTTCCCTTTTTGAACACTTTTCTGGTCTGGAGTAACTCAATTTTGTCCCACTGTATTTTATATGGCTGAAAAGAAAAAAGGAGAGATGATCAGGTCTTTTAATTTGTGTAAAAAGATTCTGGATATGTTTTACCAATTGCTACTGGATTGTGTGCTGTTCTGTGCTGTGGCCTTCTGGGGGAGTAACAGCAGCTTTGGAAATGCCAAACAACTGAATAAACTGATCAGGAAGTTAAGCTGTATTACAAAACTGACATTAGACTCAAAGGAAACATTGTTAAAAAACTAGATAATTGCAAAATTAGAGTCCCTTATGGTTAATACCGCTCATTTTCTCAGGATCATGATTTCATTGAACAATTTTGATCACTGGCTCATTGCACCATTGTGCTAAGAAGTGTACTAAAATCTATTTTTGGTCAAAGATTATCTGTCTGCATAATGGCTCCTTCCATCATGTCTGAATTTCCTCTAGTCATGTATAATGGACATATTGGCATGGGAAAATATTTCAGTGTCACTGATAGGTAACATCCAAGGATAAATCACTCATAGAATGAGCTGGCATTCCATCACCAGCTGCAACAGTGCCTATAAAAATGTCAAGCTTGCAAAGTTGCAAACAGAAGTTTCATCTAGTGCAGCAAAGGTGATAGTTTGATTGTTTTATAGCCATGTAAATAGCCAAAAGATCCATTCCAGCACTCGGCACCAGTGGTACATTAGTTTTAGAAGTGGGACGAGGATAAGACCTGCTATCTGATTCAGCAAAGTGCAGAGTGCTGCAAAGACCATGATGGACCTGCTTGATTCTTTCAAGGAGTTGCTGGAGAGTATCAAAGCTGAGATCCAGGATCTGGAATGCTGTCTGCAACAGCAGTACAGAAAGGAAGACAGCTGAGAGATTGCTACCTCTGCAGCTCTACCAATGCTTCTCTGTCTGACAAAGTCCATTGGCCTGTATAAACAAACACTGACAGAGTTTCCTGCTCATGAAACAGGGAAAAGTGTGGCAGATCAAGTTGCCCCTGACCTTAGGTTAGTTGTGTGAAGCAGGGCAAGTGGTAATGTGCAGGCAGAGGAGAAGTAAGACTGCAGTGATGTTACAGAGTAGTAATTGAGGAAGAGTCTCAAAGCTGACATCTAGACCTAGAATATTGTGTGCAGTGTGAGTTCAGTGAGGGAAAACAGCCAAGAGACCAGTACATTTGGACCTCCATAAAAGTAGTTTCGGCTACTCACTTGTATTTGACAGGTCACAGCACAGAATTGCAGCATTTAACAGTCTGTTGTGGCATTTAATAGCAAAGCGCTCAAGACGGCACTAGCTGCAAAAACAAATACCAGCCTGCCATTTCAAACAGTTGTGCACTATTTCAAGTAGTTGGAAATATTCACAGGGAAGAGTGACTTTAAAGTGAAGGCTATGTAAAGGCACTGACAAGTTGCATAAGCCAGGGATAAGTCACCCATATTATGAGCTTGGATTAAATCACCTTTGGCAAAGGCGCCTATAAAAACAGCAAGCCTGCTAATGTGCCAATGGTGAGCAGTTGTTTTAAGGATAGTGAGCCACATTAAAGAGCCATGTATAAAAGCAAATGGATCCATTCCAGCACTACAATATTTCATTAGGGACACTATTCATATTTTCTGTTTATTTGTGGGTCTTGCACTTACCATATGTATTGTTTTTGTGCTTTTTACCGTTTTGCACTTTGAATTTATCTTTAATACACAGCTACTGTGATATTATATATGATCTGAGATTTTTAATTTAACAAAGACAGTAGTCTTGAGTTAAGGTAGTTGTTTCACATAAGGGAAAACAAAAGTTTCTAGGTAAGGTGGTTAAACTCACTAATCACTAGGCCAGAGTATGGCAACGTGTAGCATGCAAGCAAGAATTTCAGTTTACATTCTACACATGACAATAATGACATGGTCATGGGTGCTCCATTCTGGTTGCAGTTTAGATCCAAAATGAGACAACTCTGTCTGTGGCAGCCAGGCTTTAGAGTGGTCTACCCTCACTGGGCATCTTCTCACCACAGCATGTCAAAGAAGAGATGATACTACAGTATTAGCGACAGCGCATCCTCTTACTGGTATTAATTACCTCAGATGAATTTGGAAGGTGATCCTTTAGTGTGTAGGTGTAACAAGAGTTAGAAGTAAAATCTGACTAACATGCATCATATTACCTATCCTTGACACCATGATAAACTTTACTGTATTTAATAGTAAGCACAAATTAGTTTAGCTGATGTACTCATTACCACCTTACACAGAAGACAATAAAAAAAAAAATGAGACCATGTAGATTTATGTGAACTAAAAGCTAAAACTATTTACAGACAGGTTAACCTTTTTAGGACTGTCCAGTGACCCCATGGTTTTTACAACTGTTTTAGGAATACTTAATGATACTGAGGAATGGTAGCCACCAAAGGTTTAGGATTAGGGTAGGGGATACGGCCTTTACAGAACACTCAGGCACACAGTTCCCAGTTTAAAATTTTAAATATATTTTGTTTTATTCAACCCTCCCACAATTATACTAAAAACCTTATAATAATTTAAATTGAAAAATTTCATAAATATTTTAAAATAAATAATAAATATTCATAAATATAATTAATAAATATCTATTAAAATCATAAAATAATAAATCCATAAATGTTAATCCCAAAAATGTAGTTAAAAATAATCTATAATTGACACTCCCTAAAATGTAATAAATAGTGACCCTCAAAGTTTAATAAATAATAATAAATAACTAATATTCTAATTGGTAATCTCAAATTCCCAAATTAATTTTATTTTTCATTTAATCCCAATGGGGACCAGGTATTCAAGGTTTTTATCTACTGTAATTGTTCTCTATTTTCAACCTCCTTGTTTTATTCCAATCTGACTGCTGCTGCAGACCAAACATAAGAGGCTTATGACCTTTTAGTGTAAATTGCGTGTATAATGCTGTTTTTTTCTATTGATTTTCTATAAGTCTGAGGTGCTGTACAAATCTCTCTCACAATAAATTTTTACTTTCCCCTATATAGATCACCCCACACGTGGAGCATTGGATATCATACAAACTGTTTTTTGAATGGATTTGGAAATTTTGAAAAATGTGTCTCTCCTCTTTTGTCAGTTTATTCAAGATATTTTTCTTCCTAACAAAGTTGATTTTGTAAACTGTTTTATTTTTGTTTTTTTTTGGAAGGACATTTTGTGTGTACCAAAATATCTTTTAAATTTTTGTTTCTCCTGTATGCAGTAATTAATTGATATTTTTGTAATGGAATAAGACTGTCCTGCGCTTCCGAAAAGTGAGAGTGCAGAACACTTATAATATGTTTCACATAATTTGAATACATAATTACTACCGGAAATTTAAAATTTTGCTTTTAAACCAAAAAACTATCCTGCTCCACCTGTGGGATATTATCTATTATCAGATCTCCTTCTCCCAAAACCATACCCCACTCAAAATCCCCAACACTAGCATCCTCTTCCTCCAAACTACTCTTCCCACTAACCTGAATCTCACCTCTCTCACCAGAAACTAATTGTTTTCATATACAGTATAAACCCTGTCCTTTCCCCTGATTAATTCCCCCGATCAAACAAATTTTATTTTACTCCAAATAACCTCATTCTCACTGGGTTAAAAAGTGTCCATTGATTTTTATCATCCCATTCTTTGACCATACAGTCCTTAATCTCCAAATCCTTCAAATATTGTATTTTAATCCCCAATAAAGTTTTTTGGTCTACTCCTTCTGTAAGAAACTCCCATTCAGTTTGCAGAGACAAATTACTCCCTGAATCCTCATCCCCATAGGCGGAAACAGAACAGTCAAGATCCTGTGTTGAATAATAAGTGGGACTTATTTTAAGATATTTTTAACCTCTCTTTCGCAAGGTCTTAACTTCTCACTACCTCTATGTCATGTAACTGGTGACATTTAATAGCAACCGTAAATAACATGGTGGAAACCATCCAAAAAAACAGCACAAAAAAATCCATTGTGATGTCACCATAATAAAGATAAACAAATAAATAACCTTAAATACACCAAAAGCTTCTAAAAATGAATGTAGATGTTCTAGACAAGGCATAATGTTAATTCATTACAATCTCACACTGCTGCAATTTCTGAGATTGTAAGCTGTGTAATTAAATGAGAAAATCACATGATAGTAGATATTGGCATCTAATAAAGACACTGGTTTGAATGAAAACCCTAAGCATGGATGTTTCAGTTCAAAGTTAAGAGCTTTTGGTGAAGGATATAAAAGAGAGGGTAATATATAAAGCGCAAAAAATGTTAAGACAATGCTAGAAATAGTAAAAATGAATACCAAAAGGGGAATGTGATCCTAAATATGGCTAAGCAAGTTGCAAAATGTTAATTTAATAGTGAAAGTTTATTTTTTAAGAAAAAGCCTCCAGAGAAATAATGTACTGAAAGAAAAATGTAGGGAGGTGTGAATAAACAGAAATGGAATTAAACACATAACATATGTTGCCTGGACACAGAAAAGGAAGAAGGATTTGAAAATCAAGCTGACAAGAAGATTACCTTTTTTCAGAGGGGTGAACTGCAAGGCCTTTCTACACTCACCTGTGCTGCCAGAGTTTGCAAGTATGGGATCTGCCTGTGAATGGTATTGTCTCTCTTTCTAACATATCTAAAGCTTTATTTGCTTAAACATCTTCAAAGCTTGTTTTTCATTTGCATGTGAAACAATTGTAGTAAGACTGCAGGAGGGGAGGGAAAGAGCAGAGCTTATAAAAAAAATTAATAAACATCTCTGGTATTGTCAATTATTTTATAATATTTTTCAGTTCTTGGTTTAATTTTTTTTATTATTATTTATCCATCTATCCATTAATAAATCTGCTTAGTTCAGCGCCATAATAACCAAAGCACACTGTATCTTGCACAAGGCCGAAAACAACCCCTGCATGTGATGTCAATAAATAGCAGAGCATGCTCCATGATATGGGGTTAATTAAACCTGTGATGGGGATGTGGAAGGAAGACTGGAGTACCTAGAAGCAAACTTGATCTAGACACATTAAAACTTATCATACAGAAACAACCTGTAGAGTGTCAAAAATGCCTAGACATCCAGTCAGCCTTTAAGAGATGCTAACTCATATTTTGATGTATCTGTGTTTTGGTTGAGGACTTGTCTTGGACAAGCTTTTCAGTTTTGGAACATGATATGTTCTGCCAGAAGAAGGCTATAAGAGATCTCTAATGTTTATTCTCAGGACAACATCTTTAAATCCTAGCTGCCTGGGGAAGTGCCCTACTTCTGTGAAGTGCCACCATCAGATTTTGCTATGTTGGTGTATTGTGCCTGTTCTCTAATTATTTAAATTTTGCCAGCTCTTCCCATCCCTGTCTTAAGTGTGAAGTAAAATGTGACAGTGCAAGCATATAAAGAGATTTAGTCTAAAGTCATTTAATCCTAACCCTTAACACAGAACTGATAAAGTTACTGAACTGTAACCTTCAGAGGATTAACAGTGAGGCTATTATTTGTCAGCATTGTGTCTCAATCACAATGCTGATTGTCTCATTGTATTTTTAATGACTTTTAATAATTTCCACTGCCCTTTTATATACATATGTTTATTTGCCCTAACGGAGGACACCATATACAGACACCCAAATCCTGATTTTTCTCAATTTGTATATTTCCGTGTTTCCCAAAGCATCCCAGTTTAAAAGTATGCTGTCTGTGCAAAAGTAATCACTGGTATGACATTTTGGGCAGATATTTTTGTTTGTGTCATGTCACTTGAGCACCTACTGTACCACTCATAGAAAAAAAGAATTCTTTGTGTATTTATGAAAGTTAGTTGTTTTTCTTATCATTTTCTAACTTTAAAAGTTACCACTAGTCACTCTTCTTTTAATTTGCAATGTTTTGAATCTGCCAGTGTATCATTGCACTTCACATCTCATAATTAATCTCAAATATGATGTCCACTTTCAAAAAATGCCAGCTGCAAGGCAACTACCACCTCCTCATGGAGGTAGATTGCATTGCATATTTTATTCTGAGATGTATTTCAAAATAATCTAAAAACCTCTGTGTACTTCACATAAATTTATAAAATTGTATAGAAACAGTTAAACCTTTAGCATTTCTTAGAAATACAGCTGCATAAGCATTCCAACCTGGGGATAACTACAAGGGCCGTAATAAATGTTCCAGCTTGCAGTTCCTGCCATGTATTTACTTTGTTGAACATGTTTATACCTATTATCATGAATGCACATCTGAGAATCAACTTGCCGGTTCTATCAGGTTTGTGGTACTACCACAGGGCAAGAGATGGTACTGTCGATAACTGTCTTGTCTCCTCCCTCCACAGCACAGATAAGGTAACCCAGGAAGCTGACTGGCCACGCCCCCATTAGTTCCTCACGTCCCACCCCTTCTGATCTGAAACATATAAAAAGAGCCCATCACCAGAAGGTGGCGCTATACTTCGACCTAAACTCGCAGCAGGATTGAGCTCCCAGTTAGACCAAACATTGTTCTAGTGCACCCTGCACCTGTTAATTACAATTTTTTGATTTTAAAACTATTTCTAAAACTCTGCAATTTTACTCATTCACTGTACTACAAATTAAAGGTGGCTTTGACATCCTCTAGTGGTCTTTACTATGCCAAGAATGAAAATCCATTTTCTCTCTCTCAGAATTCAATACTTGCACAATCCTTTGTGTGGCAATTCTTTTTTTCTTTTTTTATTATTTTATTGATTTTATTGTAATCATTCCATACAAATAGATCAATTTTTACAAAAAATAGAATTGAAATCAAATCAACCTCCATCCCTGAGAAAGAGAGCATGGCCAATGGAGTAAAACTTAAAGCTAGTAAAAATAAATAAATTGAGTTTAATAGGAGGATAAAAATAAATGGAGAAGAAAAAGAAATGGGAAGAGAATCTACTTCCTCAGTGCTTTAATAGCTTATTCTAAAATATTATTGATTAGATCCTACCAGGTTATGAAAAAGTTCTGCACAGATCCTCTAACTGAGAATGTGATTTTTTCCAATTTCAAATAGTATAAAACATCAGTTATCCACTGACTTAAAAGAGGAACGTTAGGATTCTTCCAGTTAAGCAAAATAAGTCTGTGTGCCAATAGTGTAGTGAAAGCAATCACAGTTTGTTTGTCCTCCACGTTAAGCCCATCTGGAAGAACACCAAACACAATTGTTAATGAGTTAGGAGAGATTGTGACACCAAGGCTTTCTGAAAGGCACTTAAACATTTTTGTCCAGAATGATGTTAATTTGGTGCAGGCCCAAAACATGTGACCCAGTGAGGCTGGAACTTGATTGCAGCATTCGCAGGTTGGATCTTGTCCTGGAAACATTTTGGACAGTTTTAAGCGATACAGATGTGCTCGATATATAATTTTGAATTGAATAATTGTATGCTTTGCGCATATGGCACTCGAGTGAATTATCTGCATTACTACCTTCCACTCCTTTTCTGATATGTTAAGTGAGAGATCCTTTTCCCACTGTCTTCTTGGATCTTTGAAAGGGAGGGACTGTAAAATGGTTTTATATATTGCAGAAATGCTGTCTAAGTCCGCAAAACTGAACAATATTTTTCCAGCACAGAGGGGGGTGGGAAGTGAGGAAAATTGGGCAGGTTCTGTTTAACAACGTTTCTAATTTGAAGATAGTGAAAAATGTGTTGCTGGAAATTTAAATTTAGAATGTAATTGTTCATAGGATGCAAAGACATTGTCTATGTACAGAGCTCTAAGTGATTTAATCCCAAATGTTTTCTAGACATTAAAAAGTGCATATGTTTGTGAGGGCTGAAAAAGGTGGTTCTCGTGCAGAGGTGCCACCAATAAAAGCTTCTCTATCTTAAAATGCTTCCTACATTGGTTCCATATTCTGAGTGAGTGAAGCACAATTGAGTTGTTAGTATAATATTTGCAATAACTTGCATTTATTGGGGCATATAAATAAGGAATATAAAGAAGTCTTGCATGATTTTATTTCTATTGCGGACCAAGCCTGTGTATGTTTATCTGTTTGTGTCCATGTTCTGGTTTTTACAGCATAAGATTTCTCTTTGTGACTCAAAAAAGTTAGCGTAAAATTAGTACCAGTTTTAGTCACATCGATTGACATACAATCATGCTACTTATAATGTATCAAACATATGGGACATATATCAATAAAAAAGTACCTTCCATCCAGAAAACTGTAACAAAACATTTTAATCACTGTAAATGATAAACAATGTTATGATAGTAGACCATATCATACACAAAAATATATTAACTTCAGCAGCTGTAGTAAAATTTAAGACTAGATGGGTTTTACTTTACGTAAAAGTAAATCTACAAGGTAAAATACTGTAAATAGAACAGTACACTAAAGTGGGTGAAATAAAAAAAAAGTTAGTGCAGTTAAATGTTTTAGAAGGGTAGCATGTTTGAGCAGTGGTTACCAGTGCTAAGCCACATCTGCAGAATTTTGGGCTATCTATATGCAGTTTTCATATTCTCTCATGTCTGCATGTTTTCTTTTTTCCCTAGGTAGTCCTGGGTAGATTTTGGAAATTAAGTTAAACAGAACCTCTAAAATAGCACAATATGAAGGGCTGTATGTGTGTACATGACTTAAAGAATACAGAAACTCAAGAGTAACCTCTGGCTAATACATTCACATGGATATATACCCAAGCTACTCCTGAATCTGTAAGGAGGAGTTGCATCTAGCTGATTTGTACAGTACATAGACTACATAACTGTACAAACATGAGTTTACTGTACAGATTTAATGAGTTTGGGTGAAAATAATATATATATAGGAAATCTTTAACAGTAACTAAATACAATACATACCGTAGAATTTACAGTTAAGGACAAAGGTTAATTTTGGACAATGGAGACTGAAGACTGAGGAAGTAGCCACTTACTTACTATAGTCTCATGTGGAAATGGGTCTCTTCAGAAGTCTTAAAATGATATATTTCACCTCCATAACAAAATCTGTTGTGGCAATCTGAGGGATTTTAACTAATGCCCATCCAGGGGCATCAAATTAATGTAGGAAAATGAATGAGGGATCGCTGTTTCTGCCCACCCAGGGACACCAAGTAAATGTAGGAGACGGTGTGTGGATGTGAGAATAAGAATTTATTGCTTGATCATTGTTAATCAGTCAATTAGTTATAAGTTTTGTCTTTGGCGATGCCAGTAACTATTTAAATAATTTGATACTGCTCCCACTTTATTTTCCTTACCTTTCACTGTAGAAGAGGTTTCTGTTCATTATACTTATATTGAGGTAACTGAAGCACACTCATTTTAAACAAAATAATACAATTTATCAATAAACACAAGGATTATAGAAATATGATAACTGCATATACAGTATATTGACATAGAACCTAGGACGCAAGACAGATCAGACAGACAAATATATAACACAGAAGAGAAGCTGATAGCTGGCTATTAAGAGTTTTATCTTAACATAGATAAATAATTTTATGGTACCATGTATTTACAGAGGGCGGCATGGTGATGCAGTGGTAGCGCTGCTGCCTTGCAGTTAGGAGACCCGGGTTCGCTTCCCGGGTCCTCCCTGTGTGGAGTTTGCATCTTCTCCCCGTGTCTGCGTGGGTTTCCTCCGGGTACTCCGGTTTCCTCCCACAGTCCGAAGACATACAGGTTAGGTGCATTGGCGATTCTATATTGTGCTTGGTGTGTGTATATGTGTGCGCGCCATACAGTGGGCTTGCGCCCTGCCAGGGGTTGTTTCCAGCCTTGCACCCTGTGTTGGCTGGGATTTGCTCCAGCAGATCCCTGGGGCCCTGTAGTTAGGGTATAGCGGGTTGGATAATGGATGGATGGACAGATGTATTTACGGATAATGTCTGATTTTTTTGGAGTTGTTGTTGTTGCTCTGGATTCACGTGTGTGCATTGGAGTGTACCCTTTTTCTTTGCTACATGGGTGATGCTGTCTTTTTCAGCTTGCTTTTTGGCTCTTTTCTGTGTTATCTGCAACTTTATTTAGATTTTTTGATTTGACATACTGTATTAATTCCATAGAGGAAATTGCCTTTTTGTATGACCTTTGGGGGTCAGAGCACAGGATCAGCCATTGTATAGTTCCCCTGGAGCAATTTTCAGGTTAAGGGCCTTACTCAAGGGCTCAACAGAGTAGGATCACTTCTGGCAGTAATTGGACTTGAACCAGCAAATTTCCAGATACCAGCACAGATCCTTAGCCTCAGAGCCACCACTCTGCCCTATAAAAGGTATAGTATTACTCTTTTCTGGTACAAGAGTGTAGGTGCTGACATTCCTTTTCTGAAGTAATGCTGCTTCTTAGGATTCTCAGACAGGGCTCAGTCACTGGCACAGACCTTGCTTTGGCAGAGTGAATCTTAGAGGTTGTCCAGGTCCAGGGCTCTATACAGTATAGCTTTCAGGTGCAAGAATAAATAAAAAAGTACTTGAAACTGCCTGCCTGTTAAACTAGGACATCCTAACTTCATTTGTACCAGCACATTTAAATTAGAAAACAAGATCATATAAAACATTTAACTTTGTCTTTTATTCTCTGATAATAGTTTACATATAAGACATCTCATTTATAGTAACTAGGTGTGTACACATGACTCTTAATAAATAACTGATGTAGGACTTAACACATAATAATACTTAATAGCAGGGGGTGTTTCTAGAATATATAATTTATCTATATGATGATTAGTGTAATTGAAATAATTCATAGTCATTAGATGTAAATTAACCTAGCTGATCAAAGAAACCTATGCTGCTAGATTTCTTTTGTCTTCCATGTTGCTTTGAAAAATGCATGTGGGGCTCCACCAGTTAGTGTAAATAAAGGACATCCATGTTGATGTTCATTTATAATAATTGCTCAAGTCTCTTCTTTAGTTGCTGAGTATTTTACACAACACATGCCAAATAAAGCTTGTGAGCTTTTTGCTCCACAGACAGAGGGTGGCTTCTCAGTCCAAACAGGTTTAAATCTTCAGCTTTCAGCTCATAGTGAGAACAATTTTTCAGCTTTCAGCTCCCCCAAAGAGAAAGCAGCTCATCAGCTCTGAGGTCCTCAAAGAGAAAAAAAAAGATGAAGGCAGTTAGTGGTGGAGGAATATGTAACCTCTAGTGATTGGATTAAAGTCCCTTCCAGTTAGAGATCTAGATGCAGTTCAGTTTTTGGTTACAAGCCTTAAATTAATGTCCATTCGGGTGCCTTTTTGACTAAAGGAGTCCTTGAAGAGGTGTCAGCTCAATTGTGATTCACACTTTTCCCATCAAATGAAGTATAGTGCTGACCAAAGTGTTGGTTCAAGCTGCAGTCCAATGATTTACTTAGGAACACAGGTAGGGAGGTGCAGCTGGATTTCTGCATCCCAGTAAAATCTGCTGTCTTAACAGGCCTTGTGTGAATGGGCAGTACCCGCTTTGTCCTACTCTGTTCAGAATCAAGAATAGACACAAGGAAGGAACACTGTGCATTGTTGAATTCTTAGCCACAGTACACACTTAAGATACGTTTCAGACTTATAGGAAAGAAGTTCTTGTTAAGAAAATACATTATTTCACACTTTCCAGAGTTTGGTTCTAAGCTTGCAAAAAACATCCAGTAGAAGCTTTAGCGACCATCACCCTGAAAAGGAATTGTTGAGTAGTTATATATATCTAATCTTCATTTGGATCTTGATCTTTGTTTGTCCGTGAATGAATTAGAAGAAGTAGCACTAGATGGCAGTAGAGAGACAGCTAAAACATAGGCATTGCATTAAGAATCTCCTCCAGGCTTATACTACTGAAGACTGTAGTACTCCAGTCACACCTCAAAACACAGACATTTAAACTAAACAAATTGTTGTGCTTTAAATTAACTAAAGAGATCTTCATTTAGATCTTGATCTTTGTTTGTCTGCAAATTCCACGCATGCGTAGATCACCTTCCAGTTTAGTACATTGTTGTTACTCACGGATGTCAACAATGTGCCGGAATAACGAAAGGGGTGGTGGACAGTGTTACAATGGTTAGCTCCTGAGGCTTGGTTAGAGAATGAGATTGCCAAAGATAAAAGGTACGTGCCTACGTAACATATGAATGAAAGAAAGACAGTGGGTAAAATGAATGACAACGTAACAGCACGTTCCGGAAATTATTATTGTTACGTTGTAGCCGGCGAGTGCTGCGCGTCTCACAGTTGTACCATGGCTTGCTCACATGTCAGTGAAGTGATCCCTATTTATGCTTTAAAGAGCCTGGATACCTATATGTCCCCCTTTTATAACCATTGCTCCGTGTATATTGCCTTACTCTTCGGATTGCCACAAAGCAACCTGCGAGATTGGAGAAAGGTTGAGAAGAGATCATGAGAGGAAACGACAGCATCGTGAAAACGAGACGGACTGTGAACGGACAGAAGCAGAAATGCTCCTACACCACCACATAATTACTATTCGGACAGTGATTCCAAGTAGGCCGTTCCTATCAAATCAATGTCCAAGGGTTTTCTTTTGTAATTTTGTTTCCATTATAAAAAATCATAATGCTGTGCAACGAAGGGCCCAGTTCACGACTGGCAACCGCGTTTAAACAGGGAGCCCTTCACAGACAACTTTAACACGCGCAACGTAGTTGGGCGCACATGGCTAGTATATATATATATTGTGATAAAAACACAGACCAGAGATCATAAAAAGGTTTGGGGCAGCCACCCACATAATATTCCTGGCTGAAAAAGGTTTTTAAATTGACAGAAATGTTCACAATACTGAGTCCAAAACACAACTGAATCTTTGGTGGTAAGATGACAGCTTTAAAGGCCCATATAGGAAGTGCCGTCATCAAAGGGGATAGACCCGGAAGTGACGTCATCCCCGGACCCAAAAGTGATGTCATCGAAGGCCCTGGACCCGGAAGTGACGTCGTCTGGACCGGACGTGGCGTCTTCTGGTATTACCATTACTTAAGCCCTTTTGCTGCCTCCTACTCGCACATGTGTGACAATATATATAAAGAAATTGTATATAATTAGATGATAAGCACTACAGTTCCCATGATGCTTTTGCACAGGACATACGGGAACTGTGAGAGTGATGGGTGATTTGTTGAGGAGTTGGACTGAGTAATAAAAAACGTGCATTGCATTCAGTAACCCGTTTGAGTCTTGACTTTCTTTAATCAGGTAAGACAGAGGTGGTAAGACAATAACACTACCTTTTTAACATTGGTTTGAATGTAAACAGTAAATTCAAATTTCAGGGACAAACTTAGGGCTAAAATTAAACCATATGTAATGTAGGGAATAGCTGATCAGCCAAACACAGTCTGCAAGTCTAGAATCTGTGGGTCAGTACCAGTTTATAAGGACAGCCATTTCAGGGACATGCAAACTGAATGAACAGACAGCTAAAAATGTTTAGTAGAATTAAAATATATGGTTTTGAAAATGTAAATGAGTTCTTTGTGTTATGACATTTATATTGCTTGATTGATTTTTTGTGTACAGATGGAACAGATGCCAACAGAGCTGGAATGCATACAGAAGACAGCATATTTTTTCTCCATAATGGTGTCATTTTATTCTTTAAGGTCAGCTGAACATCTTCTTTGTGTGGATTATGACTAGCTCTCTAGGTAGAGAGTGTTTGCTAAGGACAATGTTATATGAGAAGGATTGCATCAGGAGATCTCAGTTGATCTAAGTAAATTGATCAGAAGTAAGAAATGGAAAAAGTTGTGTATTTTTATTTGAGTCTTTTAGAAGTGGAGATGTATAGATTTATTAGGGTCATCATTGTCATGTGTACAAAGTACAGTGAAGTTGTTACTTGCATGTGCTAGTTCTGAAAGTGGGAAGGTTGCAGCCTGACAGACAAATTTTCTGCAAACTATTAGGTCAAGTGACATTTCTTTTTTTAATTCAACAGTGATTTGCTTACATTTGTTTACATTTGAGCTTGGAAAAACAAGAAGACTAATAGAAAGTAAATGCATCTTCATACTGTAAATATACCGAGTTCATGAAAATCCTGGCAACAGAATTATTTTTTGAGTTGCCCCACAGTCAACATGTAAAATCACATATTGTTTTACTGAAGGAGTTGGAGAGCACTTTCACTGGTTTCTTCCATGATCAGACAGAAGCAATCCCAGGTGCCCACCATTGAAGTAAATTGGCACATTGAAACTGTTCTAGCAGAGCACTTGTTAATTCCCTTTAATGAACTGTATGTGTGAAGTCTTTATAATAAATAAGTAACAGATGGATTTGCCTTGTGTCTGTATTTCTATTTATACTGACAAGGAGCAGACTTTCTGTCATAGACTAAAAATACAAACAATCAGACTTGTTGAAAGTTTTTCCTTTGAGGTATCTTGTATTTTTGGGAAGAATTGAAGCTCCTCTTTATGGTACTGTACAGGCATGATCATCCTCAGCTTGTAAACAATGAATTTTAATGTAATCAGTAGTGTACCTTTTAGAGGGTATTCTTTCATTCTGGTTCTTACATTTCGACTCTCTTCTATTATCATATTCATGCAGGTAAGTATTAAGTATCTGGCCACAGCTTGTTAATTTAATATTTTCATTAAAAGATATTTTTTATTGGCTCCTTATGAGTGAATTACAAATTTGTGTTTGTGGGATGTGTGCTCTCCAGTGAACCAGAAACCTGCTCAGTTATTTCCTTTCTTAAAGCTACAGAAGTAAACACTACCTTCAACTGGATAAGCAGGCTACAAAAAGGATGAGTGAATGGGTGGATTTTCTTTGTTGAGGAAGAGTTGCTTTTTATTCACAGTTGTATATAATGAGCACTGCGGTGGGCTGGCGCCCTGTCCGGGGTTTGTTTCCTGCCTTGCGCCATGTGTTGGCTGGAATTGGCTCCAGCAGACCCCCGTGACCCTGTAGTTAGGATATAGCAGGTTGGATAATGGATGGAAGGATGTATATACTGAGCAATGTAGAAACTAATGCTTAAAGGAATAATAAAAAATCATCTATTTATCCTTTTTCAAACCCACTTAATCTAGCAGGACTAGGTACATGGTAGATACCAACCCTGGATTGGCCACTCGCCCACCACTGGGCACACCCAAATATACATCCTCACCTACTCCATTTAAAGTAAACGGTGTAAAAGAATGAGTCTCAACACACTGGAAAGGTTTGGGACAGCCACCCGTATATTGTCCCTGGCAGCAAAAAAAACAAGCTGTTGTCAAGTTGAGTTCCAGGACTAAACTCATGAGGTTTTGTAAGATGGTGGTTTTATGAACCGGAAGTGATGCTATCTGGCTGGAACTGGAAGTGACATCAGTCTGGGTTCCAGAACCGGAAGTGACGTCAGTCTGGGCAGCAGGACCGGAATTGACGTTAAATCAGGCAGGTTTTCTCATATTTGGACTGCAGAAATAACAGAAGTAGGTTTAGAGCACCCCACCACCCCCTGGCCTGGCGGGTAATTACCTCCACTTGGTCCACTCGGCTCACTTCTAGTCGCACGTGTGTAACAGCAGTTAACCTAGCATTCTCATTTTTGGGATGTGGAAATAGAAATCCAAGTAGAATGTGTGGACAGTGGCCAGACCAGGATCCTACTGGCAATTACTGTCCTCCCGAAAATGAAACATGTACATATGCACACATAAACACAGTCACTTGCAAAAAAAGTTTTTCAATCAATGCACATGAAGATACAGTTTGTTTAGTACAGAATCTTTATAGAGGAATTGCACCTAGCCTATTTCTACATTCAGCTTGCTACAGTTATATGCACAAAAATCAATAAATACATTTTCTTTAAATCCTTCAATATGTAAGCAGTGAAATGCAGGCTTCTCTTTGAAATTAAACACTTTATTTTTTTTGTGCAAATATACCTAAAGAATGTAACCCTTGCTCTTTAAATGATAATTCCCTGTTAATTACAAATGTATTATTCAGCCAAACAAATGTTAAAGCTTATTCTGCCTTTTTTTATTACAATAAAAATACAGCACATATACCAACCAGTTTGCCTCTCCTTGATTTATGAATGCACACAGTCCCTGATATTTAACATTATTGTTTTTCTGAACACCAGCTGTTTAATTTTTTAATGGGTGGCAATAGAGCAGCAGATGGTGACGTTGACTCTGATTGGTGTGCTACAGTATTCCCAAACATACCCTTCAAATGGCCCTGCTGCCTTATTACTCCTACCTGAGTGTGACAGATGATACGTTTCCAGGACAAATGCACTATGATTCAGCGTCATCATTCTCCAATGCGATTTGCTGCTGAACCTGAACCTCCAGGGTGCTCTCAGTAAAAATCTTGATTATCTGAAGTGATATTTTATATGGGGTGAGTGGTAAAAATGAAGCCAAGTAAAGAAAAATAATACATCTATTGAAAACAAAGTAATTTTGCAGGTTACACTCAGCAGGAGCTTTATTTAAAATGAGCACAGCCTCTGAGAAGCATTTTTGTTTTTCCAAACGTATATTTTGGTGTCAGCTAACTCCAATATTTCCCTGAAAAAAAAAAAAACACAAACGTACACATACAGGCCTGAGGGTCATGGGGGAAAATGTTTTTTTCAATATTATCCCAGATGGAATTCAGGCACAATTTTAATCAATTTGTGTGTGTCACGGGTGTGTAAATGGGTTGAAATAGAGAAACACAAGAGAATAATAAAACAAGAAATCTAGTGTGGTGAATAATCCATTTGGTCAAACTATTCACGGTGGCCAGTGGCATCTCCTTCTTGACAATTTATCTCAATTCCTTATAGGTCAAGTTTAACAGCAAACATTAATTGGGTGTGTAGCCATCACTTATTTGAGGTCTTGTATATCTAATGTGAGCTGGGTGTATTTCCATGACATAAGAATTGAGGTTGTGAAACAGCCAGCCATTCAGACAACTTGTATTTATCTATAAGATCACATAGCCAGAAAATAATAGCCCAATCTATTGGCCAGCAGAACTGGAATGTGTGTGCCTAGGCTACTTTATATTTCACAAAGCAATATTGGGTGTTTCAGGTTATATGCAGGAACTTTGACTATGTCACTTCTACTTGGAAGTACATTGCTACTACTGCCCACTTCAGCATTAAACCCTGATTTCCTTTATCTGACATTTAAGAATTTGATCAACATCAAATACTGGTCCTTGAATGGTTTCTTATCATTGTTACCGTATGCCATTTTTCAGAAGAAAACTATAGGCCAAGAATCCCAAAAAGGCTGTCACCTAAAGCAGACCCGTTTTCATATGAGACTGTACAATATTAAGCAAGTGGCTACTACCTCTGTCTTAAGTCTCTATTTTTTCCACATTAACCTTTGTCCTTATCTGTAAATCCTACGGTGTTTATTGAATTTAGCTGCTGCTTTACTGTCATTTTCTTTTAAAAATACTATGGTACCCTGGATATAATAGAGAACGTCTGATGGGTAATTTTGAAGGCTATGAACGGTGTGTCCAATCCATGCTTGTTATCAATTTGTCTTTATGTTTACTGTGTTTGTTGCAATGTTGACATTTGAATATTGTGAGAGGTGTTCTGCTTCATCTAGAAAAATGTTCTTGTTGTTGTAGTCCACACCAGTATATCAACTTACTTACAAATATCAACTTACTTTACCCGGGCTTCTTTTTAAAGATACTTTACCACTTTGTCATTGTGGTGGGGGATTTTGCTTTGAGTATTCACTTTGGTGTCTCTCCACATGCCATTTTAGAAGCTGTTTGCTCTTCGCTACTCATGCATTCGCAGGGATTCGAGGTCAAATCAACAAAGCTAACTTTCCTTCTAGCAAAAGCGTATCAAAAAGCACGTAACAAGAAGATCATTGATCTCTATCGATCGGTAACGAGACAGAGGCTTTCAAAATAATAATAATAATAACAAAAACACGAGATAAAATAATTGTCTGCGTTATTTAACTAATGCGTTAACGTGATAATAACGCATTAACTTGCCCAGCCCTAGTTATTATTTATGATTGATAGATAGATAGATAGATAGATAGATAGATAGATAGATAGATAGATAGATAGATAGAGCAGTTGGCACAGAAAGTGCATTCAGGTTAAAACAGGTAAATAAGATAAGCAAACACAAACAATAATTTCCATAAATAACTAAAAACTCTAAAATTAATCTACTCAAATGACAGTAAAATAATATGATCTAGCAGAACATATACTGTTAACATCTCACTGCACCTAGTCAAACCTGAATTAATCCTAAGATAAATGTGTTCTGCAGGTTAATTCAGAGGGTGTGAGTCATTGTTTATGATAGTAGCTTTACCAATATCCTCCTCTCTGATACTAAAAAGTCCAGACAAAAAGATCCTGACTTTCTGATTGTGTTTTTGAACCTGTAGACATCTCTTATTTCCAAGTTGTTGCCCGTAAATGTCACATCTTTAAAAAATATACCTGTTAACAAAAGCTTGAGACACACATATGGAAATGTCCCACCAGTGACAGAGGACCTGAACCTCTTTATAAAAATACAGTAGACTATAATGACTTTGGCTCTTTTTGTACTGTATAATATATGACTTGTGTGTTTACAATCCAATCTAGATCTCTGTTAAGACAAGTTCCCAACCTGGAAAGTTTCAACTTCTACTCCTTAAATAGAGAATAAAGCCAAAGAAAACTCTTGTCAGTTCACACATTTGCTTATTCTGAAGCTTCAAAAAGCTGGTATGCCTAAAATTTGCTGCTCCTGAAATTTCATTCCCATTCTGCACTGGGTAGCTCTTATCAGATGTTTGCTATTAAGAAGGACTTTATATTAAAGACTTGGTTATTTTTGGGATTTAAGAAATATCTCTAGTTTCATAAGATCATCTTTTAACATTGGAGTACATGCAAAGAATGTCTAGGGTGTGTTCTTTATGGCCTCATGTTTTACCAAGATGGACCTGGTTCCGCAGAACAATATAAAGGTAAATGCTGGTTTTGAAAATGAATATATGATTAATTGTGAAGGTACATTTTAAAAACCATGGTTAAACAAATCCATCTCAGTTTTTTACAAGTTGACCTTATGGAGGCAACAGCTGTTTGTTGTTGTTGCATTATCCATAGAGAATAATAAAGGCTCACCTCCCAAAGGTGACTCTGTCCAAATGTTTGCTGCTCTGGCATTCTTTTTCTAACTTTGTCCACAAATGCTATGCATTTGACTTATTTAAGCATTTTCTTGAAACAGGTGCTTATAGACATTATCTGCTTTAGAGGGATGTGGCTGTGTATTTGAAAGGAGCATTCAATCTGATTTACATAGACATGGTTCGACTATGGGTTTGGAGTAAACTATGTAGTGAAAGGTAAGCTAATTTCTGGATTTGCTCTGTAATAAAATGTAAGGAAAATTTTGGATGAGCAAATTGGCTCCTGTGTTTCTTCTTGTAGAGAGTTATGCTCTGAGTTTTATGTTCTGATTTGTTTATGCTCCCCATGTCCATTCATTCATCTATATTTCATTACTCACACATCTACACTGCAACATCATAGCAGGTAAATTAACAGTCAGTAGTAAGTTAATATGAGCATTTTTAGGATATGGAAGGAAACTGGATGGATGACTCCAACACTAAGAATGGTAAGACGCCAACACCATGCTTTTTCTTTTAGGGACATTTAGGACTTACCAGACAATCTGACCTGCATTTCTTTGATGTACCAAACAAATCTAGAATGCCTAGAAAAAAAAAGTATAAATCTACCAAAATCTTCAAACTGCACACTCAGTGACTATGCCATGACACAACCTATTTGTTTTGTCCAGTAAAGTAACATGAACATCATCCTCCTCTGAAAGCATTCAAAAAATGGATAATCTTATGGGTATGGGTAATCTTACATATAAACATCTGTGCGTGGAAGAGTGTCTGTCTGTCCAGCAGTGAGAGGTGGAGTTGGGGTAAGGGTCCCACCTCTGAGGATACACAAGCGAGGCCAGCATGTTGGCAAAACGAAACATCCAAAGAGATAGCCACTTGCTTATCCATTATTACAGAAGCATAGCAAGCACATCAGCAAAAAGATATCCCTTTTACTTTTCCTCCCGCCGCTATTGCACAAGCGATGCGCGAGCACACCAGCAACACAAAACCTCCTAGGAGAGAGATGTCCAGAGTAGTTCCTTTCAATTACCTGGCATCTCTACATTTCAATTTTTTTTAAAAAAGTTTCAATAGTTTCTAGTACCACATGATTTTTACAGCACAGGCTTACACAGTTAGTATAATTATACATATCTTGGATTTTATTTCTCTCAGTTGCTTTGATCTTTCAAATAAATAGTATATAACTTGTTTGTAATGATATTTCTTTTTATAGTTTTGTAGTTATAAGGGATGTCTAATGATAGTGCAAGGTTGTTATAAGCAAGTAAATGGAAATGAAAACACTATGTCATAAAAGATACACTTCTTTTGGCTGGAACAATAAAAGAAAATACACTCAGATGCTAAATAAATTGACTGTGTTAGACAGGTAAACTTTCCTATACTGTGTTTATAGATACAAGCAGACATGTGTGACTATAATGCACAGTAAAATCATTTTAATGTTAACATTTTTTGACACTAAGAGAGCTACTAGAACAAATGCTGTAGTCAATAGTATGCCCAAGTGTTGCAAAATAAAGCCAGAGTTGATAACCAGAGCGTACATATAATTTTGAGAAGTGTCAGTCTTTTACATGAAGCTCAACTTTTCAATCTGTGCTTAAGTTTAGTTTCTGCCATCATTTCAAACTTGTCAGAAGTGGCAGAAACAAATACAAGAAAAGCATGCTTCAGTGTAAGTAAAAAAAAAATTAATCATAAAACAATGTTGTAATCATTGTATTGTTTTTAGCATAAAAGCAGGTGTTTATTCTTTTGCTAGCTCTTTACCCCTTACAAGGCAAAGCAAAGATATTTAGTATAATTTTAACAACTGATAATTGTGGTAGTTAGGTCCCTGTGGTATAAAAAAATAATATATTTTTTTTCAGCCTTAAAACCATTTAGGGTTGTAATACAATCAAATAGCTTGGTAAATGAACAACAGAACAATAAAATATGATATACAGTAAAATGGGGTTTAATGCTAAATGTGTTCAGATTATCATAATTCACAAGTGCCAGACATGGTCAATTGGGCTGTCATATTCATATTGGAATTTAGAATACATGCAAAAGTGTACTACAATTAGAAGATACTAAATAGAAATTTCCAATATATCTATTTAGTGTTATATTATTTTGCATGTCAATATATAATATTTCTTTCTTATCAATAACAAAAAATACCATGATCTGATTTTTCTTTAATCATTTTAATAGAATTAAAAATGTCAGTTTTACAGCTTTACAATTTCGGTGACACATTTTTTAGCCACTTCACGCAACACACAGTAAATTGATCACATATTTATACGAGGGACTTTCAAAAAGTTTGCACACTTTTTTTTAACTCTCAAGATACTGTATTTTTCCAATCCACTGACATACCTCGTAAAGTGTGTGTTTTAGCTAGCTGGCAGTGTAGAAAGAAAAATTTTTATATTAGCATAGAGAATAGCAAATTGACATAAAGAGCCATAAAAAGTAATTAAAAGCTTCTAAAACATTAGATTAAGCATAAATTAGAATGTTAAGTAAATGAGATAGGTCAAGCAAATAGTTAACTAAAAAATCAGTTATATTGCATTATTTTTTAAGCTTACAGCAAAATTTCCAGAGTAAGGAAAGAACAGAAAATTGACGCACAGAAACCAACTTAGAACAGGGTAAGAGGTTGAGAACACCTGTGTTCAAGGCTTAGGAAGCTAAGGAAGCGATAACAGAGAAGATGGCTCTGGAAGGCACGTAGCGAAACCAGCTGGGTTGATGAATCAGCAGAGAGGTAACAAAAGGCTTTTGCTGTAAGCAAGGTCACACTGATGTAATTCATGAAGAGAAAATCTTGGTAAATTCAGGCTTTAGCAAAAATATTAGAAGAATATATTAGAAATTAGCTTTAGTGTAAAAATGAAGACAAATCAAGTATGCCAAGCAATGATTAAATGAAGAGCATATACAATATTTCTTTTACTTAAAGTTTAGCTTCAGGCCACTGTTATAGTATAGCTAGAAAGGCTAGAGGAGGACGTGACACCATGAGACAACAAATATGGAATAGAGGACATCTTCCCAGTTGAAGAACCAATCAAGAATAAGAAAAACAGAAACTGGAATAAACAATAGACAGTATAGCCAGGTGCAGGATGAGCTCATTGAACAAGGTTAAAATGATAACAAATTGTTATAAAAACTTCGATTATGGCAATGTTCAGGGCTCAATCTCATTTGGCCGAATTGGGTTGAGTCCGTGTTGTTGATTTATTGCTATAAAGCCTTAAAACTCTGTCTGTCTATCTCCTAATAGCCTTTATTTTTAGGTAAAAAGCCTTCTGATGATGAATTTTTCGCCACGACAGCAGTATTCAGATTTATTGCACAGGCTATGAACTTTATTTGTCACTATTGTGCCTGCCTCTCAGACTTACTGTTCTTTTTTAAAACTGCAAAACACTTGTTTAGGTAAAATATGGAATTTATGCAGAAGGACATAGTGAATTTTAAACACTTAATGGATGAAGACAAGATGTTACACATTTTGGTCTTTAATGTATCTTGTCATTTAACAATTTCATTAAATAATATAAGGATTCAGCATTTTAGATTTTACTAATAGCTTAAATTATACCATGACAAAAAACAAGTAACTAAGAAAATTAATTTATTTTAAGTTTATAGTGCTCAAGATATTTCACTTGATTACAACAGATTTTAAAGTCTTCAATGAATAAGTAACTGCAACAGATATATTTGTAGATCCACTACAAAGCCATTAACCTTTGTATTCGTATAATATATCATCCAAATCAAAGTGGAGTTGAGTGTCATTCATTCTAAAGAATTCATTACATATTGAGTGGTTTACATGGTTACAACCTTATAAACATGGAACAAAAACAGAACTGTTCATATTATTAACAAAGATAGCATGACTAAAACATCCATCCATCCATCCATCCATTATCCAACCCGCTATATCCTAACTACAGGGTCACGAGGGGCTGCTGGAGCCAATCCCAGCCAACACAGGGTGCAAGGCAGGAAACAAACCCTGGGCAGGATGCCAGCCCACCACAGATGACTAAAACAGTGTGGTTAAAATAAAGGAAAACAGTAATTTTCACACATGTTTAGCATTGTTTTTTTACATTTTCCCAAGTGGTAAAATAAATGCTAAAATGCAAACCAGGAGGAGATAAAGTCGCAGAAAAATTGTAATAAAAATAAAACTATACAAGATGACACAAGTAGTCGGTTGATGAGCATTCTTAGAGCATAAGGAATATGAATAATATGGATGAATAATATTTTCGTAAAGTAATTGTCATAGAATATCAAAGTAGTGTTAGGTTATTTGAAACATTAATTTCTCTTAAATATTATTCTGTCATATTGATTAAGTCTTTCTTATAATTGCATGCATTACAAGCCCACCATGACTTATAAAACTGTATACAAAAACAATTGTATTCTTGTACCCTTTCTTGGAAGATCTTACAGTAAAAGTGACTATAGAAATATAGAGGCTGAACATTTTGAGTGTCTTTTTATTCTCAAAGTAAAATTGTCATTTTAGGATTTGGTCTCGTCCGATGCGAGAGATGGACGTCTGAAGTGGAGCTCCGCTAGCAGCCGTGTTATTTTTCATATTATTTGCTTATTATCCTGAGATATCTTGTATTTATTCAACCTGAGAGGGACTGCTACAGTATATGTAAGCACATATAAACATGGCCAACAAGAAGGGGGGTCCGAAAGAACCGAAAACTAAAGCTACACCCAAGCTACAATCAGCAAGCCCCAGCTCAAGATACAGCGTTTCAGAGACAGACCTGGATCAGATGGGCGAAAGTACAGACTCCTCGGGACCACGGTCCGCTACATCGTCGCCGGCTGAGAGCGAAAAGGGGAGCGAAGGTGCAATCGTGAGTGCAGATCGGGATAGCTCGCCGATCGGAGAAGATCAACTGAAAATGGAAAGGGCCTTGAAGTCCGCGGCTTCAACTACGCAATTACGCGAGCCGGGAACAACGGGGACACCGGCTACAGCAGAGTCTGCTGCTTCATCTACGGTACAAGAAAGCACAATTGAAATGTCTAAACTGGAGGTGATGCTCGTGGAGCTCATGCAAGATATAAAGAAAAGCGAGAAAGCTAATGAGAAAGCAAGGGCAAAGGCACTTGAGAGACTGAAACAGGAATTGAAACAGGAGATGAAACAGGCCAATGAATGGCTGCGTCAAGAGGTGCAACTTGAGATTCGACAGGTGCTGGGTAAAATTGAAGAGCGCATTCAGGAAAACTCGGTTAAACTGAGCACGCTTACTGATCAATTGGAGAATCTCAAGGAGACATTCACGAATCGGATTGAAATGGCCGAACATTTAGCTGCCAGTGCCGAGGAAAAAGCAGTTAATGTCAGCTCCGAATGCAAAAAATTGGGAGACAGACTGGCTGCTTTGGAAGATGGGAGTAGAAGGTATAATGTCAGAATTGAAGGTCTGCCTGAGAATCGAGAAAGTTCAAACCCTGTGAAATTCGCAGCTGAACTTTTTTCTAAAATAATCGTGGAGGACTTTAAAGCAGAATCTGAGATAGCAGCGGCTTACCGCATACGCGGATCAAACACCGTTAGACCTCGACCAAGATCTTTTATAGTTCGTTTTGAACAATTATCATTTAAGCTAGAGGTGATGGCACTCCTCAGAAACAAGGAAGATATTATATATGAAAATAACCACATTCGTATCTTCCCTGACTTCTCTCCAGCAACAGCTACTAAACGCGCAGCCTTCTACAACATTAAACAGCAGTTACGGCAAGCCAGCGTCAAATACAGCCTCTTGTATCCGGCAAAACTGAAAGTGGAATGGCAGGGTCAATTCTATGTCTTCGCTAGCAAGGAAGAAGCGGAAAAGGAATTAAGAAAGCTGATCCCGGGACTATTCTGATACATAATAGTGAGTCATGGCGGTTAATGATAAAGCAAGGATTAACAACCTACTGTCTGATCTATTCGTTTTAAAATACGGGTTCTTATCAGCATATATTCTCATTATTACTTAGTATTACTAGGGCGCTATCTGTTTATGTTTTATTGTGCTTAACTAGCAGAATACCCGCGCTTCGCAGCGGAGAAGTACTGTGTTAAAGAAGTTATGAAAAAGAAAAGGAAAAATTTTAAAAATAACGTAACATGATTGACAATGTAATTGTTTTGTCATTGTCATGAGTGTTGCTGGCATATATATATATATATATATACATACACACAGACAAACACATATATAAACATATATATACACATCATATATATATATATATATATATACATATACAAATATAGACATATATATACAGTATATACATATATACACAGTTATATATATACATATACATATATAGCAAAATACCTGCGCTTTGCAGCGGAGAAGTAGTGTGTTAAAGAAGCAATGAAAAAGAAAAGGAAACATTTTGAAAATAATGTAACATGATTGTCAATGTAATTGTTTTGTCACTGTTATGAGTGATGAGTGTTGCTGTCATATATATATATATATATATATATATACACATATACACATATATATACACACATACATATATACACATACATACATATACATACACACACATATATACACACAAATACATATATATACATACACACACATATATATAAACATATATATACATACTGTACATATCTACATATATACATACACACACACACACAACTATCGTATATGTTGAAGTTCTATTTAAATTTTAAATAGAAGGAATTTTTATTTAGTCGACAGAATATTATTCCGGAATAAATCAACTCAAACCTTAAATAACTTATAATATTTTGCTCTCCATAAAAAATATATCCTGTTTAAATTATACAAGTTAGAAATAAAGTAAATGTTAAAAGAACAAACATTCAAATTTCTTTACTCTTATGTAATTTTATATAAAAAATAAACTTAAATTTTAAATATCCCAAAAGATTTTGCTCTCCATAAAAATATATCCTGCCAAATTATACAAATTCAAATATGAACATGGTGCATAACAAAACCTGGAAACATAAATAAAATTTGTTCTTTTCAGCAATAACAAATCAAATCATTCAGTTTATGAACAAAGTGCGTATTTGGGAACACCGTAGTGTCGACTTGGTTCAACATTACTTGGCAACAGGGAAAGTGGGGCAAGTTGCACTGGTGCATTTGTGTCTCCCATAAAAGTAGCTTCACTTGAAATCACTTTGTGATTTTGAACGGGTAAAAACGTCTGCTGAAGTGTCAGATTCTTCTTTAACTCTTTCTGTATCTTGTGCATTGCATTCAGGTCTTTCAGGTTATCTTGATGTTTTGTCTCATAGTGCCGTTTTAGATTAAATTCTGTAATTACACCCACATTTGCTCCAGAAATGAGACACACGGGTTTACCGGCAATGTCAGTAAACATATACTCAGCCTCCCATCGGTTTTTAAAGGCTCTATGTTCAGAATCACCTTTTCTCTTCGGCATCGTGTGGGCTAGCTTCGCAATAACTTGCAGCATCATAAGCTAGACTTGATTAACGCGGTAAGTGTTCGGCAAGGCAGCTGAAGCGCTGCATTATGGGATCTGTAGTTTATTGTGTTACCAGCGCTTCATATCCCCGGGCCATTAATAACAATAATACAGTATATAAAATGATCTCGCGGGCCGGATATAATTACACGCCGGGCCAGATGTGGCCTGCGGCCCTTGAGTTTGACATATATGGACTAAATAGAACTTGAAAAGATATATTTTTTCAAATGTGATCGCGCAATTCAGATAGAGTTGACGCGCACTACAGTACATCGAGCCCGCGTGCTATTGTGGTTTTGCCTGCGTGCCTCAATAAGTCATCCTCCCCTCGCTCTTACTTTTTTACCGTTCATCTAATGAATACACTGAGTATGGCTTTACCAAAACAATCATTGATGGCGAATTAAGTATCCATTATTCGAGTATGTAGATCGGGGTATATATATACATATATATATATACCCGCGTATCGCAGCGGAGAAGTAGTGTGTTAAAGAAGCTATGAAAAAGAAAAGGGAACATTTTAAAAATAACGTAACATGACTGTCAATATACAGTAATTGTTTTGTGAGTGTTACTGAGTGTTGCTGTCATCAAGGATTTAATTATCATTATTTCTTTCAATCAGGTTCGTATTTGTAGGATGTGTTGTGTTCAAGTTACATTCCGTGTTTGTCAATCGTTGTAAAGATGACAGGTTTCATTCATCGATTCGTTTCTTACTGCATCAATAAACAGCTCGTCTTCCTCTTTATCTGAGACCTGACACACTGCATGCACGGGTTTTTTTTTACACTGTCTTCCTTTAGCGGGACATTGACTTTTTCCACCGTGTGCTTTGTTTCCGCAGCAGCTGCACTTATGAATATTCTTGTATGTATCAGACGCTTCATATTTTTTTGCTGCCTTTTCAATTGTGTAATTCGGTTTTTGTTCAGCGCTCTTTGGAACTGTTGCTTTTTGTCTGTGCACTGCGTCAGTTCACGTGAGCCGCTCGGTGTACATGCATCAAAGTTTCCCAGCTGTGCTGGTGCCATGTCGTGTTATGTCCATTGCTGTATTTAATGTTACCAAAGTCCTGGCACTTAAAACTTTCTCTCGCAGTTTCGCTGAGTTTGTGCCAAACACCACCCTGACCATCTCATCTTCCTCTGCATAAGCACAGTCCTTCACCCGTGAATATTTAGTGGCAGTTTGCTATTGGATTGCCGCTGACGGACGGCCTTATATGGGCAGGCACTAAATTACAAACGCCAGCGGCAGCCTGTCTATGAACTTAATTTAAAGTTTAGGTTTACATCGTGCTTTGTTTCCGAAGTAGCAGAACTCATGAATATGGTTGTATATGTCACTCGCTCGCTTCTTATTGTTTCGCTGCCTTCTCAATTATATAATGCATGTTTTCATCAGCGCTTTTTGGGGCTCTTCCTGGTTTTCTACGTACTGCGTGATTACGTAGGAGGCGTGATGATGTCACACGAAACTCCGCCCCCACGGCTTTCAAGCTCATCTCCATTACAGTAAATGGAGAAAAACAGCTTCCAGTTATGACCATTACGCGTAGAATTTCGAAATGAAACCTGCCCAACTTTTGTAAGAAAGCTGTAAGGAATGAACCTGCCAAATTTCAGCCGTCCACCCACACGGGAAGTTGGAGAATTAGTGATGAGTCAGTCAGTGAGTGAGTGAGTGAGGGCTTTGCCTTTTATTAGTATAGATTATTCTTTTTTTCTCTTTTCTTTTCTAACTATTTCATCTCTACCCTAAACGAGACTGTTCAATATCATACCCTTGGTTTATTGTTATTGCTATTACTGCATTAAGACTTGTTATGCTTATTCTGGTCAC
This sequence comes from Polypterus bichir lapradei, assembly GCA_026402145.1. Lineage (NCBI taxonomy): Eukaryota > Metazoa > Chordata > Cladistia > Polypteriformes > Polypteridae > Polypterus > Polypterus bichir. The sequence continues at coordinate 11,048,128 of JANRMT010062794.1, read as the reverse complement.
ATTTTTAACACCATCCCCCGGGTTTATTATCTGGGTGTATCATCTTAATGCACTAAAATTGCTGTAGACTATATATATATTTTAAGTGCAAAACTTTTTTTTTTTTTAATTTATTATTTTAAGACTATATTGATAATAGATATCTCTGTCTTTTAACCCTAAAACGCCGCTGCATTGGGGCTTGTTGTGCTTTGGACGTGCTCTGTCTCTGGGTATGTCAGAGGACTGGGACTGCGTGAAGTGGGTTTTAGCCTCACTTAGGGAGGCAAAAAGGGAGGGTGGGGGGTTAAGGGGGGGAGAGAAAGAGAGCAGGCCTGATCTACACCTAATCTGTCCTCTCAGTCTTTATAATTATAACTACCAACGTAATAATAAGCTGCATGGCAACAACTCTAGGGGAAATAGGAAATTAAGACCTAAGCTGTCTCACTTCCAATTAAGACTATAAAATGACATCAAAAACTCAGAATCAGTGTCTCCATGATGGGACAGTTAACTTCGTAAGCTGGAATGTTAAAGGCCTGAATCATGAATTAAAGAGAAAGAAAGTACTCTCTCACCTAACAGGTCTAAATGCTAAAATAGTCTTTACAGGAAACCCACTTACTAAGCAAGGATCAGTTCCGGCTGCAAAAAACTGGACTGGTCAAATGTTCCATTTGTATGGATTGTAATAAAATTAATAAAAAAAAATAAATAAAAAAAAAAAAAAAAAGTTCCATTCTAGTTTTACGAAGAAAACTAGAGGTGTGGGAATTCTCATACATAGAACAGTACCATTTGTAGCATCAGATGTAGTATTGGATCCTGAAGGGAGATATGTAATGGTCATGGGAGACTTATCTAACTGTAAAATGATTTTGATAAATGTTTATGCACCTAATGTTGATGATAAGGAATTTATACAAAATTTATTTGCATCCATTCCCAATCTGAACACTCATAAAGTTATAATTACTAAGTTTATAACTGATCACAACTTATCAGATCCCTGGAGGTTTTTAAACCCAAATTCAAGAACATATTCTTTCTACTCACCAGTACATCATTGCTACTCAAGGATTGATTACTTCTTTATAGACAATAACTTCTTGCCTAAGATTAAATCTTGCAAATACGATGCTATTGTTATTTTGGACCATGCACCTATGATCTTGGAGCTGAAATTACTAAGCCCCATACACTCACCCTGCAGATGGCGCCTCAAGCCACTTCTATTAGCTGACGAGAATTGTACGGAATTCATATCCAAACAAATCAAATTCTTTCTAGAGACAAATACATCCCCTGAGATCTCTGCAGGAATACTCTGGGAAACTCTTAAGGCCTTCTTAAGAGGACAGATTATCTCATATCTTTCCCATAGAAATAAATCCGAAGCCAAGAAAGTAGCAGAGATAAAAAGCAAAATTACTAAAATAGATGAAGAACATGCCAGACTACCAAGCGAGACTCTACATAGGAGGAGGCAGGCTCTACATTCAGAATTAAACCTCTTGACAACTAAAGAAACTGAACAACTAATTTACAAATCCAGACATCATTACTATGAACATGGAGAAAAAGCTAATAAGCTTTTAGCTCAACAAATTCACAAGCAAGAAGTGCACAACGCAATCTCGGTAATCACTAACACGAACGGAGACAAAATCATCGAACACAAAAATATAATGCACACTTTCGGAGACTACTATAAATCCCTATATACTACTGAGTTTAAAGAAGACAATACACAATCTAATGCATTTCTGGATACATTACAGATATCACAAATAGACGCTTTTAGTGTGGAGGAACTTGATAAACCTCTGGCCTTATCAGAATTACTACATGCTATAAAGTCACTCCAAGGCGGAAAAGCAGCAGGCCCTGATGGCTACCCTGCAGAGTTTTACAAGAAATTCTCCGCTCAGCTAGCTCCCCTCCTATTAGCAACATTTACAGAAGTCAGAGATAACCAAATTCTTCAACAAACCTTTCAAAAGGGGTGGGGATCGATCTGTTCTTAACTCAATTTATCTTTTTGTAAAAACTTGATTGCTTTGTATGGATTGTAATAAAATTAATAAATAAAAAAAATTGTCATTTTAAATTATGTTATACTACAGCATTCAACTTTTTCTTTTATTATCCCTCTGATATTGTTTTTACCTGTTTTCACTTTGTCATTATGGTTTATTGATTGTAGATTGATGGGAAAAAAATGTGAAATGTAATTTATTTAAAATTAAATCTACAACACAGTAAAGCTTACAGAAAGTGAAGAGGCCAGAATACTTTCAGAATCCACTATAAAACCATAGTTCAGTGCACAACAGTAAGAATAGCTTTGGGTAAATTAAAACTTCTTAACAGAGTCCTGAACTTGTCCAAGTTATGGTTGAGCCCACCACAATAATTAAAAGGGATTGTTAAAGGATTTGTTACATGTTGGAATGCTACAGCAATAATGTTAAAAGTGCTGGGCATCTTTGGCCATTTGAACAATTTGCCAATTTACTATTTTTTGTATTTGTTCACAATCGTTATTATGCCATTGAAAGTGGAATAAGGTATTTTATGTAAAGGCTAAAGACTTCTAAAAAAGAAAAAATGAAGACATCTGACAAGGTACAGGTGATCTCATATATATGTGTGGATAAATAATTAAGGCTAACAGTATTAAAATGAAGTTGTGCTGCTTATAGACAGCGAGCTGAATTTACAATGAATTTAGATGTACAGTACATTGTAGACCCTAGTGAAAAGCAGTGCCAATGGGTCATTGCACTCATAAAATATACTTCAAATAAAGCAAAAAAATTGTAAAGAAGAAAAGAGAAAAAGAAGATTACTTTTCCCGATTGTTAAAAAAATGGTGCATCATTCTGAAATTTCAGGTAATGAACTGATTTTTTTTATACACATTTCCTGGAAAGTGGTTTAAGTGCATTTGAGTATAACAACATTGTTTTCAATGTCACCATAAAAAAGTGAATTAAAAATAAAATAACAAAAAAGTTGTAAGCGTTTTCGTGAACGACTGAAATTGCAGTGTCCCAAAATAGCTGTAGTGCCAACCAGGCGACCTCATTTAATATTTCTTTCTGATTCAAAAGCAATTAAATAAAAAGGCACACAGGGCACTAGAACACAAAATCTTCTGCTTTTATGTAACTGGGAGATCCACCCTGCTGGTTGAAGTGAGATGCCACCATCTGGAGACAGGATCTTTCAGACCTAAAGGGATGGGACTTGAGGAAGTGATGGGGGTGTAGTGAGTCAGCTTCTTGGGTCACCTTCTCTGTGCTATTGTGTGAAGAGACAAAGGGTTTGAAACAGTGCCCCCTCTCACCTTGAAGTGTTATCCCATACCTGATCAGAGCTGGCAACGTGATCCTCAGACGTGTGTGTATGTATGACAGCATTTAAAGATATGGCATAAAACCCTTCATGTCTTATAACACTAAATCTTACACTAATATCTTTTTTCTGAATACAAAATAAGAAAAGGAAAAAAGGTCAGCTTATTAAACAGTGGGATCAATTTAAGTTAAAGACTCATTGACAGCAAAGTTGGTAGGGGTGAACATTTGTAGCCTCACAGGGCCCAAACACTGACCTTGAGAACCCCAGTGTTAGCTTAAAATTGGGTATTTTAATGTTATTTTAAAACCAAGAAAGGATGTAGGTTGCTTCTTGATAACAGATCACTATGCCGTCTCTGTAGTTTCTTCCAAACAAGATGAAGATTTAACCATACAACCCAGTTAAAGAATGTTGTTTTTAAACTATAGCAATGCTGACATTTTATTTAAATATCTAGATATGATGTTAGCCCATCAGGCAGACAATTAAACAGCATAATTCCAAAAGCTATGGGCTTACAATATGGGACGCTAAACAATGAATGTATTATTTTATGTACACTACATGATAGTATTGTTGACATGGGTTGGGAAGGGCATTAGAATGGACTATTTTAATGCAATCATTTTTCATATTGTTTTAGCAGCAACCATAAAATATTCTGTGTAATACTCAAATCATATCAACTTGTTAGTTTCAAATGATTTCATAATTAAATGATCTTAATTGGGCATTAAGTATGATAGAAAATGCATATTTCACTAAGACTATATTGCATTATTTGAAAAGTTACATAAGTTGGGACCAGCATCCAGGAGTAGCCACAGTTGTCAGCCATGTAAGTCTACTTACTTTAGGGATTAAAATGTACAACATTCCATTCCTGCTTTATTGTGGTGGACAAACACACACTACCTTGCAAGAAAGTCCATTCACTTGGAGGTTTTGATGATTTTCAAGATTCACTTTGCATTTGGAAGAAAGTACAATGAAAGTATACTAAATATTACCACCTTCATTCATACAAGAATCTACAACATTGACTTTGGAAAAACTAAAGAAAATTCCAGAATAACAGAACTCAGAGTGAAACTGTTGCATTCAAGAGACTGTAGCCAAATATTTTGTGGGTTCCCAAAATCGAGCATCTGCTGCCTAACTAAAGAATTTCCTCAGTGCAATGAAGTTTGTTTTATAAAAGTTTAGCAAAAGAAAAAATCCAAAAAAGTTATACATGGAGAATAAAAAAAGTTATTGTCTGTCTTTACATGCATTTTAATAATCTTTAATAATTATTTAATAACTAGCAGAATACCCGCGCTTTGCAGCGGAGAAGTAGTGTGTTAAAGAAGTTATGAAAAAGAAAAGGAAATATTTTAAAAATAACGTAACATGATTGTTAATGTAATTGTTTTGTCATTGATATGAGTGTTGTTGTCATATCTCTCTCTCTCTCTCTGTCTCTCTCTCTCTCTCTCTCTATATATATATATATATATATATATATATATATACATAGCAAAATACCCGCAGCAGAGAAGTAAAAAGAAAAGGAAACATTTTAATAATAACGTAACATGATTGACAATATAATTGTTTTGTCATTGTCATGAGTGTTGCTGGCATATATATATATACACACACACACATATATAAACATATATACACATATACATATCTACATATATACTGTATATACACATATATATACAAATCTACATATATATATTAGGGGTGGGACTCAATTAAAAAAATTAATCCAATTAATTAGAGGCTGTGTAATAATTAATCTTGATTAATCGTATGTAATCGCACACGTAAATTTGCCCCAAATCGCAAATGTGTTTTTTTAATTTAAAAGGGTTTTAGTGGGCGACAGAATCAAATAATAGATATGGACATGAATATTGTAAACTCAAGCTCTTTTAATTTCTGAAAAAAAAAAATGCTTTTAAACTGTATTTGAATTCAAAACACAAACAAAAAATATCATCCCTGGTTAAAATTGGGCAGACTTAAAAATAAAGTGGTAGTTTAAGTACTTTAAGTACATTTTCAGAATGGTATTGTCTTTAAATAATAATAACCAAAATTTCAACATAAAGTGCAGTTTTTCTTCTTAAAAAAATAAGTCAGAAACATAAAAGGTAATTTGACCAACTTAGCCAAAATTATTTTGTACATTAGGCTAAAACAGTGTGATCATTGAACATTTTGTAATTAGATGTAGTTAGAATTACTAACGGTCACGGAAGTCCAATGATCCCCAGTAAGAGCCACAAAGTCCGCTTTCTGTAATGCATCTAATTTTGCTTGCTTTTCAGTGTGCACAAAACCATGCTTTTATCAAGGCTTCGCTCGGGTAGTTTTTTGAAATTAAATTTTCCTCCGATCAG
>JANRMT010062794.1:10984351-11037384 GCA_026402145.1 Polypterus bichir lapradei | reverse complement strand
CTGAGTTTGTGCCAAACACCACCCTGACCATCTCATCTTCCTCTGCATAAGCACAGTCCTTCACCCGTGAATATTTACCCGTGGCAGTTTGCTATTGGATTACCGCTGACGGACGGCCTTATATGGGCAGGCACTAAATTACAAACGCCAGCGGCAGCCTGTCTATGAACTTAATTTAAAGTTTAGGTTTACATCGTGCTTTGTTTCCGAAGTAGCAGAACTCATGAATATGGTTGTATATGTCACTCGCTCGCTTCTTATTGTTTCGCTGCCTTCTCAATTATATAATGCATGTTTTCTTCAGCGCTTTTTGGGCCTCTTCCTGGTTTTCTACGTACTGCGTGATTTCGTGGGAGGCGTGATGATGTCACACGAAACTCCGCCCCCATGGGTTTCAAGCTCATCTCCATTACAGTAAATGGAGAAAAACAGCTTCCAGTTATGACCATTACGCGTAGAATTTCGAAATGAAACCTGCCCAACTTTTGTAAGGAAGCTGTAAGGAATAAGCCTGCCAAATTTCAGCCTTCTATCTACACGGGAAGTTGGAGAATTAGTGATGAGTCAGTCAGTCAGTGAGTGAGTCAGTGAGGGCTTTGCCGTTTATTAGTATAGATTAATTATAAGTAATTTTTTATTACTCTTTAATTTAGTATTTTTTTGTATCAGTATACTGCTGCTGGATTATGTGAATTTCCCCTTGGGATTAATAAAGTATCTATCTATCTATCTATCTAAAAGGCAAAAGGGAAAAAAAGGTTTCTTCTCTGTTTCATTACAATTTTAACTTTCTCATGTTAAACTTCAGTTACATTCTGTATTTAAAAGTTGTATTACTTTTCTGTGGCGAACTTACATAAGGTTCACTTCAATATGTGAAACTGTTTGCCCTCCATGCCCTATCAACAGCAAAGCAGATCATAGACTGAACTAGTCTTGTCAGAATGGCAAAAAATAATTAGAATATTCCACTTACAATTAGCTTGTAGGGGTTATAATAGAACCTTCCATTGATTATGCACTAATATATAGGCAACGTTTTAACATAAATTAAATAACAAATTGCTCTTACAGGGACTAAGCTAAAGAAGCAATGATTTTATCTGTGAATATTTTCAAGCTAATGATAATATTGTTATGAAAGACACAAAGATTAGTAGTGTTTATGTTCTCGGAGAGCTTTGCAAGTAAAATGTGGTTGTAACCCAGTTATGCAAGCCCTAAAAATATTAGAAAGCAGGGGGAGTAAAGGTTTCTTATTTCAAGGTTTTACATTGTTATGTTGTATACTCATTGCTTTATTTAGCTTTTGTTTCTACATATCAGAAAAAATGATTTTCAGGCAATATACAGTGAAGACAGTCTTAAAATACAGTTAAAGACTAAAGAAATGCATGATGAGTGCTGTCAATTGATGAATGCTAATTCCTCTCTGCTTTATGTGTTCAGTATCAAAGGCATCTGCTTGTTGAATTCATTATAGTATTTTCCCATCACTAAAAAAGTATGTATTTACATTATATATGCTATTTCAGAGAATGTTGCACAAAATAATCTGATATTTGCAACTCCGACATTTTTAGGTGAACAAATCATGACACCCACTGGCTTGGCCTTGAAGCCACAAAGCTTTAAATGTGTCAGTACTAAAAGAAACAATAAACCTCCTACATTGAATTTGACTGAGGGCAATTAATTTGACTGCCATTTACTCCTGGCCTCTGCTTTGCAATGTGCCACTTATTTATGGTGATATGATAGATAGAAATGATTAGCACCAGTATTTGCTTCTTTTGTTACTCCAGACTGTCAAATTTGTATTCTCTCCAGTGTTATCCAGTGCCAATACTCTATCTGAAGCATTTAATTTATGAGGACTGCAGGAGTTTGAAGTCTCCATTTCTAAGGAGAAAGTTTTTGCCTAAACACCATTTTATGATTCGCTACCCTAGTTCCATTCAGAAAATTGGGATGTTACTTTATTGCTGGCATATGTGGTGAAACTTGTTATAAACTTTTTCCATATTAAAAATAAATTAGTATTAGAAATAACATAGTACAACCCTCCAAAGTTAATCTAATTGAATCCCAGCATGCTGTTTTAAATGAGTTAAATTCTTTCAATGAAACAGTTCAACCAGAACTACGTAAAATAATTTCTCGGTTGAAACCTTCCACCTTTATTTTTGACCCACTACCAACAGTCTTTTGTAAAGAAGTTTCACCAATGTCCTTATTGACAATGTACTTGACACAGTGAACTCATCATTAAATATGGGGGTCTTCCATGACTGTCTAAAGACTGCAGTTGTTAAACCCCTCTTCAAGAAAAGTAATCTCGACTCCTCCATCTTTGAGAATTTTAGACCTATTTCTAACCTGTCTTTCTTTAGTAAAATTCTAGAAAAGGCAGCTATTAAGCAGCTAAATGATTACTGATTAAATATTCTATTCTTGACAATTTTCAGTCAGGTTTTAGAATAAACCATAGTACAGAACTGCTCTGACTAAAGTAGTACATGATTTGCAAATTAATGCGGACAGAGGCCACATATCTGTTCTTGTTCTCTTAGACTTAAGTGCGGCATTTGACACCATAGACCAGAGTATTCTTATAAATCACCTTAGACAATGGGTGAGCCTCTCTGGCAGTGTCTTAAATTAGTTTCAGTCTTACTTAACAGGTAGAAAATTCTACACGCTTCCATTAGGTCAGATTATCTCAAAGCACAAGATGAGCTACCACAGCTATGCAGACAACACTCACCTTTATTTATCGATAGCGCCTGATAATGGCTTCTGATCCAATGTCTTATCAGTATTTCCAAATGGATAAGCAGTAACATTCTCAAAATAAATTAAAAATGAAGGCGGGGGTAAAGAATATAGGGGTAATCATCGATTCTGACCTAAACTTTAAATCACAGATTAACCAGATTTCTAGGACTGCATTCTTTCACTTACCTCTGTTCAAACTGCCACCTTATCGTGGTGGAGGGGTTTGCGTGTCCAAATGATCCTAGGAGCTCTGTTACCCGGGGCTTTATGCCCCTGGTAGGGTCACCACCTATGGGAGGGGCCAAGGAGGTCGGGTGCAGAGTGAGTTGGGTGGTGCCCGAAGGCAGGGACCTTGGTGATCCGATCCTCAGCTACAGAAGCTGGCTTTTCGTACGTGGAATGTCACCTCTCTGAAGGGGAAAAAGCCTGAGCTAGTGTGCAAGGTCGAGAGGTTCCGGCTAGATATAGTCAGGTTCACCTCAATGCACAGCTTGGACTCTGGAGCCAATCTCCTTGAGAGGGGCTGGACTCTCTACCACTCTGGATTTGCCCCTGGTGAGAGGTGCTGAGCGGGTGTGGGCATAATTATTGCCCCCTGACTTGGAGCCTGTTCATTGGGGTTTACCCCGGTGGATGAGAAGGTAGCCTCTCTCCACCTTCGGGTGGGGGGATGGGTCCTAACTGTTGTTTGTGAGTATGCACCGAACAACAATTTGGAGTACCCACACTTTTTGGAGTCCCAGGAGGGGGTGCTAGAGGGCATACCTTCTGGGAACTCCTTCGTTCTGCTGTGAGACTTCAATGCTCACGTGGGAAATGACAGTGAGACCTGGAAGGCATGATTGGAAGGAATGGCCCCCCCGATCTGAACCCGAGCGGTGTTTTGTTATTGGAATTCTGTGCTCGTCACGGATTGTCCATAACGAACACCATGTTCAAGCATAGGGGTGTTCATATGTGCACTTGGCACCAGGACACCTTAGGCCTCAGTTCGATGATTGACTTTGTGGTCGTGTCATCGGACTTGCGGCCACATGTCTTGGACACTTGGGTAAAGAGAGGGGAGGAGCTGTCAACTGATCACCATCTGGTGGTGAGTAGGCTTCAATGGTGGGAGAAGATGCCGGTCAGGCCTGGTAGGCCCAAACGTGTTGTGAGGGTCAGCTGGGAACGTCTGGCAGAGTCCCCTGTCAGAAGTAGCTTCAACTCCCACCTCCGGCAGAACTTCGACCACGTCCTGAGGGAGGTGGGGGACATTGAGTCTGAATGGGCCATGTTCCGTGCCTCTATTGTTGAGGCAGCTGACCGGAGCTGTGGCCAAAAGGTGGTCGGTGCCTTTCGTGGCGGCAATCCCCGAACCCGTTGGTGGACACTGGCAGTGAGGGATTCCGTCCAGCTGAGGAAGGAGTTCTACCGGACCCTTTTGTCCTGTGGGACTCTGGAGGCAGCTACTAGGTACCGGCAGGCCAAGCGGAATGTGGCTTCGGTGGATGCTGAGGCAAAAACTCAGGCATGGGAGGAGTTTGGGGAGGCCATGGAGAATGACTTTCAAACGGCTTCGAGGAGATTCTGGTTCACCATCCGGCGTCTCAGGAGGGGGATGCAGTGCCGTGTCAACACTGTATATGGTGGGGATGGTGCGCTGCTGACCTCGACTTGGGACGTTGTGGGTTGGTGGGGGAAGTACTTCGAAGACCTCCTCAATCGAACTAACATGCCTTCCAATGAGGAAGCAGAGCATAGGGACTCGGAGGTGGGCTCCTCAATCTCTGGGACTGAGGTCACCGAGGTGGTCAAAAAACTCCTTGGTTGCATGGCCCCAGGGGTAGATGAGATATACCCGGAGTTTCTCAAGGCTCTGGATGTTGTAGGACTGTCTTGGTTGACATGTCTCTGCAACATTGCATAAACATCGGGGACAGTGCCTCTGGATTGGCACACCGGGGTGGTGGCCCCCCTTTTTAAGAAGGGGGTGCCAGAGGGTGTGTTTCAACTATAGAGGGATCACACTCCTCAGCCTCCCTGGAAAAGTCTGTTCGGGGGTTATGGAGAGGAGGGTCTGTCGGATAGTCGAACCTTGGATTCAGGAAGAACAGTGTGGTTTTTGTCCTGGTTACGGAACAGTGGACCAGCTCTACACCCTTAGCAGGGTCCTGGAGGGTGCATGGGAGTTTGCCCAACCAGTCTACATGTGTTTTGTGGACTTGGAAAAGGTGTTTGACCGTGTCCCTTGGGGAATCCTGTGGGGGGTGCTCTGGGAGTATGGGGTACCGGACCCCCTGATAAGGGCTGTTTGGTCCCTGTACAACTGGTGTCAGAGCTTTATCTGCATTGCCGGCAGTAAGTCGAACCCGTTTCCAGTGAGAGTTGGACTCTGCCCTTTGTCGCCGATTCTGTTAATAACTTTTATGGACAGAATTTCTAGGTGCAGTCAGGGTGTTGAGTGGGTCTGGTTTGGTGGACTCAGGATTGGGTCACTGCTTTTTGCAGATGATGTTGTCCTGTTTGCTTCATCAGGCCGTGATCTTCAGCTCTCTCTGAATTGGTTCGCAGCTGAGTGTGAAGTGGCTGGGATGGGAATCAGCACCTTCAAATCATAGACCATAGTCTCCTCAGACGGAAAAGGGTGGAGTGCCCTCTCAGGGTTGGGAGCGAGATCCTGCCCCAAGTGGAGGAGTTCAAGTATCTCGGGGTCATGTTCACGAGTGAGGAAAAAATGGAGTGTGAGATCGGCAGGCGGATCAGTGCGGGCTCTGCATCGGTCTGTTGTGGTGAAAAAGGAGCTGAGCCGTAAGGCAAAGCTCTCAATTTACCAGTCGATCTATGATACTACCCTCACCTATGGTCATGAGCTATGGGTAATGACCGAAAGAACGAGATTGCGAATACAAGCGGCTGAAATGAGTTTCCTCCGCAGGGTGTCTGGGCTTTCCCTTAAAGATAGGGTGAGAAGCTCAGTCATCCGGGAGGGGTTCAGAGCAGAGCTGCTGCTCCTCCGCATCGAGAGGAGTCAGATGAGGTGGCTCGGGCATCTGATCAGGATGCCTCCTGGACGCCTCCCTGGTGAGGTGTTCCGGGCACGTCCAACCGGGAGGAAGCCCCGGGGAAGACCCAGGACACGCTGGAGGGACTATGTCTTCCGGCTGGCCTGGGAACGCCTCGGGATTCTCCCGGAAGACCTAGAAGAAGTGGCTTCGAGAGGGAAGTCTGGGCATCTCTGCTCAAGCTGCTGCCCCCACGAACCGACCTTGGATAAATGGAAGAGGATGGATGGATGGATGGATTCTTTCACTTAAGGAATATAGCAAAAGTTAGAATTCTCATCTTCTTCTTCGTTCGGCTGCTCCTGTTAGGGGTTGCCACAGCAGATCATCTTCTTCCATATTGTCCTGTTTTCTGCGTCTTGCTTTTTTACACCCACCACCTGCATGTCCACTCTCACCACATCCATAATCCTTCTCTCCATAGGCCTTCCTCTTTTTCTCTTGCCTGACAGCACTATCATTAATATCCTTTTCCCAATGTACCCAGCATCTCTCTTCTGCACATGTCCAAACCAAGACAATCTCATCTCTCTGACTTTGTCTCCCAACCGCCCAATTTGATCTTTAACTCTGCCAACTCCAGCTCTGTATCCTGCTTTCTGGTCAGTGCCGTCGTCTCCAACCTATATAACATAGCTGATCTTACTGCTGTCCTGACTTCTCATAACTTTATAAAATGCTGAGAAATTAATTCACGCTTTTGTTTTTAGTCAGCTAGATTACTGTAATGTACTCCTAACAGGACTACCTAAGAAATATATTGATTGGTTGCAATTAATGTAGAATACAGCAGCCAGAATCTTAACTAGAAAAAGAGTACATCTCACCAGTTTTAGTGTCATTAAATTGGTTACCTGTGTCATTCAGAATTAACTTTAAAATACTAGTGATTGTTCATAAAGCCTTAAATAATCTTGCCCTGTCCTATATTTTGGAATGCCTGTCCCCCTACACTCCAAGTCATAACCTTAGTTCTTCAGTTGGAGGTCTGCTTATAATTCCAAGAGCCATCCTGAAAAGAAGTGGTGAGGCAGCCTTTTTCTGTTATGCACCTAAAATCTGGAATACTTACCTGCAGAAATTCATCAGGCTAATACTGTGGAACATTTAAAAAATCTGCTAAAACTCATTACTTTAATTTGCCATTTTCATAGCCACTGTGGAAGATGGCCCGGACACAGACAGGCAGACATTGTTTAAAGCACCACAACACATTTATTTACACTATTTACAATATAAAGTGAAAACACACACAACCCACTTCACCCCAAAGTCCAGGCCTCTTTCCAATGCCTCTCCTTCAGGTCCGCCTCCACTCCTCTCCTATGAGCTCTGTCCAGCTACGCACCTGATTCCAGCCATCGAATGGAAGGAGGCAGCCCTTTTTATCCTCACCCGGACAAACTCTAGGTGCCTCCCAATAACCTTCCACCCAGCCGCTTGCCACACCATCTTTTAGCTGTATTGTTATAGACTACAGGCAGTCCCCGGGTTACGTACGAGATAGGGACTGTAGGTTTGTACTTAAGTTGAATTTGTATGTAAGTTGGAACAGGTATATAAATTTAATAAATGCTATTGTCGACCGACTGTAACCAAGTGCTCTGCCAATGAATGATGGAGTTTCACCTCTCTCTGACCTTTTTATTATTCCTATTTTATTTTCAATGGTGGTGGTTTTTCTCTTCTTTACAATATCACCAGCACTTGCATCAGATTTGTGTTTCAGAGACATTGTTGAAGGGTGAAGACAAAAGATTAAGATGAGCTCTTCTGCACAGCACTGTACACGCTATCACAGCAGGAAGGCACCATTCGTCAACACTTCTGATGTACTGACAAAAGACAACTTCCTGCTATGTACATAACAGTACAAGCAGGCTTGCTATTGAGAATGAATGGGGGCATCAAGGGACGGTTCATCACCAGCCCACCTCACAGTCACCTCCACTACAGTATGCTGCCTGCAGCGTCTCCCCACCGAGAGCGAACACGGTGCAGCCAAAGGCGGGTAGGGAATTGCCCCCATTCAACAGACAGCCATCCGATGCACACTACAATGCTACCCCCCGCTGCCCCGTTCACCCTCAATGGCCTCCGTTGAGCCAAACCAGGGTCACTGCTGACACCATTACCAGCCGCCCACCAAGAATGAACTGGGCAGCCGTGTGTGGTCTAGCCATCGCTTGCAGTGTCCCCAGGCTGAAGATGACGGAGCGGCAGTTACTGAGCCGCATGTGTCGCAGCTGCAGCCCCGTTCGTAAGTCATAGGTTGGATGTCCGTAACCTAGGGACTACCTGTATATGGGCATAGAATTATCATATTTTTCAGGGATCTGCTATTTGTACTAACCCCCACTTTGCTGTTTCTTTCTGGTTCTTCTGTGGAGGCGATCTGCACAACAACCTAATAAAGGCACCATGCAGCCTCCTGGGATGTTGGAATGACAGTGGATGTCTCAGCTGTCCATGAGACCAACTTCATCAAATCCTATCATATGAAGCATGAAAACTAAGAGGTTTGATTTAGGAACATTGTTAGGTAGAATGCCCACTAGGGGCTGAGATGACATTTGGCCTTGGAGCCCCTGTAGATTTTGTTTTGTTTTTTTTTTTTCTCAAGCCTAACTGGAGTTTTTTTTTTCCCTGTCCTCCCTGCCATCTGGTCTTATCTTATTTTGTTTTTTTTTTATTCTTTAATATATATTGCCTAATCTTAATTTTTTCTCTTCTTGTAAATTTCTTTTGCCATTTTGTAAAGCTATTTGACCTAAATTGTTGTATGAAAATGTGCTATATAAATAAATGTTGTTGCTGTTTCAACTTTGATTTAAGGGTTTTACCAAAAATATCATATGAGCGATTAAGGAATGACAGCAAATAAAAACAGTCCATCACTAGGTTGAGAAAACAAAAGAAACCCTTTAGAAAGATAGCAGAAACAAGAGAAGTGGTCAGATCAACCAAAAAAATCTTAAAAAGAAGGAATGAACTGGTGAGCTCAGCAACTTAAGAGGGCCTATTCAATCATGGAAGACAACTGTGCTGGATGCTTGCAGAAAACTTCAAGAAAGCAAATGTACAGGGTTTACCACAAAGTGTAAACCATTGGTAAACCTTAAGCATTGGAAGGACAGAAAACATTTTTTAAAAGCGTGTCTACTTTTAGAACAATTTTCTTTGCACAAAGTATACTAAGATCAGTGCCAGAATAATGGAAAGAGAAGAGTATGGAGAAAATAAGAAATGGCTCATGATCCGATGAATACCACATCATCTGTGAAACATGGTGAATGCAGTGTTATGGCATGAGCATGCCCGACTACCAATGGGCGTCAGTCAGTAGTGTTTATGGATGATATAACTGCTGGCAGAAGTAACAGGATGAATTCTGAAGTGTATAGGGATATACTATCTGCTGAATGTTGCAAACCTGATAGGATAATGCTTCACAATACAGTTGGACAGTGAGCCAAAACATACTATGAAAGCAAACCAAGCGCTTTTCAATACAAAGTAGAGGAAGATTCTTCAAAGGGAGGGGGCTGCTGATAAGGTGGGGTTCGGAGGATGTTGGTCATAAAGTCTTATTTATTATTTACATGTTCTTCTTTTCAAGCTTACATATGCTGGGTTCATTTCCAAATGTCTGTTAATGGCGTTTTCATTAGATAGCCACGTTTCAGCCACTTCTCTTGTACTTTTAGTATTAGTCTTTCTAAAAATGGCAGAGAATTGGATGAAACATGACCGTTGAATTGAACTTATTAGGAATTGGATTAGCACTTCAGATTTTACCTTATATGTGCAGCATGGGGCATTTAGTGTACATTGTTCTACACTGATTTCGATATGCTACTCCTCAGGTAGGAGTAGGCACCAAGATGTGTGTTAATTATAGTTTTCATTGAATGTAATTGATAAGTACTTTTATTTACAGAGAAATGTTCCAGAACATGGATTTATTTTACTGATTATGTAATTGTACATCTCTGAGCCTATGCTATGGTTTAGCCATTGTACTGAGAGGAACAGTACTATTATTTCTTGGAGGCGGAATCCTTTATTGCTTTTGTGTTATTTCTTCTTGTGATTGATAAGAATTTAATATGACATATTACAAAAGGGATTGTTCTTGCTTATCTTTCTGTATAAATAAAATGGTATTATATATAGATGGGTTTCTTGACTCACTTTAACAGCACACTTTTTATAGCATTGATGAATATACACTTTGTTGCAGACATGATTGGTCTATTTCTATTCTGCTAGCAACCTCCTGAAAGTGGAACTTAAAATTAATTTAAAAAGAAGTCTGTTAACATACTCATAAGCATGATACAATTATTTTAAATAAACATTTCCCCCTGATCAGTTAGTAAAGCATCTTAAGCCTTCTGTCAGACATCAAAGAATTAAGTGGATGAGAGATTTAAGACTAAAACTAAAGTTACATTATGAGGACGACTCTAAATGTGAAGTCATTCGAATGGAATTGTAGGTAATTGAAACTCATTTCCATGCACTCGGTCACAGTAATAAAACAGTTTAATCTAACAATTATACAGAAAGCATGCTAAAACTGAGAAAATACTGCTCATAATCATTTTAATTATCTAGAATTTCTTTTTAGTTTCTAAGAACATTGATCCTTAAAATGTGCTTCCATGTGGTGCAAGCAACATAAGGGGGACCAAGTGTTTTTTGTAGATAGACAGTTAGATATTTTATCATGGTAAACAACAATCCTCTCTCAAATACACAGGCGAAAGACTGAAACAAAAGTCTGACAGTTACAGACACAGTGAGCCATTATGCAGGCACTCCAGCCATTATATTTACCTATTTTAAGAAGGTCTTAATGAAACAAGTAAAATTATTGTCATTTGTAATTATAATTAATCTCTCTTCATAATATTATCTTTTATTTAATTTAATGGATTTAATACGGTTTCCCATATCATGGATCTAAATACTTAGCTTTATAAAATGGATGGGTACGTAGCTGGATTAATGAGTGACTCCCTGAGTGCAACATAAAAATTGTAATGTAACATTAAACTCTATATTGCACCCTACTGTTTGCTTCTGTCTCAATGAAACATAGTTGCCTTATTCTAAGAAAAAGGCTGTTAGTGAACAACAGCTAAGGGTGGGATTAACAAAAGGGGTAATAAAATTAAAACACCCACCACCCCTCTTGGCGTATCCTATACTGATGCCCTGGACTGTGGTGGAGCTTGCTTACATTCTTTTTCATTTACTTTAAGACTGCTCATCACCACCAAACTCTTGCTTGTTCCATCTAGTCTTGTTTGTATGTCTTTGATCATCAAAGGCCAGGACAGTTCTTTGCATTATGGTTTGGCCAGAGTTTCCTCCCTGGCTTTAATTTCCTTTCTTTTGCTTTATGTCATAGGATATATTTGGTTTTCTTTCTATTTGTTTTTTATAATTCCTTAATTAATATTGTCTTTTTATTAATCATTTCATATTATATGAGGGTGGCATGGTGGCGCGGTGAATAGCACTGCTGCCTCGCAGTAAGGAGACCTGGGTTTGCTTCCCGGGTCCTCCCTGCGTGGAGTTTGCATGTTCTCCCTGTGTCTGTGTGGGTTTCCTCCGGG
Organism: Polypterus bichir lapradei; assembly: GCA_026402145.1. Classification (NCBI taxonomy): domain Eukaryota; kingdom Metazoa; phylum Chordata; class Cladistia; order Polypteriformes; family Polypteridae; genus Polypterus; species Polypterus bichir. The sequence goes on along the minus strand of JANRMT010062794.1, from coordinate 11,025,935 downwards.
TGCTCTGGTTTCCTCCCACAGTCCAAAGACATGCAGGTTAGGTGCATTGGAGATTCTAAATTGTCCCTAGTGTGTGCTTGGTGTGTGTGTGCCCTGCGGTTGGCTGGCGCCCTGCCCGGGGTTTGTTCCCTGCCTTGCGCCTTGTGTTGGCTGAGATTGGCTCCAGCAGACCCCCGTGACCCTGTAGTTAGGATATAACGGATTGGATACTGGATGGATGGAAGATGGAGTCTTAAAATTCAAGCTAATTAATCAAAAAAGCAGATGAGCTGATCTTTCTTCACAGGTTTGTTTACATAGAAGGCCAAGGCTGCAATTATGGCACAGATTAACAATTGATTTTGGATCCTAGCTACACCAATTTGCATAAACAAAAAAGTACATACATTTTACACTTGTAATTGAATGCTGGTTCTCGTGCTTTCTGCTGTAGTGACCTTACTTTCGAAAACAAAGTAAATTTTGTTAGCTCTGGCCATCAGCATCACTGTTGTCTTTGGTAAAAGTTTCATCACTGCGTCAGTAGTTTTTTTCTAACATGTAATGTCCCTTTTTTCATAATTTATCATTTTATTATTTCATTGTGTTTTCATTTTTATTAATATCATATTTAGAAAATTATTGTGCTGCAGTTTATTTTTTATTTTTTTCAAGCAAGCAATGTTATTTACTGATATTTTTGTGTAGGCTCAGCCATTTTGTGGATGGCAATGATGCAGCTTGTCGATCACTTATGCATGGGGTGTAACATCACCACTCTGTGGCTATTATGAATTGGGGCACCTTGTTCATCTATTTTTTTGCTTTTAGACTTTTTGTTTTTGCTTCCCTACTCTGGTTTTTTCGCCGGTTTTAAACCTCATTAAACATTAATATTTTTTACCGATAATATAACTACAGGCTAATAGACATTTATCATCTCTGTTTTTTTTTTTAGATTGCTCATCACAATTTTGTAGACATTGATATTTTGAGAATGTATCATCAGGATGTGGTGCACTGTTGCTAAGAACTTAAAAAGCAGAAGGCATGATGCACCACGTCACTGCTTTACAACCCTGCCCCACATTCAGTGCAGTTTCCATAATTAAGGATTCTTACCCTGAACAGCTTCAGTGTGTGAGCTCGTAGTTATAACTCTTCAACCTTCCCGGCCAATATTGCTATATGTCACCACCAAAGATGGTGTATGTGAGTCAGATAGCAGGTCAACCTCAAAATGCCCTCGGACCCCTTCCTGCGGTGTTGATATGATACCTAATATAAATTTCACAATCGCATTCCAATACCCATGAGAAACAAACAAGGTGAAAATAACTGTATTAGATTAGTCTTATAAAAAATACTATAAAAACATAAATGACAACAACCAAATTCGTGAATGCACCTCCTTCAAACCACATGCCCAAAATACAGTATGTAAATAACTTTAAAAGAAAAAAACCCTTCGCCCCAGACAAATCCCAAAATCCAGGCAGTTTCCAGACTCTTATAATAATATTAGTTCATTTTCCGTGTTCACTTTTCACACCCCCCCCCCACCAAAGTCTCCAAACACGCTACCCTAGATAAGCAAGGATTGCTCTTATCTCACCCAATTTACTTCTTCCTGACTGTCCCATCTGTTTATACTTTACATTGGTTGGGTCTTCAAGGTGGCCACCTCCGTAAGCAGGCAAGGCAATCCTTTCTCTGAACGTGGATAGTCAACGTTTGCTGCTTTTTTTTCCCCGTTATCAGTGTGTGTTGAAAGCTTTTTCTCTTTTTGCATTTCTTGGCTTTCGCAGTCTTTTTTTAACTGTATCCTGGCATCCTTTCTCCATGACAATCCTTGTAAACCACAGCAAAAGACCATGCTCCATGCCTTCTTTACAACTGTCTGCCCAGTGTGCCTGATTTTTTTCCTTTGACCCCCCCCCCCCCAATCTTAAGGGTGCATAGGCAGCTACAGGGTTGAAATTGAGGACAACTAAGATACAAAATCAAAATCAAATGGCATTTAGCTATTAGCATAGTAGTGAACATCATTTGGTCATCATCCCAAAGCATTTCTCTTTCTGACTCCATTAACAGTTTTTTACGTCTAGGTTTTAGTGATAGTATATCTTTCCATTAGCAATTTCTAGGTTTTCTCCTTATGACATTGTTCAAGGTGTAGTGCTTTGGTTTTGGCAACAGTTTCACTAATTTTTGGTTTTGACCTTAGCTGCAGTTTCCTGAATACACACTCATCTGTCACTTTTGGTTATTCCCATCCTAGCAGTCAGCTACATTCCATTTATTTCAGAAAGCAATTTAGGAGGGTTGGCAAGAACAACAATAGCATTGGGGTATCATCAACTCGATGATCCAGTATCCCAAGCTTTAGTAACTGATAAAAAAGTAAGTTATTTAAGATGGTGGGACACATTGCAACACATCCAGTCTTTAGACTCATTTAAATAAAATCTCTTATGACTAGGGTCATAGTATATGGTTTTAACTTTTGACTTTGATTTGTGCTACTTGTTTTAAATTTGGTGATATTCAATTTGTGTATTAAACAACATAATATCATACAGAGGGAATGTGTTTAAAGGTCGGTGGGAGTGGGACAGTATGAACTCAGTGCTGTTTAGAAGCAGGTGGGTGCAGGATGAAACTCTGAAGAGGCAGATGAGAGCAGGAGTCACAGATCTATCATGAGCACACCATTAGCTACTACGCTATGCCTACCTGTCTGAAACTGAAGAGATAATAGCTGTTCTTTAAGGAGAAGGGGGTTTATTGTGTCATTCTAATTTGAAATGAGAAAACAGAATCTTGCGGTATTTACTTATTTACATAAATATTTATTGGTGTGTTGTCACTACCTTCTGTTCATTATATTATCTCCGCTTTCTGAAAATCATTTTCTCTTTGTTTGAATTTTTGCATCTTAGTTCAGTGTTAGACGAGTCTGACTCAAATTAACATTTATTTAATATCTGGCTGTCCACTTTAGACATGTTACCCATAAGTAAGTGAAAAGCTGAGTGGGTAAATCATTGTCTGCTGCAAACAACCTGAGTTGCTGCTGTTGTCCTGTCTGTTCCTGACAAATTTCACTACTTTCCAAAGTTGATATATCCATCTTCTACCTCGGCACCTGCTGTAGGGTTGCTTTTGGCAACCATTCTCTTATACACAATTTGTTCTGTACTTTCTCTTTCTAGGTAGCTGAAAGTCAGAATTAACGAGTGGAGTTAAGGAAAAGAGAAACAATTTCCTTGACTTTCTTTTATGTAGCTGGAAGCAAAGCAGAAAAGACAGAAAGGAAAAATGGGCAGAGTAGCAAAATCACAATGGCTGTTGTTCTGTCTAGGTAGAGCTTTTAATCAGCAGCTCACATATCCTCCCAGTGAGTCCTTTCCCTCATCTGGTTTTTCACATGCATTACATTTCTTTTGAGGATTTGTAAGAGAAACCTGTCTGACTAAATGTGGACTACAAAATGCCCTGAAGGGAGCAGACATTAATAAAAGATAAATTAAGTGAGACGTCTATTACCTGGCTGTCAGGGAGGCAGCTTCCAGCATAGAACGCCCTTCATTATTTGACCTAGCATTTCCCAACACAGTTGTGGCTGTTCAAAAATTATCTGCCGACAAGGCGCTTTTACACTCTCTATACTTTCAAAATTTCATGTAACTTTCTTTTGCAACAATATAGCCTTCAAAAGTTCTTATTTGTATATATAATCAATAATCATTAGGGGTGTTCATAACTCCCACTATAGGTGCCTAGGCAAATTGGAAGTGTGAATCGGCCAGGTGGAGATTTTGCTATGTGTTTAGTTTACTTTCAAAGACGTGAGTGAGTGTGCCCTAGTGTGAGATGGACTGAAGCTCTTTCCAGGTTTAGTTTTTGCATTCAGGAGGTCTGCCTCCCCGTAACCCATGTATTGGAATTTTAGGGCTGGTAAAATGAATTGATGAATGTAAGGCAAGTTAATATTTTTTATATCGTTCTCACACCACGACTACAAATATATAATCAATCAAATGGATTTTGGCTGGCACAATGCTGAAGTAACAATATTAAAAATGGTTAGTGAGCCTTGAGTTAAATGAGAAAGACAGTATCAGAAGAATATAGTCTTTGCATGGAAAGAGAATGACTTGAGGAAAAGCAGCAGGATGGTCAAATGGCACATGACCTTAGGAAAAAGACATGTTTAGTTGCATTAGTAAAGCACCCTAAACTTTCAAAAGTGGGATGGAAAATAGAATGTCAGATAAGGCTCATTCAAGGACCAGATGCTTCACAATGTTTTAAATTCTGATTCATGTGCAGCCCCCTCCATATGCTGCTACTTCAATAGTTAAGGAAAAAAAACATCAATTTCTCTTACATTTCTACAATAGGGAATGTGTATGCTGGGGTAAGCAAAGTCAGTTCTGGAGGGCCAGAATGTCTACAGGTTTTTGTTCCAACCTGCTTGCTTAATTAGAGACCAGTCCTTGCCAATAATACATTTCTTTTAATTTAATGGCTTGTTAGTGTTTTTATCCTGCCACGTCAAGACGCAGCTGGCACCCTGCCCGGGGTTTGTTTCCTGCCTTGCACCCTGTGTTGGCTGGGATTGGCTCCAGCAGACCCTGTGACCCTGTATTTAGGATATAGCGGGTTGGATAATGGATATGTGGATGGATGTCAAGATGCTCATATCCCAGATTTTTTTTTTCCTTTTTAAAGGATGTCTTCCAAATGATTTGTAGCCTGAAATGTATAAGTAATTCTCAGTCCTTCACTTTTTTTGTGGTTGGTTTTATTCCAAATCATTTATTGAACCATATAGTTCCTGATAAATACACCCAGGTGTAAGTGGAAACAAGTTCAATAGGCATTTACATCTTATTGCTACTAAGGAGTAATTAAAAACAGTGAATGTGCCTGTTTAAGATTAAAATAAGCATTCAAGGATGGGTAATGTTAAAATAAAGCATAACATGTTGTTTAAGCAATAAGTGCTTCAACAGTAATAACTGACTTCTCATTAAGAAATTAGGTGTTTTCATAATAATAATTTCCATAATAATAATTATTTATGTATGCCTTTTTACACTGCAAATTTCCATATCCCTTTTCATCAGAATGGCCTGAAATCCATTTATTCCAGCACTTCTGTCATGTCACTCCTCTTCAACTGTTTAATCAGAACCTGAGGTAACACAAATCAAATTGTGGAACTTTGCAAGTGTACCAGTGTCATAGTTAAAATTGTACATTTTATTTACAAATAATAATATATAGTAAGGGTTGTAGCTTTGGGTAATCTTTGAAGGAATAAAAATTGGAGATCAATGGAAAAGGGTGATAGGAAGCTAATAAGTAAACAGCCTTTCTTGACTATAAGACTTGAAATCCCTTCTAGGAGATGCAGTCAACACCTAGTCACCATCATGTTTCTAAAATGTCTGTTGTATTTTGTTGTTGTTGTTGTGTTTTTTTTTTTGTTTTTTGTTTTACTTTTCCCAAATATTTAAAAAACCTAATTTGTAGATGCTCATGTAGTGCTCAGGGGGTTGTTTTGAATATTTAGCTACCTACATATCTTGGTGTGATCTTTTCCTCCACTGCACCAATACAACAAGAAATTAATTCAAGTATTCTATGGTGAGTAATTCACAAATAGTAAAAAAGACAGTAGAGAGAAAGTGGCTTCATATGGGCATACTCTCATGGAAAGGAAACTTTTGGGGAAAGCTAAGTTCAGTGAAGTTGGGAAGACAAGCGTTAATAATGTCTTTGAGATGTGGCATTTGAGTCCCTAAAAAGTGAGACAAAAAGGTAGAATTTGAAGCTGAAGTAAATGTAATAACTCCATTATCTAAAAAATAAAATAAAAGTAGGATTTGTCAAAAAAAAAAACAGTGAAGCATAAGTTGTACTGGCTAATGGTTACATTAAATACTACTAATTGCAGCATAGCAGTGCAGTATCTTGGGGATTCAGTATCCTAGGTTCAAATCACTCTGTATGGAGTCTGCAAAGTCTTTGTTCATCTCTAAACACCCTCAAACATGTCAGGTAAACATAAAATAACTACTTACCAACTGCCTCTCCCCAAATAGGTCTATAGAAGACACACAAAAAAAATAATATAAAAAAAATAAATTTTTTATTGAACTTTTTTGCCAGGCAACATAGTTGCTAGGAGTTTTTCTTCGAGTACACATACCATTAACCAAAAACTTGCTCCACAATGGCTGACCCTGCGCACTGACCTCCAAAAGGTCATGTGAAAGGACAATATCTCCTCAGGGATTAATAAAGTATATCAAATCAAATAACAAAAGTAAATACTGTCTCTGTTACATCTTTGTTAGTGTTAATATAATAATACAAATAAATGAAAGCCCAGCAAAAACAAACTGTTTTATATTGATTTTAGTCCTTATAGGTGCCTCCGCAGAGAAACTGGCAGATTTAGGTTTACCTGGTTGTCCTGATTAATTAGGTGGCTGTCATATAGTCATGTATCCTGTTCTTCTTCATCTTCTTTTTCAGTAAGTCTAGTAAGTCTGTGCCTCACAGTAAAGAGACCTGGGTTTGCTTCACGGGTCCTCCCAGGGTGGAGTTTGCATGTTCTCCCAGTGTCTGCGTGGGTTTCCTCTGAGTGCTCCGGTTTCCTCCCACAGTCTAAACACATGCAGGTTAGGTGCATTGGCGATTCTAAATTGTCCCTAGTGTATGCTTGGTGTGTGTGTGTGTGTGCGCGCCCTGCCCGGGGTTTGATTCCTGCCTTGTGCCATGTTTTGGCTGGGATTGGCTCTAGCAGACCCCCATGACCCTGTAGTTAGGATATAGAGGGTTGGATAATGGATGGATAGTAAGTCTGTAAATTTCTATTTACACAATTAAAGATTGCGTTACAGAAGCAGAGTGGATAAAACGATACAGGCAAAAATTATAATCTGTGGCAGTTTTAGGAAGATACCAAATTGCAAAAACATCACAATGTTGACAAAAGTCTGTATTGTTAAAAATAGTGATACCATAGGACTATCACTGTAGGACCATAAGAATCAGTGAGCTCCACAGAATTGATGCTTTTAAATTGAAATTACTGAGACTTCCATGAAATTGAAGATGATCATACCTGTCAATACTTAAGGAAATAATACAAAACTGTTACCTGGAAGAACAGATAGTGAAGCTAAACATCATTATAACTACTACTTCACTACTACATTACACTTTGACTGTGTAATGAGAGGACAAGATTGGTTAGGGTGGGCTCTGATACTGGAAAAGATCAAAGACAAGAGGAGAAGTGGGTGGCAGAAGTGGAGATAGATGAAGGATATTGCTGATTTAATAAGCTTGAACTTGGTGGATGGTAGACAGTCCTAGTCTGCTAAACTCCATGAGATCATGCAAAGTGGGACACAACTAAACAACTAACAACAACAATTACTTTGCAGCTTGTTTAGTAGTTGTGACTGACCGGTATTACCCACCATGTTACTATCTTATCTACCCTATTTTGTAATTGTACACCACAGACATCTAAATTCTTTTTTCTCTTTTGACACTTGATGTGCATGTACAGTATACTTCGAAAGTCCTTCTGCCATTGTTAAATTTGATACAGCATTGTAATCTTGTACTCCTGGAATACATCTACTATATTAAAGTAGACACATTGGCTGAAACATAAAAGCAAGTGGATGAGAGGAAATTAACTATACTCACCCAAAAAAAAGATACAAGGCAATGCAAATATTTAGCTACATCTTTTTAGCATTAGTGGTTTGCTTTCTCCCTTTGGAGCAGTTTAATAATATTGTTCAGTTAAGTTAGAATTATACCATTTAATCCTCTTACATTAAAATCAGAGATCTGTATTATGAATTTACATCTTCAGTCATTTATAAAATAAAATTATATCCTTGTACTTTGGAAGAAGAGATATATTTTAATTTTTTTTTAAAAAATCAGTCTGTCTTAGCTGACTAAAACCTTGATGAATTCTTCCCAAAATAACAGCACAGTAGATAGCACTGCTCTCTCATGAATTTATAATCATGGGTTCAAATTAGTCTGTATGGAATTTTTGCAGTTTTCTTGTCATTTCCTCCCAGCTGCCATTGATATATCAGCATTTGAAATGATATAACATCACAACTTTCTTTTTTCAGAAACATATATACGTTCATGCTAATCAACCCAAGAATGGAGAAATGTACACAATGGTTCTTCAGGCATCCAAAATCATTGTTGCAGTGCTTAAGACTAATCTCTTACTACAGCTGGGCTTAAGGCAGAGCAAAAATTCCACAGCTCTGTACTGACTATTAAATCCTGTTAGTGTGTTCCTTTCAGTTTGTTGCATTTGACCACATATGTCTCTGGATTCATTCTGACAGAAATGATCAATGCAGCTTGATGGTGGCAGTGTAATGATATCAGTAGTGGCTTAATGGCACAAATTAAATCCTTAATATGAGCAGATCAAACAACAATATTTGTTTCAATAGCACATTTTCATACAAATGATGTAGCTCAATATGCTTTAGAAGGTGTCAAAGCAGTAATTACATGCAAAAACAAATTACAATAAAATAATACATTACAAAAAAAATCTGGATAAATAGTATAAAAAAGTAAATAATGCACACTTACATAAGACAGATATATAATTAAGAGAAATAGAGTCCTGAAATATAGAATTGGTTTTTTAAGTCTCTGAATGATGTTTGATCCCAACACCGACAGATGCTAGGCACAAGTGCAGCACACCACATGTTTTATTTACAAGTGAGGAAGCACTTTTCCCTCACTCCCCACAGTAGCACAGTATAAAGCACCAATATACAGTTCCAAAGCACTGTCTTTCCTTCTATTTCTCATTCTGCCTCCACTCCTTCACAGGCAAGCTTCATCCCTCTTCCTCCCGACTCTGTCTCCAAATAAAGGTGGGTGGCTCCTTTTATGCTGCACCTGGGAGTGTTTCAGGTGGCTCATTAGCAAGGTGTGGATTCACTTCCAGGTGAGGTGAAAACCCAACATAGCAGGGCTCTGCCATCTCTGCAGCTGCCCTACTGACCTGCATGCATCAAACTCCAACTCCCAGTGTGCTCTGCAGAAATCCAGGTTCCACAACTACCCAGAGGGGCTGCCTTCTAGCGTCACGAGGAAAGTAATGCTTGGTAGATACTCTCTCCCCAGGTTCTTCCACCCAGCTGGTGTTCTGGCTGTGTAAAGGCCCTGGCTGTCCATCACACAGTCCAATGATAAGGTCAGTTGGCCAGCATGGGCAGAAAAAAAAAAAAAACAAGCCAAAGAAAAATTGAAAATCTATAGGTGTTCCAGGCCACAAGACTGCCGAGCCCCAACTGGGTATTCTGCCTAACATAAATATTTGTAAGTAGTTATTTATTGTTAACTTTTAAGGTTTCATCTTAGAGGATTCAATGTAGTGGGTTTCACAGTGAGTTGGGCAATCCACTTTCAATGTAACATCACAGGTGGCTGCAATAGGACTTTGTTCAGGTGGTGGTGGTGTTCTGCAGAAGAACCAAAAAAGAAAACAGAGAAGAGTTAAAATTAATAATGATTGCTGATTCATGGAAGAGTATGATAATTTTATGCATATCTAGTGTATTAAGAGTAGTACTATACTGTAGTTATGAGAAGGCCAAATTCAAAGATCAAAGTCTCAGTACCACAGAAAATTTTAACATTGTTGCATATAAAGTACATATGTTCATGGTAGCAGGATGCCAATCTGCAAATGAGCTTTGTCCCTGTCTTAAGGCTACAGAATTTTTCAGTTACCTCCAGGAAAATGACACTGATTGTTTCCTAAAGGAATATTCCACTCAAAGATGATGTTTTTTATATTTTACGCCATATAGTTGGTAGTGGTAACCGAAAAAAGTATTTAATCTCATGTTCTTATGATGAAAGAATATGGCAATAACAAAAACAAAATGAAAAACATCCATGAAAAAAATCTCACTTTACATTTTTCACATTATTCACACTTGAAGTCATCCAGTCGTATGCTCATAAATTCCAAAACACATATATTTTTTTCTAAAATATTGGCAAACAAATAACATTAGAAAATGAAAAGCATTTTACAAATAGGAAGCCCCTTCACATGGGATTGTGCTTCTGAATTGAAGACCCACCTCTCTCGCTTATTCATTGGTCAAAAGTCCTGTATATGCATGCTTTGTACTGTATTTATTACATTTTGTTTCTCTGTTTATGTTTCAACATTGTTTTTTCTGTTTGTTGTATTTCACTTTTTTTATTATATTTGTAATTAAAGTATAGTATATTTGACTCATAAGTGGAAGTGGAATTTATTTGAATAAATTGGATTGAATTAGTAATAAACAGGTGAAATGATGATTTGTTGATGGTTCCAAATCACCTAAGATGATTTAACTCATTTGATCTGTGCACTTGCTTTGAGGTTTTATACATGAAAACAAAAGTAACAGTGAGGCTGTCAAGGCTGTGGTGTTTGCTTCTTATTGTTCTTCAAACCTTCAATGAAAAGGTAGGAGGCTTGGTGAACTATAAGTTTATTATTTCTATCACCTGTCAATATACCATAAAGATATACATTCTCCCACGTTCATTTCTTTTTTTTTACATGGTTGTAGTTGTTGGATAGATTTTATTCTTTGAAGAACATCAACCTTGAAAGAAATAATATCCTGAAGAAATGAATTTATAGATGTCAGGATCTTTTTAGGACAGATTTCATGGTGACTCATGTCAGAGACTTTCAAAAGAACTCTTTCATGATTAATAACTGTCAGGTTTACAGGTTTAATATCAAAACTCTGTAAAAGTAATAGAAGCAAGTCTGAGTTACTCACAGAATTGAGTCAGAGACATGTGAAAAAAGCAAAAAACAAGAATGATGTTGAATTGTCACACAGTACATAGGGAGGGTTTTTCAGGCAGCATCCTGAAGGAAACTTGATGTGAATTATTTTAAGTGTTACCTTTTATTTCCTTTTACTAATGGGGGCGGGCAATTTTGAAAAAATATATCATCATTGCCGTTATTATTGTACAGGCAGAATTGCTGAGTCTCTGTTATTGCAGTTAGACTTAACAGCATACATATATTTAAATGCAGTCTCAACTTCTAGTAGTATGACATTTTCTTAATAGAGAGGCTTGTATGGGAGTGATTCTTACACCATCAGGATTTTTAAATTTATAATGTCAACTAATTACCAGAGAATGAGCCATTCCTCATATGGTTTCAATTTTCCATTCTAGGCATTTTCAGCCTCATCTCTAAGTACAATATTGACTCAAGAATCAAGCTTCCCCAAAGGCTTATGTTGCCCCTCTCTTGCTCTGGACCTGCCCCACAGGAGAAGCCTGTTGTGGTGCTGAGTGATATACGTTTGGCATTTATAACATGAGTGGATATATTTAGCATGACAATGAGCCACAGAAAGGAAAGCTAACTGTCGGTTGTGCATATCTATTTATATCTATTTACAATACCAGAGGGCTCCGCCCCCTGCTCGCTTCGCTCGCCCATCCCCGGATTTATTTACCAGATATACAATTTAAAGAGATTGTTATTTTCATGGGAATTGTTACATATGCATTATTTTCACTTTTACTTTAAACCCTTTGTAAAAACAATACTGTCCTGTATTTCCGGCCCCAGACGTGGTTAAACCTCTTTCTCACAGGACATATAACGCTGCTCGCGTTGTGAATGTGGGCGATTTAACGCACGATGAGGAGAAGCCGTTGGATCAGCTGCTGTCTTTTTGCTGCTGCTGCTGGTGAGCTGCGCATCAATTATTTAAAAGCCTGTACAGCAGCTGTCCTTTTGCCACTTTGCATCTCTGCCACTCGTATTGTGAAGGGGGGGTGAGGGGCTTAACGCACACTAAAGAGAAGCGGTCAATCATCTGCTGGCTTGTTGCTGCTGCTGGCGAGCTGCGTGTTTTGCTTGTCGCGCTGCACGTTGATCATTTCAAAGTCTGTATAGCAGCTGTACTTTTGCCACTATGCGTCTCTGCCGCTCGTGTTGTGAAGGGGGGGAGTGGTTGATTGGGGGGTTGAACCTAAGCTAAGAAGAAGTGGTCGGGTCTTTTGCTGGCTTACTGCTGCTGCTGCTGCTGGTGAGCTGCGTGTTCTGCTTGTCGTTGTTTTAAGAGCTGGGAGCACATGAAGTGTGTCTGCCAAAAGCATTCCAACAACTGCTTTGTTAGATGTCTGTGAACTTGTCGTAAATGTTGTCTCACTGCCTTGTCTCATGTGACGTTAAAGTTTCTCTCGCGGGACATCAAATTGTCTTCCGAGAAGATCACGTCTCATCTCCCTAGTCTCCCTCCGAAGATTTTGTTTTATAATAGAGAGAGCCACTGGATTCAGTTTCCAACATTGAACCACATACCAAACCTTCTGATTTGCTGCACATGGTGAATAAGGTAAATATTCAGAAAGGCATGAGCAACAGGGAGAATCTGCCTGATTTAAATGAGAGTGGCATTAGCTACCTAAAGTTCTGTAACAGTTAAGGATTATTCATACTAAAGTTCAGACAAAACACTTTTCATAAGTCAATCTAGTATCTGGTAAGGCACATCGGGCCAATTGTTAGTGATTATGTGTCGGCATGCCATCACATCTGGAACTAAATGTTCTTTTAACACTTTGGTAAAAAGATATATTAGACTATCATCAGGTAGGCCAGAGCAATGGCTGGCCAGACCTGCTTAAACAAAACAAATAGTGAGGGTGTCCTAGGATTGCCCACCCATCACTTCCCTAGTGGAGCAGTGTAACTTTTACGTTATAAAGTGAGTCACATACTAAAAGATTTCACATTTACAGTATTTAGTATATCAAACTTAAAACCTCTGTAGCAGACAATTATGTTACAATGGACAATAGTGCTGTCAATTTCAATGTCACTATTTGAATCTAATTTAAATGTATAAAAACACACCCCTTTAGAAACAAGTTATAGTCAGATATTTCTACTCCAGGATTCTCATCCTTGATGTAAAACTGTAATAGAGTTATTAAAAATAATTTGCATGCAGCTCTCTAATATTATCCTATTGCATCTGCTCCTGTCCTTTCTTGAATCTTGGATGCCTTCATTTTTTTCGTTATACTCTAAACCCTTTAATCATCAGCAAGTAAATGATGATTTCCTTTCTCATTATAGACATTGGAGAATAACTGTCTTATGTTTGATTTTACTTTAATCTTTCACCTGCCTAAAAGTCATCAAGAGATTTTTCCAAATTTGGAGATGCCCATTTTAGCCTCCTTTGTCAACATAAAGCTTCATACTAAGTATAGCTGCCTGTGTGACAGGAGTATTTCCTGTGCTCTATGTCTTGATTGGAAGATATTTTCATATGCATTGCCTACTGTGAGGTGTAATTAAAAATAATGACTTAGGTTAGTCCTATTTTGTTCATGCAACAACTGTAAAGCAAAAAACAGTGAATTACAATGACTCAAATACATACAAAACTAAACTTACAATAGCTCCTTAATGCCTACTTTTGCCCCCAGCATTGATGTAGCACTTTTATTCTAATCATCAACCAAATGTATTTTACATATACTAATATTTTGGAATTATTGCTTTGGATAAAGGTAACTCCTAAATCAAAGGGTTTCAAACGGGGGGCTGTGAACCCCCAGGGGCCACAGCAGCCCGGCTGAGGTTGATATTCTTAAACAAGATTGCCTTTAAAATATTGCACATATTTTTGTAATAAGCATAACTCTAAATGTTCTATAGTTGTTGCTTAAAAGTAGTCCTAAATCAACAAAGTTACTGAGTAGAACTGCAGGTTCAGAACCTGTGTCATACATGAGAACGTCTTAGGTGATATGTGAGGGAATGTATACACACACACACACACCCACAAACTGGGAAAAGGTGGCCTTTAAAAATACTGTACATAGTGGCTAAACTTGTGTCTCCATGCTTGGTTTCACTTCAATTCCACCACTCTGTTCCATCTCACAGTGCTTCTACTTCGAGAGTTCACTCCCATCTCACACACACCCCCACATTCTTCTGTTCTGTGCCCACCACATGTGCCAATTCAAAGTCTCCCTCTGCCTACACAGGGTCTGATGTATTTTACTGTCTCAATCTCCAGCTCTTTGAGTCAATCCATGTCAGAACTGAGAATGCCCAGAAACAACATTTCAAAACCAACGTATTTTTGTGAAAAAAATATGAGAAGTTTGTACAGTGTGTGTGCGTGTGTGTGTGTGTGTGTGTGTGTGTGCTTGTCTCTCTTACGGTCAATCTGCCAAATGTTAATATTTAGTCAGCGCTTTTTTTTTTTTTTTTTTTTGTATCAGTATACTGCTGCTGGATTATGTGAATTTCCCCTTAGGATTAATAAAGTATCTATCTATCTATCTATCTATCTATCTATCTATCTATCTATCTATCTATCTATCTAGATTGCCATCATTTTTTATAACAGTTGTCATTCTAATGCAGAAGAATATACAATGAGGAAAAAAGACGAATGCTAATGATTATTAACAATAAAATAAACATGTCTAACATCTCATTTTAGTGCTTACTTTACTGCTTGCTTTAGTGCATTAATCAACAGTGGAAAGTTTTTGTTTTAGACAGAATTGTCAATTTTCATTAAGAAATAAATACAGAAAAAGTGATAATCTGAAAGCAGAACAGTGTAGCCAAAGATGTCTCTGTTTTTTGTCAGTGCAGCTTTGACATCATGGACCATAAGGTGCATACTAATTCAGCGTGAGCAGGAACACTCAATAAAACTGAATAAAAAAAATCAAGTGACAATGAGATACAAAGAAGGCAGATTCACCAGCGTTTGTGTGTCAGCTTTTATCCCTCCAGATCAGAAAATTTCCAGTTCCATTGTCTCAAAACGCCACTCACATCTACAGTTATTCCCAGTTTCACATAAAAAGTAACCGCGTCAGACCTGGGGTGGGGGGTGAGTGTTGTATTGTGATCGTGACTGAGAGAATAAAAGTGAAAAAAAAGGCTAACTTTTACAAGTACTATAAATTTACATCGACTGTTACAGACACAAATCAAATGTATGTTTTTATTGTATAATATTAACAATAACAGTAGCTCACTACTCAAAACGGTAAATTTGCGGGGGAGCTGGTTTTCAACTCATGACTGTAGGTTTACAAATCAGCAGTTCTAACCGCTGCACCACGTAAGCTGTTGTATTGTACTTATACCTTTTGTGAAAGTGTTTATTTGATATTTGGCCATCGGCCTTCACACATTATACAGTTCATGTCTACATTTTGTCATTTATTACTAAAACATGAAAAACGTTTCTGTTTTAAAGATGTGTTTACACAGATTGTTGTAGACACAGAACACACATGAAATTATTTCCCGTTACAATTCTAGGTAGCTCACTCCCAGATAATTAAAGCAGGAACTGGGAGAACTTCTTGCCCATTCTGAGGAGATGTGGGGGATAATATAGCAGGTTGTTTGCTGCTTGGGCTTATCAACACATTTACAAGACAAAAGAGGCTGACAGAGAGGTGCGAAGGGATTTAAGGTATACCAGAATTCCGAGTTTTTTTGTAGGCACTAGTAATTCTACTGTTAAAGTACTTTTTCACAAACTAATCTGGCCATCCTGTTTTTGTGACTCACTGGTGGTTTGCATCTTCCAGTGTGACCTCTGTATTTCTATTCATAAGTCTTCTGTGGATAGAAGTCTCTGACATATTTCATTTGCCTGCTGAGGACAGTTTCTGCTCTGTTGTACAAGCGTTTGGGGCTTTTTCTTTATCATTGTATGAATTCTTCTGTTATCAGCAGTAGCGGACTTCCTTGGCCTACTATTCCATTTATGATTACTGAGCTCAACAGTGCATTCTTTCTTCTTAATGATATTGCAGACAGTTTATTTAGTTAATCCTAAGGTTTTACCAATGTCTCTAATGGTTTTATTCTTGTTTTTCAGCCTCATTATGACTGCTTTGACTTATATTGGCACAGCTCTTTTCCTCATGTTGAACAATGGCAACCACAGACTTCAAATGTATTCTGTAGACAGAAGGATGCCTAGGTATCTTATGCCTGTACTAACGAAGCAATGAAACGCATTGTCCTAAACATTGTGGTGCCTTGAAACGGTGTGGGGCCATGTATAAAAAGTGTTTTAATTTCTACATAGTGTGACTGAAATGTATGCAAACAACTTTAATTGAAAGTCTACATTGTGCACTTTAATCACATCTGAATTGTTTGATTTGTAATTTTAAACTGTGGAGCAGAAGGGTAAATCAAGGAAAAATGTATCTTTGTCCTAAACATTATCGAGGACACTGTAGGTCTGCTTAATATTGTGCACCATTAGTACTGTTTTTATATCAGAGATGATCCATAAATCTAACTCATCTACATGTCATCTTGACCCTATTCCTTAGTCAAAGCTTGTTTATCTTCCCTCCTTACATTTTTGGCTGCTGTTATTAATTCTTCTCTTTCATCTGGTGTTGTCCCTGATTGTCTTAAAATTGCTACTGTCTACCTCTATTATCAAGAATGCTAGTTGTAATTCCAACAATTTCAGCAATTATCATCCTATTACCAATCTTCCCTTTCTTGCCAAAATTTTAGAATGTGTTGTTGCTTCCTAACTACAGGACCATTTCAACTTTAATAAATATTACAAACCTTTTCAATCTGAAACAGCCTTTTTTAGACTAACAAATGATCTGCATCAGATTCCAGATTACCAAATATTATCTTTCTTGATCTTAGTTAAGCATTTGATACTATTTTTCACACACTATTATTGGAATGCCTGTCTTCACTGGACATAACTTTTACTGCTTTTTCATGGATTCAGTCTTAACTAATAGATGTCAATGTATTCAGCTGAACAGTTGCATGTCTGACAATTCTCCTGTTACCCATACTGTACCTGTGCCACAGGGTACAGTACTGGGTCCCTTGCTTTTTATTACTTACCTCCTCCCCCTTGGTTCAATTATGCATTATCATGTTATTCAGTTTTCACTGTTATCCTGACATCTAGCTTTATATTTCTACCAAACCATCTCAGGCTTGTTCTCTGTACTCTTTGCTTAATTTGAGGAAGCTGTGGGCCGAAATGTGTGCAGAAAAGAGGTTGCCTGTACAAGATTTGGGAGGTGGTTTGAATGGGAGGACTGCAGCAAGCATCTCCTAAATAGGTATGTGCCTTATTGAGGTGCACAGTGTCATAAACTTGGTGACATGAACTCTGATGGGTGGGGATTGACAGGAAGTCTACTGAGATTGGTGGCGGAAATCCTGCAGGTGTATTAACAGACGCTACGTGGATATCTTCCTGATTATCTTCTGAAGGTGTTTTGCTGCATTTATTGCAGTTTCTCCTTTGAATAACTTTATGTGATAGGGTTCTTTAGAATCATTGAGTGGGCTCTTTAGACTGTATATGGCAAACTTTTGATGTATCCTAAATCGAGAAAGTGGTGTAGTGCGTGCTGTGGATAGAGCAGAGACATCCGATTTACCATAAGAGTAGAGGTGGAGTATTTAGATTAAATATAGTGAGCTGGTGAGAAGTGAGCCACTGGATCTATTTTAAATTGGAGTTTTAGCCCTTTTCTAAGAAGGCTTTAGAGAGGGGATCCGAGGCATTAATTTACTTTTTCCTTTATTCTTTACAACAGAATGTACTATAGGAGGGGACTGGGTCACCACAGGAAATCAAAGCTGAGGTGTAACTGACAATAAACTATTGAATTATTTACATTTATAACTACACCATGTGATTAAATGGTGAAGAAACTAATTTTGAAGGGATTGTTTCTAGCGGGACACTGTTGCTACTGGGCTTTCAGGAACTAGCCACATGTTTTGTTAAAAAAAAAACAAACAAGGTTTAAAGTGCATTTGCAGAGTTTGGACCACAGACCCTCAAGAGAGTTGTAGTGGTGCATAATTAGATAAAGAATTATGTACATTAGTTTCTTTTTTTGTAATAAGTAGCCAATGAGGTATGTTTC
The DNA here is from genome assembly GCA_026402145.1 of Polypterus bichir lapradei. NCBI lineage: Eukaryota > Metazoa > Chordata > Cladistia > Polypteriformes > Polypteridae > Polypterus > Polypterus bichir. Next base: position 11,007,887 of record JANRMT010062794.1, on the reverse strand, counting down.
AAAAGTCAAATTATGTTTAATTTCAAGTTTTTTCATGTTAAATTTTAATATTATGCATATGCAAATTAGTACACATCCTTTAAAATGCTATTATTTATTAAGGAATAGACCTTTATTTCCAAGACTTAAAGTAAGATATTTTTAACATCATTCTGGACAAAAATTTCTAAATGCCTGTCAGACAGCTTTGGTGTCACAATCCCTCCTAATCCATTAACAGCTGTGTTTGCTGTACTCCCAGATGGGCTTAAAGTGGAGAAGGACAAACAAACTGTTATTGCCTTTACTTCATTATTGGCACATAGACTTATCTTGCTCAACTGGAAGAATCCTAACTCTCCTATTCTTAGTCAGTGGGTAACTGATGTTGTATACTATTTTAAATCGTAAAAAATCTAATTCTTTCCTAGATGATCTGTTCAAAACTTCTTAAAACATGACAGGATCTAATCAATAACATTTTAGAATAAATATTTATATTGAGGAGAAGGACTTCTTTCCCTCTTTACTACTCTTAAAGTTTTACTCTGGCTGTTGGCCTTGCTCTCTTTCTCAAGGGTGAATTGGTTGAATTGAATTTAGTTTTATTAAGTTTGAGAAGATTTATTTGGATTTATATTAGAATTATTTTAAACTTAATTAAATGTGAGTCAGAGAAAATTAAAGTGATATAGTTTCCGAACAGGGTTATGTTTCTGTTAAGATTTATATCTTAAATCTTAAGCTAAGATTCATATCACCATAATTTATAACAGGAAGAAAAACAGAGTTTAGTTTTCTGTTTATCTTGGTTTATTTATGGCATATTTATTGCTTTTAGTTTTCACAATGGTAATAATTTGGATAATGATTGTTTTGGTTGACATATGAATCAACCTTCAGTTAATTCAAAGAACTGTTGTGCTTGTGATTACTAGTGCGAGCAACATGTGGAACTTGAGAGACTGGAAGGGAATGACATTGAATGCCTTGTTTTGAACAGTGGTGGACAAAACCTTGTAGAGTAGAATGGTTGCCAACGACTATTAAGCGAATACACATTAAAAAAAGAAGATGGCTTAACTGATGTTATGTTAACATTTTTTTATTATAAAAAATTTAGCAGATGACTTCTATGAGAATTCAACAACACTGCTTAGTAACAAGTATGAGTTGAAAGGGTGTTCATCCACTGAAGCCATTTGGTATGAGGGATTTCCAACTATAATTCATTCCTTTAATGGATGTGACATTGATGCTTGCTGAGTGGGGACTGTGTGTCTCTGAGACACTAAGATGCAGGCAGAATGCACAGAGTGTGGCTGTCTAGTCCTTTATCTGATGTACAATAGTTAAGGTTCTCATCTGTAATGTTATCAGGAAGTATGCCAGGTAGAAGAACAATTATCTCAGGTCACCGGACAGAGTGCTAATGGCCAGCACCTTGTATGGGAGGCAAAATCATAACCATACACATTTGTGTACCATCATCTGAGCAAAACTCTTGTACTTGAAAAGCCTGCTACAGGCTAAGCAACACATTTAATAGTAAATAACCAATAACAGTCATGACCTAAAAGGGATACTAAGAGGAAATTCTTTTTTTATAAAGCTACAAAAGAAATTCCTACATGCTTCATATCAAATTGTCAGAAAATTGTTTCTTTTAAAAACCCCTACACCTCACACAGACCACCTGCTTGTCTGATTGATTTTACCAGATCAGTAGAATAAAAATGATTACAGAAATCATATTTCACATAGCTTAGCAAGAGTATGCTTTTATGAACTAATGAGGCTTTGCAAATGATACGCAACATTATTTTGCTCTTCTGACCAGTCAGTAGGTTTAACAAATTTCTAGGCAAGTCTTTACAGAGGTTAAAGCAATTTGTATATTTCTGCCTGATAGGCTTTGACATTAAATGTGTACAAGGATTGTCAAAGACTGACAACATTGATTGGATTCGACATTGTCTGTTACTAAAAAAGTAATCTGAATTTCATTGTTCTGCTCCAGTAGTACTGATAACAGCAGATACAACATTGAGACTGGTAAATGCCTAATCTTAACTTGTATTTCCCTTTATTCCTCTCTCAATTTGCAAATTAAAACCTGAATGCTTTGATAGCATCTTTGCTCTATGAAAAAAGATCCATCCCAGAATTAACCGCAACTTTCTGAAACACACATCTTAGCATTTTCAGCTCCAGTTATTCTACTTCAGGGAGTCAGTCTGCCAGAGCCTATCCCATCTTACAGTGGATGCAAGCAGTGACTTCAGTTTAAGTAAAATACACTGCATAACCTCACAGTCTTCGGATAGAAGAAAGGTGTCCATATGAGCGTGAAATATATTAAATGAAAAAGTAAAGCATATTTCCAGTCTTAAAGTGAAAAAATAAATAAATAAAGGAGATAACATAAGCAACATTTCATGCATTATGTAAAACTTGCTCTATATGAGTGGAAAGAAAAAGGCAGAGAGATAAATATAGAGGTAAAATGTGATGGGGTGAGCAGAGAAATAAAGTATTAGATACAAAAAAAGGAGTTAGGTAAGAAAATCCTGGCAGATGTTGCAAACCTTTATAAATGTCACTGCTTCACCTACAAAAACAATCCCTGGATTATCCTGAATATCAATACCATCAGTCAACAAATATAAAGAAAATAAGTAAACAAAAACAACAGGGTGGTCTGTCAGAGAAAATAAAACAGAATAAGACATGAATGAATGTCCTGCTTATACTTTACTCCAAAAAATTTTACATAAAATATAAGTGCTCTTCTCACTCTCCTCTTTCTCTGTAATGGGAACTTTTTCCTGTACGTCAAGTCACTAACTTTATTCCTCAGTAAGAGTCAATCATTTTTATCTGCATCAAACCTTTGTGGTCATCAGAAAGTGTTGACCCTTGTCCACCTAACCCTACAAACCCATTGCTTTATTTAGACTACAACCTGTGTGTGCTAATCCTACTGCAGTTTCCTGGTAAAAATCAAATTGTGCTGTTCAAGATTGAATCAATAAGTGAATATTGCGTGAGTCTACTTGGAGAATGATTTTAGGCTTCATTGTTTCCTTTTTGTGAGTATTAATGTGATTCAGTGATTTGCACTGCTAATTTGTGTACCAAAGACCAATATTCAGTTTCCATGCCACTGAATTCTTTAAAAACTTGTAATATTTTATATGAATTTTTATGGATTTGTTCACAGTGCTTAGCTTTTTTTTTAGCATATTAGCTTTTGCTAATATGTCTGTCTCATATTATTTGAACTGGTGAATTAATACATGACTACTTCTTTATATCTGCAGTTAGATTCAGTTGCAGTTCCTCTGGCACGATAACTATAAATCCACATAGCATACACAATATTCTTGTATGTGATTTGTTTGGCAAAAGCAGGTGGAGATGTGTGGTATAGTTGCGGCTTAAACGGGGGAGTGGTAGTGTGGCCACAGCAGTTCCCGGGTGTTTTGTGATGTGGGTGGTCCTCACTTAAGTGCACAGGTGAGGAGTTGTCTGCATCCGTAATTGTTGCCAGGAGCTGCTAATCGCCACACCTGATCCACGTCCCCGTAATATATAATAGAAGTGCAAGGCAGATGGAGGGAGAAAAAAAAAGAACGGCGGTTAGAAGTGGGAAGAAGGCAGCAGAGAGGAGAAAGCCGGTGCATAAGGGTGAGAGCGAAGGCAGGTTTATTGACGCTAATGCAGCTGGTAGAAGAGCCCCAAAGGAGTGTTTGGCAAACTCTTGGGGGGAGCAGATTGAAGCGGTCACTCCAGCTGAGTAGTTTGGAGGAGATGGAGTGACCGGCAGAGGAGTCGACTGGCCATTGAAGGAAGTGGCAGTCAAGGAGGCTTTGGGCGTGTTAAGCCCCAGCATGAGCGCCCCGGCCGCTGGGGAAGGAACACAAGTCTCGGTCCAGCTGGAGCCCTATGTAGCCAGGGATTAGAAGGCTACTGGACCAGAATTGAAGGAAGGTGCATTTGCTGGTAGAGTGACTCCCCTGTTGTGGGGCCTGTATGTGAGAAGCAGGGGAGCCGCTGGTAGAAAGAAGTAAGCACCGGATTTTTAAGAAAAGACTGCCTCCAGCCATTGTTTTTAACCTCATTTTTAATGGATGTATTTATTGGATTTTAACCTCCATCTTCTCACCTGATTTAATGGATTATTTATTTAAGAACTATTTGAGACACTGCACTATTTGGGCACTGTTTTGGTTTTGTTGATTTTAATAAATGCATTCTGCACTTTTTGCACCATCCCCTTGCTTCGTTGTTGATGTCTTCACTATGTAGCTCATCTGTGACATTACCGATGGTTAGGGTTCGAGAGCTCCCCAGAAGTCAAATGGGAGCATGTAGTAGAACCCGCATCATCACAAGATGTGGTATTTGCTTAATTTGTGTTTATATGGCAAAAGAGATTTTTATATACATGGAGAAAAAAAAAATCTTTCTACTTACCATAATTCATCTTCAGCACTGGAATTTCATGACCCAGGAAGATGACTGAGAGGGGAAACTGCAAAGTGAATCTAACTAGGACAGAAAAAGCCCAGATGTACAAGAAAATGTACTTTATAAAGGGAGGAGAAGGTAACATATATAGGAGTCAATAAAGTCAGACCAGATGAAAGGAGGAAAGGGGAGAGTACGGACCTCATGTATAAAACGTGCGTATGCGTAAAAATGTTGCGTACCCCCGTTCCCATGCTCACCTTGAGATGTATAAAAACTGAACTTGGCATAAAGCAACGCACATTTTCACAGCAGCCTCACACCATGCGTATATACTTTTCTGCTTGGGTTTTGCAAACTGGCGGTACCCAGCATCAAAGCAGTGCTACTGTTTCTGAGTCGTTTCCTTTCTTTTTCATATTCACATCCATTATGCGGGCGTTATCAAATACACTGAAATTAATTACATATTGTTTACAAATTTAATACACTTGATTGTAATCATTCTGTAACAATATAATGGTGCACAGAATGGCCAAACTTTTCCAAGTACCATAGCTGCTTTAGTGTTGTTAGAAGACATTGCAAATGGAGGAATTAAAAGAAAGAGTGTATTTATAGATGATGATTACTGGCTTCTAAGTCAAATTTGTTTTCCAAGAGCTATCCTCTTGAATCTGTGTGTTGAACTGGCACCAGCTTTACAAAGGCTGAATTTGAGGAGTTGTGCTCTACCTGCATCTTTGCAAGTTCTGTCCACTCTTGGGTTTTTAGCAACAGGAGCTTTTCAATGTGAACTTGCTGACCAATCGGGTATTTCACAACATCACTGAGTCACGCCATGCCAGTTATTATCCGCTTGTCATCCAGACATATAAGATTTCCTTACACTGTGGTTGAACTGGCAAACATAAAAGCACAATTCACAGCAACATCCAGTTTTCCAAATGTAATTGGAGCAGTCAACTGTATGTATATTGCTGTTGCAATGGCGCTGGACAAGTTACATCAGCCAGCGATAAATCACTAAAAGAATGAGCTGGCATAACATCATCTATAGTAGGAGAGAATATAAATAATAGAAACTCTTCATAGTTGCAGGTGTTTTTTCCAATTAGTGTGGCAAAAGGCAAGGGGTCCTTTTAAGGATTGTGAATTACCTGAAAGTGCCATGTAAAGAGTAGAGAATCTATCCATTGTGGTGCTTGGTACTGACGCTACGCTATAAAGGCGCCTTCAGAAAATGAATTTGCTTGTGTAAATAGAAAGCATTTCCACTCTATTAATGTGGTGCTCTATTGTCCACAGAAAGTGTGTCGCATTGTGCAAGCATGTAATATACTGCATAATGTGGCACACAATCATGGCTTGCCCATACCTGATAATGAACCTGCGGTATGATGAACCTGACCCTGATCCACCAAATGATCAGCCAAATCAGGCAACATTACAAGTTCATTCGAATGTAATTAGCAGCATGTTAAAACATGTGATCAGATACAGCACTTATTTTTTAATCAATTCATTTAATTTGTGGTCAATATCATATAGTACAGGCCTTATATTCCTTAGTTCATTGGTCACATCTCTTATGCACTATTGCATTTTGTGACTTCAGAACAGTGTCCGTCAGTGTCCAAAGAATTGCTGAGCACAGCAGCACCATCACCATGCAGATTCGTGTCCTCGGTTCAGGGGTCAGCTTTGTAATATTGTCTGAAACAGAATAAACAAATGGTGGGCTGCAACTTGCTTTTCATGTCGACTTTGATATCTGATCACTTCTTTTTTATTTTGGGCACTGTGCAAATCTATGAACTTGAACTTTCGAGTGTGTCTGCCATGCTGTATCACTCCATCACTTTCCTTTTGTTGCTTATACCATTACTTAGGTCAATAAATAGTACATTTTCCTTGCCTCCACTTTGCATTCATTGAAATTCTTCTTCTTTTCTATGTGCTTTTGCCATTGTCTTTTAACAAAATGCTGAACTTAAGGAGCTATTTATATCAATTTGCAAATTCAAATAAGAGAAATTCTGTATTAAATTTAATGTTCATTGGGATTTATAAAGGGGAATGCATGGAACTTTGCGTATGCACCGTTTTAGGCATCTGAATTTTTTTGTGTGCACGCACATTTACAGTTTTGCCCGTACGTCATGTGTGAATTCTACTCACGCCATTATACATGAGGCCCTAGAAAGCTGACATTAGAGAAAGAGAAGTCAAGTCAAGTTGGGGAGCATGCAATGGTACAGTGCGTTACCACAACCACTAAACATCAAAACAGCTCGGGATCCCGGTTGGCAACCCCCCAGGCAGACAGGTGGTCCAGTCCTACCCTCCGAAAATGACCTTCTATCTGCCGCAGCCAGGTGTTATGTGGGCGACCCCTTGGCCTGGTCCAGCCACTTGGGTCCCCAACAATGAGGATCTTATGAGCCAGATCACCCTCGGGGAAACACGCCACATGGCCGTAGTGCCGTAACTGACACTCCCTCACAATGCAGATAATGTGCCTCATTTGGGACTCCATGAGCAACCGTTCTTTCGACACAAAGTCAAACCAATGGTACCCAAGGATTTTCTGGAGAGACACAGTACCAAAGGAGTCCAGTCTTTGTCTTAGGTCACTGGATAGAGTCCATGTCTCACAACCATATAGAAAGACAGGAAACACCAGGACTCTAAAGACTTGGACCTTCTTCCTTTTGCATAGATATCGGGAGCACCACACACCCCTTTCCAGTGACCTCATGACCCCACCCCAGCTCTCACAATCCATCTACTGACTTCACAGGAAGAGTCACCAGAGACATGAATGTCACTGGCAAGGTAAGTTAACCTCTCAACAAGGTCAACGCTCTCTCCACAAACAGATACACTGCTAATGGCTGTGCCCAAGAGGTCATTAAAGGCCTGGATGTTGGTTTTTATCCAGGACACTCGCAAGCCCAGACACTCAGACTCCTCGCTCAGTCTCTTGAGTGCCCCGATCAGAGCCTCCACTGACTCCGCGAAGATCACAGCATCGTCAGCAATGTCAAGATCCATGAATGTTTCTTCACCAACAGATACCCCACAGCCACTGGACCCCACGACCTTGCCCAACACCCAGTCCATACAAGCATTGAACAGAGTAGGAGCAAGAACACACCCCTGATGAACCCCAGCATCAACTGGGAAAAACGCAGAGGTCCTACCTCCACTCTGCACAGCACTCACAGTACCAGTGTACAAGCCAGCCATGATATCCAGCAACCTGAAGGGAATCCTGCAAACCCTCAGGATGTCCCACAGGGCAGCTCGATCAACTGAGTCGAATACTTTGCAAAAATCGACAAAGGCTGCAAAGAAACTCTGGCGATATTCGTGTCTGTGCTCTATGAGAACCCTCAGTGCCAGGATGTGGTCGATGGTAGACTTCTTAGGCGTAAAACCAGACTGTTCCGGTCGCTGGTAGGTGAGCAAGTGATCATGGATCCTATTAAGGACAACCCTAGCAAGGACCTTACCCGGCACCGAGAACAGTGTTATCCCCCTGTAGTTGCTGCAATCCAGGCGATCACCCTTCCCTTTCCAGACAGGGATGACAAATTTTCCAGTCAGTTGGGATGATGCCAGTCTCCCAAATGGAAGCAAAGATTGCTTGCAATGCCAGGAGGACAGCCTTACCACCAGCCTGGAGAAGTTCACCCTGGATACCACAGATCCCTGCAGCCTTTCCCTCCCTCAGTTGGTTCACCACCTGTGCAATCTCAATGAGATTGGGTGGTTCACAGCTGATTGGAGGATCAGTCTCAAGAACCATGGACCCAGAGATATCCAACATCCTAGCCGGAGGATCAGCTTTGAACAACTGCTCAAAGTAGCCAGTCCAGTGGGTCACAACTGCAGTGTCATCCGTAAGGACCGTTCCATCAGCTGCCCTGACTGCAACTCTCCGAGGAGATGCCATTGAGCCGTGCGCTGTGACTCCTCTCGATGATATCCAGGGTGCCCTGCAAGATGAAACACCTCCTTCTGGGAACACCAGTAACACCAAACACAACCCTCAGCAACCTTCAGGGTCTTGTCACGGAAGGTCTCTCACATCACATTAGGATCGGCAGTCGTACCCAAATCTGAAAGTTCCTCACACAAACTGCATGCAAACTCATTAGAAACAGCCTGGTCTTGGAGTCTGGCCAAGTCCAGGCTCATTTTCCTAGCAGGTGGTAACCTACTGGACCTAAGCTGGATCCTAAGAGGAGCAACAACAAGTCAATGGTCAAAATTCACAAACTGGGCACTTCTGTAGACCCTGCAGTTTTGCAAGAGCCTCCAGCGTCTGCCCACGTGGATGTGATCGATCTCCTTCGCCGCACCACCAGTATTGGAGTACCAAGTTCAATGATGCGGTTCAGGGCGCTGGGACCAAGATCCAGCGATTCGCAGCCCCTGACCTTTTGCAAAGTCATGGAACATGGAGCCACTTTCACCATGGTCACCAGACCCATGGGGACCGAGACAATCCTCATAGCCAGCCCTGTCAGTGCCAGTGGCTGAACTGAAGTCACCCATGACGAGAGGAGTGTCACCCCATGGGCACCCATCAACCACTGACCGAAGATGCAAAAAAAAAAGAGAAAGAGAAGGGAGACATTGAAAAGTTAGTTGGTCATTAGAACCTAAAAAAAATATGTGATCCCAGAGCGAGAATGAATTTAGCTTCTTCTGTTCTTCTTTGAAAAATTTCTTTAAAACCTTGTTGCGGCTATGATCAAAGGATGTGAAGTGTTCTAGATAGAAGGAGATCAACCACCTAACCTACGCAAACTTTTCGCCCGTAACTCACTTCACAAAGAAGAGTCACATTCCTTACCTGGCACTTTGAACTGTAATGGGTATTACTGTGTCACTTGAAAATATGTCAATAACAATTCCCTTGTATCTGGTCACTTTGGAAAATTCAATACTAAACAAATAGTGTCTTGCGTTTCTAAAAATCTTATCTTCTACATTTTTGTAGGAAATCTCCAACCATCTACTGTAGATAGGTGAAACAGGAAGATGGCTTATAGACTATTTCAATCAGCACATTCACATCATAGCCACATTGATTTCTCTGTTTGTGTTATTTCATAAGGTTTTAAAGACACTTTGTTCCCGCCTTCCCCTTCTATGCATGTTACCTTTTTTTTTCCTTTTCAGTTGGACACCTGAAGCGTATACAGCCTAAATATTGTGTCTTTAACCATCTTTCATCTTCAGCATGTAAATAACCTTTAATCTTTTTTCCTTTACAGATGCACACTGACACAGTCCTACACTTAATTACTTTAGAGTCTTTAGTACAAGAAATAAACAATGTACAGATTCTCTGTTTGCTGCTTCCTTAAATAAACGGCAAATAGCAGTGTCATCTGCTATGGTAGAAAATGGTTCCAGGATGCTGGCTATAATAGTTTTTTCCAGTCATCCACTATCCAATGTCTGAAGCTGCAAGGCATCTATTTCTCAAACCCAGACTCTGATATACTTATCATCTTGTGTTGTTATGCATCTGGGCCATCCGCTGCTTTTTCTGTCTTAAGCAGGTTCAGTTTGCTGTCAGTTAGTTATTTTAAAACTACTGTGTCTAGTATTTCTTCTCACCTTTTTTACAACATATTGTCATTTACTAGTGTGAACCAAGGGTGAGTTTCTCCCCAGAACAATGTCATCAACATCATACCTACAGCAATAGTTTGCCCAACAATGTCAAAAATATGGCTAGAGAAAGCAAATCAAATTGGAATGTCGAAAAAGAGTTTTGCAATGGTTGTGCCAGTTAGGAACTCATCCAACAGACAGAATACAGGTACAAATGAGCTTGTGAGAAATATTGAGAAAGCAAATGAAAAGCAAAAACCATTGCCACCTTACATATTTTTCATCAATACAACTTGCATTTGCTTATTAAAATGCAATCCTTTTTTTTGTTTGTTGCTTATGCACTCTCAGGTGTATTTGCACGGTATTGTATTGCAATCATGCATCTCCCACCATTCCTGTCTGTAAAAAATACAGTTGCTTTGTGGTATAGTTAATATGTACTGCAATCTTCCCAGCCACTGTTAGGTGGAGCAGGAATGTTAAGAGAAACCTCTTTACTGTATATATTATTAATTAACATAATAATATTAATGCAGTTCAAATACAGATATTTTTCTGCATGGCTTCGGATAATAGGTTTTTTTAATAATGATAATAAGATGATAATGATTCTTTACTTGCTATATTAGACATGTTTACCTCCAGGTAAATCCATTATTTCAAAAATTTCATTATACTCATTTTGGTTCATAAGTGTTCAAATTAATGAAATGAGAAACACAAACTTGAAAGAAATGGCAATTAACTAATTTGAATGCTAATAACACAGTTTAGCTTAATAATGTAAGTTTTTTGAGGAAAAATGTATGGCCAGTCAAAACAAAATATGAAAGCAACTTTTATTTTTTATACTTCATAAACAGCAGACTTAACATTAGCAAAGACATCCTTCACTTGTTCCGCTTCACAAAATGCAGACTGTCAAGATTATCATTGTATAAGACAAATTATTTACAGTCTGTAGGGTTCCTTGTCGAGTCCATTAACAAAGACGTGCAAATACTCATCTGCAACTTTTCCCAGTTTTTGCATTGCATATTAGCATTGTGTTTCAGGGTAAGTCGGCTACCTTTCAAAAACAGCTACCGTACACTCTATGCATAAATCCATCAATAAAGTTTAAAATTATTTTATTCCTTTAATATTATTCATGTGCTAGATCTATTGTTTACGTCCCATCTAGATAAATATAGTTCCAACATCTTCAAAAATGCTGTGATTTCTCCACTATATGAAAAGAAACTTAAACGGTTCAGAACTGGAAAATTATCACATTATTTCCCATTAAACTTTTCTATCTAATATTTTGGACAGAACTGTTACCAATCAATTACAGTATCTTGTGTCTTCTAATGATTCCTGGGGTTACAGTAACTGAAGCTGGGTTTGAGAGAAGGCTCCAGTATCGAAATAGGCAGTCTTTGACAGGTAGTATTAAATGACCTATTTGTGAATTCTGATTTCTGCTTCCGTTCAGATTACTGTTAGATTTTTATCTAACATTCAGATGGTCCTATTCAGTAGAGAATAATAGGTAGTAAATTTGTCTGAAAAATGTAATATATTGCTAAAATGTTTATACCAGACTCAACGCTGTGATCATGAAGAATAAAGGAGATTTAGAAGCATTGGATGGAAAGATTTTCTCATCACATTGGACAGCTGAGCACAGACTACACTAGGTGGTGCCCAGGAGAGGGAAGACAGCTAGTTGGCTGATTCTGTCTAAATTTTACATTTTCTCTATTAGTTTTATTTTTCTCATTTGTCAACTGCCTGTGGATCATCAATTAATTAATGGACATATATTGTTGGATTCTGTTTATTTTTAATCAGTTTCTAACTTGTTTTTTGTATGCTAACAAATCTGCATTTCTATGTGTACCAGTTCTGTATTTATTAATTAGTATAATCTATACTTGTAGTTTACCTGAGAATTGTTCACAGTACTTTGCGCCTGCACTTAATGAGGAGTGCTATAGAAAAAATAAGTTGTATTGCATGGTATTGTATTATATCTTAATCAGTTTTTCAAGTTATCCATGATATGCTTAATGTAAATTCTTATCTTGTGTGGTCCTCAGGGGGCACTGCAGTTCCCCAAACTCCCAACACACAATCCTCTGACACAAGTTTGCGCAAACAAAAGGATTATTGTGTGAAACTCTTCCCCAAGGAAAACATTTCTCACAGCACACACAGTATTCTCAGCAATAAGCATGTTCTTTTCCTTCTCCTCTACTTCTCTCAACAAGCTTCGTCTTCCTCCTCCCAACTCTGGCTCCCAGATTGAAGCATAGCTGCTTCTTTTATCCCACACCCAGGAATACTGCCAGTGACATCAAACCATGGCTTGGAAGCACTTCTGGGTAGATCTGAAGCCAAACAAAGTAGAGATTACTGGTCCATACAGCTCCCGCTGACAGACCTGGCAGTACCCAAAAGGGCTGTCCTATAGGACTACAACACCCAGCATGCCCTGCAGGAATCCATATGGGGGTCCTAGTCAGTGTAGGCTGTCATACAGTGTCTTGGGGAAGGAACCAGCATGAGGAAGCTGCTTTCACTTGCCCTTCCATTATAATGGCCTCCCAGCCGGGTAAGGATTTCTGTTCAGTCACTGCTGAGATGCCTGTCCATACAGGCCATCCATCACGCTTGAAAAGTGTTCCTTTATCCAGTAAGTTGAAATTTTGCTTGTGGCTGGTGCTGCTACCATGTTTCTGGGTTGATTGGGAAGGCCCTTCAATGCTTCAATATTCTCTTCACACCTTTACCCACATGTGAGTATGTGCAGCCTGAATTTTTCACTTCCACCTGGGGGCCTTAAGTTTACAGCTCTTTAAAGTGATACCCTTTGATTGATTTTTTTTGTGATGCAAATAAAAGGATGTGTCATCTTGCACAACTCACTATTTTAGAGAAGTCATCATTTTCATAACTCAAATTGATGAGCTACGTACAATATGATTTAGCAAATAGGAAATTAATTTTCATTTGCATTTCCATCCTGGTGTTGACTATTTGCCAGACCTATCCACATAATTCTTATAAAAAAAACATCAAGTCTAGTTTGAAAAGTCCCTAAAGTCCTACTGTCTACAACATTACTTGGAAGCTTATTCCAAGTATCTACGAGTTGGTTCTCTGTGTAAAGAAAAACAAGTTTCCAACTGTGTCCCCGTGTTCTTTATGAGCTCATTTTAAAATAACAGTCTCAAGCCACTGTACTAATTCCCTTCATAATTTTAAACACCTCAATTATACCTCCTCTGAATCTTCTTTTGTTTACACTGAAAAGGCTCTGGTCTTTTAATCTTTCTTCATAATTCATCCTTTGTAACCTTGGAATCATCCTAGTCGCTCTTCTCTGGACACTATCCAGACTGCTATGCCCTTATTGTAGCCTGGAGACCAAAACTGTACACCGTACCCCAGACAAGGCCTCACCAGTGCATTATACATTTTGAGCATAACCTCCTTGGACTTGTTCTCTACAAATTGTCCGATTTAACCTAACATTCTGTTTGCCTTCTTAATGGCTTCTGAACACCGTCAGGAAGGTGATAGTGATGAGACCACTATGAGTCCTAAATCCCTTTCATTATGTATACTTTGTACCAAACTCAATATGAGACAGCAAAAAGGTTTGGGGTTTTCCGGCCCCTTATATTGTTTACAATCCACGGTAAACAATAAGATGCAAAAACAGGTCACAACAAAAAACAAAACAGTTTCAATGCGCAACGCCATACTAGGCATTGGCGGCCATTTTATATGGGAGGAGCCGGAAGTGCAGGAATGCTGGGAAGGAGGTGTGAAGGATGATGGTAGCGATGACGTCAGAAAAGATGGCGGAGGGAGGGCGGAAGTGGACGTACTGCGGTCAGTCTTTTATGGCGGAGCATCTTTCATTCTGAAAAATAAAGAAACAAGGTTAGTACCCCGCCACGCCCCGCCGGCGAACATCTTTTGAGGTGTTTTAAGGTCCCTCCGCGGCTTCCTATTCGCGCATGCGTGACAACTTTCGATTTTCAGACTTGTCATTGTGCATTCAAGCACAACATTTTTACTTCCTACATGTAATACTCTACATTTACTGACATTAAATGTCATCTGACACAAATCTGCCGAAGCCTGTATGCTGTCCAAGTCCTTCCATAATGATTCAATACATTCCAGATTATCTTCCTGTCCACCTAGCTTGGTATCATCTGCAAACTTAACTAGTCTGTTACTTATATTCATATCATAATATTTATATGTATTAAAAATAGCAGCAATCTTAACAACATTCTGATCTTAACAACAATTCTGATAAGGTTTCTCACACCATAACCCTCTGCTACCTGTGTCTGCACCCATCTACACACCACTTCTTTTAGTTTGCTGCCCAAACTCTCATGTGGCAACTTATCAAATTTTTTATGAAGGTTCAGATAAACAATATCATATGCTCCACTTTGATCATACCCTTTTGTTGCTTCCTCATAGAATTCCAAAATGTTAGTAAAACATGACCTCCCTCTTCTGAACCCATGCTGACTGTTCAGTAAAACTCTTGTTTTTGCAAAGTGTTGCTCAGTCTTATCCTTAATAATTCCTTCCGTTAATTTACCTGTGATGCACTATAGTTGCTTGGATCTGCCAGATTTATATGTAACAGAATAATATTTGTAATTTTCTAGTCCTTCAAAATTTCACCAGTGCACAGTGACTACCTTAAAATACACACCAAGGGCTTATATATGTACTTGCTAACCTCCTTAAGAATTTATGGGTAAATATTATCTGGTTCTGGAGATTTTTTTTTATTTCAACCTATTTAATCTGAGCAGTACTTCTCCCTCCACAATTTCTAAATCATGCTGTACCTTCATTGTAGTCCCTTTTACCACTGGGGGGTAATATACTACCTCAATTGTGAAGACCTCAGAAAAATGCGAGTTTAGAGCATCCACTATTTCATTGTCTGTATTTTTTAATTCACCTTTACTGTTCCTGATACATTTCACCTCCTCCTTTTACTACTTGTTTTGTCTTGGTAGAGTAATATACTACTCTACTTTCCCCTTTTGTATTATTAATATGTAGCATTTGACAAAATGCCTCAAATCTCACAGACTTACCACTCTTTATAAGGTATTGTACCATATAACCTCTCCCCACCTTCCCTTCTACATTTATAACCTCAGGCAATTACATAAAGTAAAAGACAAGCAGGAGTTAAGTTACAATTTAAATAATGTATTATTGGTAATATTCAAAAATAATAACAATATGCAAAGTACATTTGAATGCTGGCAACCATACAATCTGATAAATGGTGATGTGTAGTTTCAGGCGGCACACAGACTTGTTAGTTAATTAAAATGTCTCTAGTTAAGTCCTCATTTTTGGTCAGCTTTCTTGAGAACATGCCGCATGTCTGTCTCAATATGGCTGTGGAGCTATGCTCTTCAATGTGTTGTCCTTTTCAGTTCATGGTGTATGAGATGGTCTTTCATCAGTTTGGTAAGAGAGAGAGAGCTAGGGAGGGGTAAAGCAAGCAAATTTATAGATTCTCTGTCCACACACTACAGCCAATAGGGTGTAATGGTACTTAAAGGCTTCTGATACAAGCCAATTCCAAACAGCCATACTTCAGAGCAATGGGGCATAGAATACCTTCACACCTGCCACCCCCCAAAACCATTTGTTAAGGTGAAGCTTGCCAGCTAGGTAGATTGGCTTTCCTGTGGGGGTTGATTGAGAGAGCCCTGCAGAGAAACACTTTCCAAACTTGTTTGAGGCACTTCCCCCAACCCTGTCATAAAATTCACTATCTTGACTTAGTCTAGGGGGGTGGGGTAAACATAAATGCTTCTCACTAATGAAATACTAATATTACATTGCTTTGCCTAAGTTTCAAATAAAGACATACAAAATATTTATCAACTTGTATGCAAAATTTCACACCACAACACTGCTAAAATACTGAAAGAATCCCTTTGGGTCATCTTTCACCTTATCTACTATATTCCTCTCTAACTGTCTTTTAGCCTTCCTAATATCTTTCTTAATGGTTGCCCTCGTGTTCTCATAAGCCCTATGATTAACATTGGAGTTATTAGTCTTAAACACCTTATACAGCTGTTTTTTCCTTTGCCTGCTTCTTTTAACTCTTTATTAACCCACTGAGGAGTTTTTATTTTTATTTACTACAATACATTACATGTAAAAAGTTTTTAAACCTGTTCCAATGCTCCTCAACTGTCTCCACATGTAAAAGCTTACCCCAGTCTATCCTCAGGCTTTTCCGTATCTGATCAAAATTAGCTCTACCAAAATTAAACTTAACACTAGAATTACCAAAGCTTACGAAAAAACTTGTAAATCCAGCTCACCTTAAATCCGCTCGCACCTCTCCATTCAACGTCTTGTAAATGTGTTGATAAGCCCAAGCAGCAAGCAGCCTACTATCCCATCCTCCCACCAGCAGAGAAAGTGCAAAAACCTCTCCCAACTGAAGCCTTGTTTATCAGGGAGGCAGGTAGTACCTAGAGCTGTATAGGCTAAAAGAATATATCGTTATTTGGAACACATGCATTTCACGTGTGTTCTGTGTCTACAAATATCTATGTAAGTGTAGGATGACAGGAAATGCAAGAAATGTTGAACACATACCTAAAAGACAAACGTTTTTCATGTTTTAGTACTAAAGACAACATTTTGACATGAAGTGTATAATATGTGAAGACTGAAATCCAAATGTCAAATAAGCACTTTAAGAAAAGGTACAAATATAACAGAACAAGTGCACTTTTATTCAAGACTATAACCAAAGAAAAAGAAATCGGGTTAGTGTGGGTCCTGTCTCCTATTCAAAGGGTCACCGGTTCAAGCCTCCACGCTTCTCTAAATAAACGTTTTGAGTAGTGAGCTGCTCTTATTGTTACTATTATACAATAAAAAACATTTGATTTGAGTCTGTAACAGCCGGTGTAAATGTATGGTACTTGTAAAGGTTAGTGTTTTTTTTTTATTTTTTTATTCAGTTTTATTCTCTCAGTTGCGTGCACGCTCCCCCTGATCTGACACTGCTGTTTTCAAATAAAGACGTGCTATAACAGAGGTGAACTTAGATGAGGATGAGGGTTCTACATCGAAGAAAGAGAACAGAAGCCCTCCCTACAAGAAACGTTCCACTCACATATAAGAACAACGCTGCTGCACCAGGCATAAAGGTGAAAGATGGCACCATTTCAATGCACCAAGAGGTAGGGCGTCATCCTGCCAGTCAGTCTGCCCCATACCTGTCCTCCAATGAAACAGCATGCCTTACAGAGCTCGCCGACGTATTGTGCAAAATCCTGTTTCTGATTATGTTTTGATATGGTCTTTAGATAAGAAACATTTATATGTTACTTATATAAAAGCCAGATTGAATGTTATTAACGTGATTTATTAACGTATCTCCCTACAGCATAAAGTCACAAGTAGACTGCAGAGCTTCCTGTGTTCCTGTGTCCTGTGTAAAGACCATCACAAAACATAATCAGAAACAGGACTTTGCACAATACGTTGGCGAGCTCTGTAAGCTGTGCTGCTTCATTGGAGGACAGGTGTGGGGCAAACTGACTGGCAGGATGACGGCCTACCTCTTGGTGCATCGAAACGGTGTCATCTTTTGCCTTTACGCCTGGTGCAGCTGCGTTGTTCTTATATGTGAGTGGATGTTTCTTACGGGGAGGGCTTCTGTTCTCGTTCTCTGATGTAGAACCCTAGTCCTCATCCAAGTTTACCTCTGTTATAGCACATCTTTAATTGAAAACTAACAGTGTCAAATCGGGGCGAGCATGAACGCGACTGAGGGAATAAAACTGAATAAAAAAAAATTCTAACCTTTACAAGTACCATATATTTACACCTGCTGTTGCAGACTCAAATCAAATGTATGTTTTTATTCTAAAATAGTAAGAATAAAGAGCAGCTCACTTCTCAAAACGGAAATGTTTGGGGTCGAACCCACGACATTTTGATTACCAGTCAGCAGTTCTTACCGTTGCGCCACCAAAGCGGTCGTAACAAAGTCGTGTCAATGTCACACCCTAACGCGGGTTCTTTTTCTGCAGTTATATTCTTGAATAAAAGCGCACTTCTTTTGTTATACTTGTACCTTTTGTGAAAGTGTTTATTTGATATTTGGACTTCAGGCTTCACACATTATACACTTCATGTGAACATTTTGTCAATTATTACTAAAACATGAAAAATGTTTCTATTTTAACGATGTGTTTACATAGATTATTGTAAACACAGAACACACATGAAATGCATGTGTTCCAAATAACGATACAGTATTTACTCTATACAACTCTAAGCAACTGACATGCAAGTAAACAGACTTGAGCTAAGAAATCTTTGTGCGGTGGTGGGGGGATGTGATAGTAGGCTGCTTGCTTATCAACACATTTATAAGACAAAAGACGCTGATGAAGAGGTGCAAAAGGATTTAAGGTGGGATGGATTTACGAGTTTTTTCGTAGGCTTTGGTAATTCTAGTGTTAACAGTTTTAGTCTTTGCATCTGCACTCTAGTGTTTCAGTCACCTCTACACCCTCAATTTTATCCTCATTATTACAAAATACTAAATCTAGACAAGCTTAACCCCACGTTGGTGCTTTAACATACTGTTTTAAAAAACAGTCTCTGATTACTTCTAAAAACTCCTACTCTTGTGCTCCGCTTTTTGCAAGGTTATCTCAGTTAATATTAGGGTAGTTAAAATCCCCTATGACTATAATTTCCCACTGTAAATTTGCCTTTTTAATATTACTAAAGAGATGTGAGGTGAAATTATTCTCTGCATTAGGCAGTCTATAACACACTCCTAAAATAAGACCTCTTTCCCTAATGCTTTCCTGGCGAAGCCACATGTCCTCAATAACATGGGGCTCTTCGACCAACTGAAGAAGACTTGCGTTTAAATTCTCTTTGACATAACTAGCAACGCCACCTCCTTTTCTGTTCTGCCTATCATTCCTAAAAATGTGTATGTGTATATGTTATACTCATCCCATCTTTGCTATTTATTCAGGTTTCTGTGTTTGCTATATCAAAATTATACTCCTCTACATACAATTCCAAATCACTTGTTTTATTTTTGATACTTTTGATGCTTAGTATAATATGGAAAATGTTTCTGTTTTAGGTATGTGTAAGCATTTCCTACCGCGCTGTCCTGTCCTGTCATCCTACACTTACACATATCATTGTAGACACAGAACAAACATGAAATGTATGTATTCCAAATAATGATATATTATTTACCTACCGTATACAACTCCAGGCATCTCACACCCTGATAAACACACTTGAGCTCTGAGTATTTTGCTACTGACTTCAGCTCCGTCTGGCTCTACAAATCTATACCCTTCTACCCTACACCAAGATTCACACCACAGGTTAAACCTTCTAATCTCCTTAATCTTACCTGGACTGGTGCATGGCACAGACAGAACTTCAGAGAAGACTATCTTGTCAGTTCTGCTCCTCAGTCTGGCACCTAACTCTCTAAATTTGGACTGTAGAACTGACAGACTACCCTTATGTATGTCATTTGTACCAACATGGACAATGACAACTGGATACCCCCCCTCCCCCCACTCTGATCAATGGAAAATATCCATCCAAAACACAGTGTGAGACTCTCTGTCTCTGGAGCAAACCTGTGCTTCAATCCCCCTAATGACTGAGACCCCAACTATCACTACCTCTCTCTTTCTGGGACCTGTTTTTGAGGTGGCTGGTTGGGGCTCCTCATGCCTCAGAATCTTCAGAAACACCATACAACTCTGCAAGGATCTGAAAATGACTCGACACGTCCAGTTTTAGGGTTGATATTCTCCCCCACAACTGCCTGCTGGTTTTTTCTTTCTGTGAGGTTAACTTTATTTTTCTCTGTCTGCTCTCTAGCTTTGCACTTGTTCCTTACTTAAAAGCACTCCATTCGCACCACTTGTACTCCTTCGTATTAATGAACTCTTACGCTGTTGCGCTCTTAACTGCTCTACTTTCCTTACCACTAAAATTGTTCAGTCTAGAAAAACTTGTTTAGTGAATATCCACTGCAAAGTTAATTTCTTACGGTCTTGTCTGCTCCAACAGCTACTTGTGCATAATCCACATCTTAACAATGGCTGCCTGCCTAATTACAGCTGAGCCCTTCTCTTTAACACTTTGAAGTCAACCACTGGCTTTCTTTTATTTACCACTAAGGAACTGCTGTTTCTTGGTGTCTTGTTAAAGAAACAGACACCGCAGTGTCTATGGTGGATGTTACTTTTCCTCACACATGGACATTCACAACAATATGTCATTTGAACATTTTTTTTATCCAAGAATCCAAGAATAAAACTAAATAAAAAATGTTCAGTAGTATAAATTTACAGACACACATGAAATGTACGTTTTTCTTATATAATAATAATGATAATAATAATAATAGCAGCTCCCCACTCAAAGGGCTAAATACAGAGACAAACCTATTACCTCGCCATTGCTAAATGGTAGCTTATCCACTACGCCATTTGCAAAGATCCGTGATGGAGCAGCATTACCACTGTGACAACTGCTTTAAAATGGAACGCACAAGGACACACAAATGTGAACATCTTTTACTTTGTACCGATTGATAGATTTGCTTCAGTAACATGTCAACTGGGTAATTTCTTTGTCTTCGTTATATCCTTGAATAAAAGCATACTTGTTTTGTTACACCTTATGTGAAAGTGTTTCTTGGATATTTGGGCTTCACACATTCTAGACTTCACGTCAAAATTATGTCGTTATTACTATAACATATGAAAACATTTTGTGTTTTAACCGTGTGTTCAGCATTTCTTGCCTTACATTTTGTCTGTCTTTCTATAATTATACAGATAGTTGTAGACATGGAACACACAAGAAATGTATGTATTTCAAATTATTACAGTAATGCCTCGCTATATCGCGCTTCGACTTTCGCGGCTTCACTCTATTGCGGATTTTATATGAAAGCATAACTAAATATATAACGCGGATTTTTCGCTGCTTCGCAGGTTCTGCGGACAATGTGTCTTTTTACTTCCTGTACATGCTTCCTCAGTTGGTTTGCCCAGTTGATTTCATACAAGGGACGCTATTGGCGGATGGCTGAGAAGCTAACCAATCACAGCATGCAGTTAACTTCTCCTGACTGAGAAGCTAACCAATCAGAGCACGCAGTTGAGTTCCTGCGTGCTGAATGCAGTGTTAACCAGGAAGTCTCGTCTCGCTCATTCTGCTGTGTAAAGAGTTGTGCTCTTTTGTGTTTATCTTTGTGCATAGTCAAGCCCTTCATTATGGCTCCAAAACAATCTGCTAATGCTTCAGGGGCCGTGCCCAAGCGCAAGAAGAAGATGTTAACGATTGCCAAAAAGGTAAACGTTTTGGATTTGTTGAAGGCTACGATTCTTTTTATTTAAAAAGTAGGAAAGAAATATAAGATCTACGGCCGCAGTGTCCTTTTAACCAGGGTGCAAAACGAGTTGTAAGTGGATGTAATAAGGCAGTAGTCTGGATGGAATCTGCTTTAGGGATTTGGATTGAAGACTGCCAGAAGAAGAACAACGGCAGTGCTACACAATCGCCTGAAGTAGCTCCTTTACAAGGGCTGTAACGCTATCCTTTGTTGTGCAGTAAAATTAAACTCATTGTTATCGGACAAGTCATTGTGTCATTGCTGGTGAGTAACCATAATTAATTTTCTTCTTACAGTGCTTAGTACATGTACGTACGTTTAGTGTCACTGTACACACATTTACTGTATACTATTTTTCTTGCATTGTACGTATTTATTGCTGGTGGCCTGTCTATCGTAATGGCTGTAACATATGTGATATCGGAGACACTCAATATCTTTAAAATAATATTTAGGTTTTACTGTATATAAGCATGCAACATACAGTTGGCCATGTGAACAGTAATCTTGTTTCAGATCTCACAGCTTGGATTGCTGCTGTCATAATCGGTTTGAGTTTCATGGTTTGTTTCAATTACGACAGTATTTGCAGGACTTGTGTTGAAGAGACAATCGGCATCTGTCAAGCGTTGTAAGTATGCAACCGGTTTCATCGATAACTTCACATCCAGCTTTTGAGAGTTTAAACATTCATAAACATCAAAGTGTCCACTACTGAAATCGTCACCTGTGAATCTAAGATGTTTAGGAGGTATTGGCGGTTGTCGAAAGGTGTAAAATATTTGACCATTTCGGTACACTTGAAAGCGACAACCGAACAATTCACCAGCACCCATCAACTCACATGCAGATGCATAGGTGAAGGGCTTAAGCATTTCACTCTTCTAGTGCTCCTGTGTAGAATAATTATCTCCTGTACCGTCATCAGTCCACACCTTGAACCTGTCCCAGTCATTCAATACATAAGACACAATGTTCCTCCGGATATCAAGAGTGAGCCTGATATGGCCGTGCAATATGTAGCAAAGAGAATGTAAAAGGTAGGAGCCATCTCCGGGCATGGAAACCACTCGGTAAGTGACAGTTCTTTGATCGATGGTGATCACCTCGATAGACATGTTAATGGGGGTATGGTTGGAATGATAAAGGAAATGGGTACCTGAACAATGTAAAGTAAGTCTAAAATACCTACACAATAACTATAATCGTAATAAATGAACAATAAAACAGCGGAGAAGCCGTGGATTAAATAAAAAGGCTGTAGTTATCAGCAGGGAGACGCGAATCCTGTGGCGAAGCAAGGAAGGGAATGTAGAGACTGGAGCGACGGATGGCCTTATATAGGCAGGCAGCCAACAACATGGGAGGCGTTGGGATTGGGGACCCAACGCCACCTCACACGGTGACCGAGCTGCAGGCTATGAACATATATATGTACGTAAGTAGGATTCAGTTAGCGTTGGGAACCCGCGTACCAAATTTCTTGAAGATGGGCCCATAAGTAACAAAGACCGTTAAAAAGTTCAATATGGCGGCCGACAGTGGCGGCATACTACCGAAATAAGTACGTACATTGATTTTGATTAGCGCAGGGAAGCCGCCTACCAAATTTCGTGAAGATGGGGCCATGAAGAAGAAAGTTCAACATGGCGGACGTTGTTGACCGTTATGACCGTTACGCGTAGAATTTCGAAATGAAACCTGCTTAACTTTTGTAAGTAAGCTGTAAGGAATGAGCCTGCCAAATTTCAGCCTTCTACCTACACGGGAAGTTGGAGAATTAGTGACGTTGGAAAGTTCAATATGGCGGCCAGCAGTGGCATCATACCACTGAAATAAGTACGTACATTGGTTTCGGTTAGCGCAGGGAAGCCGCCTACCAAATTTCGTGAAGATGGGGCCATGAATAAGAAAGTTCAACATGGCGGACATTGTTGACTGTTATGACCGTTACGCGTAGAA
>JANRMT010062794.1:10952800-10980517 GCA_026402145.1 Polypterus bichir lapradei | reverse complement strand
TAGATAGATAGATAGATAGATAGATAGATAGATAGATAGATAGATAGTACTAATAGGGATAATATGGAAGAAACCAATAAATCTGTAAAATAACACACTCTGTTACTTAAAAATGTGTTTAAGTTTGGTGCTTTTATTTCTTTCATTCTGTTTCTGTCAGTAGGTTTATGGCTTGACAAAACTTTATTCTCTGAATCCTTCTGTTTACTGAGATTCCCAAGGAGCTGTTTCCCAAATTAGATTGTAATTGCCCTCAGCATTTTAGCAAGAAGTCACCAATTCCTAATTCAGCAAATATTCTATGCCTAGGTGAGTCTGTTTTGAAATTGTTCCAGCTATATCGATCCTGTAGATTGTCCTTCTTGGAAGATTTGTGAGGACAATTTCCTTGGGCCATATCAACAGAGCGGCGTCTGACTGCCTCACCTTTTCCTGTACCAAAATTGGTTACTCTTAATGACCCCTCAGGCAGATTCAGAATGCTGATGCACAGTATGAATTACCTTTTCTTCATAATGGATAACAGCATCCTGTAAGTTTGCTGAAGGATGTCTAATGTTTCTAAGTCCCACATTCCCACATGTCCTCTTCATTGCTGTGATACCCTTGGGGTTTATGGTTCCTGGGTTTAGCAGAAAGGAGTTCTTGGAAAAATAGATTACTTGGGTGATATCCTTTTCACATGGATTAGGACACTTGATGCCTACATATCTGCAACAGATGGAAGAGTACAGTCAATTATTTTCTCAGCAGACCTCACAACATGCTGTAATTTAGTTTTGGATTGCACCATTGCTGATCCGTACCAGACAACAGTGGAGCATGTGATGACACTTTCAGTTATATGTTTTTTGTACAATTGTACTAGGATGAGCTGGGAAATGTTTAAATTCATTAGTTGGCATAGAAGCTACATCTACGGCCAACAGCTTCCAGACATTGCATTGCTTTATAGAAAAAGAAGAGGAGGAGTGAAGCTTTTGCAAAGAAATGATTGGTGTTGGAACCACTTCCAGATGGGAGTTTGGAGCAACAAAGGGATTATCAACTCCTTGTTTTTCAGATCTGCTGTAAAAGGTACTATGTTTGTCAGGGAAGAATTAATGTGAGTAAGCAATGGGAGAGACATCTTTTTATAGGTAGTAATAGAAAAGGCTCCTCCATATAAAGTATCTATTGTTTACTGAAAACTGAAGCTCCAGTTTACTTTTGTGTTTCTATTACCATACCTTATTGCATTGTTAAGCCAATTCGTGGCCTGTTTGTAGTCTTTCTTATAGGCTGTGTATTTGCTTGTTAAAGGACCCTAGTTCTTTGCTGAACCAAGGCCTTCCATTTTTATGCATTTTTTTAGTTTTACTGGGAATGCATACCTCTTCACAGAAGTTCATACTCTTCTTTGTCTGAGGCAAAGTGCTGCAGTAGTTAGCACTGCTGAGGGCACATTTTTGGCCACCATAATCAATCCAGCATAGATTACAGATGCTTCTCTGGCTCTCAGTGACACTTAAAAGCGCATTGCAACATCTATTCAAAACTAGTTCAGTTCCATCATCATAGTTCATCATAGTTCCTGAACATTTTCATAATTTCGCTAAACTCACAGCAAAGTAAACTCCATGAGGTTTGCTCGTCACTAGTGGTGTACATAAGTATGATGATACTTTTTTGACTTTCTAATATTAGATATGTGGCATAGAATGGTGTGTTTTATTAGCAGGATATATCTAAAACCGTGCATCCATGTGTCTATCATAACTGTAAGTACATTGGCAAATTAAAGAGAGAAATACAGAAGTCTGATGTCATCTGGATACATTATGTCATTCCGCACTGCATTCTGACATTTATTTTTCAGGGAATCACAAATTAAATTTGCCTGTACATCATATAAAAGTAATGTTAATGTATTTTTGTGGTGATCATTAAGTATGATAAAAACAGCAGGTGATGCTCCATGATCATTACAAAGTTATCAATGAATAAATAAAATTACACCAGATTTAATTATATGTACATAGAAAATGTAAATGATTTTACTCAAATGCATTTTATGCAGGTGTTGATGGATAAAGCAAGAATGTAATTGTAAATCTATAGATTCTTATAAATAAACACAAGTGAATATAAGTTTATCTTCTTGTCAACAGGGCTTGGAAAGTTCAATTAAAATAGGTTACATAACATTAAATAGATTTACCTTCCTTTGGGCAAAAAGTAATAAACCCTTTACACTCTCATGTTGTATCTATTTGTAAGATGAAAGATGCTGAATCAAGTTGATTGTGATGTCCATCATTCTTTTCTGCTGAGCTGAGTTTAGTCAAAATCTGCTCGTCTTTTTCTTTAACTACTTGACACTTCTGTGACCTGCTGTTCTTTTAAAGACAGATCACTTAAAAAGGTGTTTAACTTATGCTGCTTTTAGCTTTTTCAATCTATTTGTATCCGTTAGTTGCTAAATATCTAACCTTTTGCTGGTTCCTTTAGTAGGGTTATCAGTTGACACATCCTTATTCTTGTAGGATGCCTGCATAATGAAAAGCCAAAGTGATATAAAATCCTATATAACATCAATGCACATCTTTCACAAATGTGACATATACAAGGTTTATTCATATACTAGACATTAAGCCCGTTACAATAACGGGCGCTAGAACAGCAGTGCATAAACATTAGTAGGAACAGTCTATATTAAATGGCAAGGGACCCTGACCTCATTCTGTTTGTGGTCTTAATTTTTTTTTGTCAAAAATATTTTTGCAAGAAGCCTAAAGTAAAATAATAATAAAAATAAAATAGAAACGTATATGACAATACAGTAATTATAATTAATATTGCCTTAGTGTAAAACTTTGTAACAATCTGTAATACACAATATCTGAAGAAGATACTTAGGAAAAATTTATATTTTTTTACCTCATGAAATGTTTCTATAAAATTTCATTATAGACAACATTTGTTGTAAATATTCTGTCTGAGTTTGGCAATAGTTTGCCTTGTTCAGGACCATCTATAACCTTGACAACAACATCTGGAAAACTTCTAACTCTTGATAATGTAACATATAACTGACCGTGGCTGAATACTGGTTCTGGCAAGTAAATGCCAACTTTTTGTAAGGTTTGCTCTTCTGAGTCTTTCTCTTTTAGCGTTTTTCTGACGGTCATTTTCTTTTTCTTCAATCGATCTATTTGCTCATATTTTTCTTTGTCTTTCAGCCTTTCTTTTGTTGATGTTTACTTGTTGAGCTGACCATTCTCCCAGGAGATGTTGCTTATATAGGATTTGATTGTCTGTGTCTTTTGTCCTACTTGATGTGTCCTTTTTTTTGGGTGACATGTTGTTAGTAGATACATCCATAATATTTTCTTTTACAGTAGTACTGGCTTGTATGTGGCTGTAATATGTGTCACTATATTGTGTGCCTTTAATTTTCTCTCACAGTAATACTGATTTGTATTTCTGTAAAATGCCTGTAATTTTCTCTGACAGTAATACTGGCTTTGATGTCCGTAATATGACTCTGGGTTTATGCTTGGGTCCTTGTCCAGTTGAAATATGAATTAGCAACTAATTTACAGTATTTCTGCATGCACCATCAGGTTCTCTTCCTGAATCTCCCTGTACTTGGCTCAATCAATCCTCCCTAAAATCCTGACAATTTCCCTTATCCCTGCAGATGAGAAGCATTCCAACAATACTACACTGCCACTACCATATTTCACAGTCAGCATGGTGTTGTTTTGGTGATGAGCTGTGTTGAATTTTCTCCAGATGTACTGTTTAGCTTGAAAAAGTTATATTTTTGTCTCATATGACCACAAGCCCTTCTGAATGTTTGTTGCAGGCATTTATTTATTTATTGGAGTTTTTGAGAAGTGGCTTTCTTATTTCCACTAACCTTTAAAGATCAGAGATGTGCAATATCTTTGATAGTGTACAATGTGCATCTTTCAAAGTTGCCATTGGACTCCTGGTGACCTCCCAGACTAATTCTCTTCTCTCCTGGCATTGATGGATGCCCTGGTTTTGGTAGGCCGCATTGGGTGCCATGCACTTAATGATCAACTTAATAGTGTTTTGTGGTATCTTCAAAGCCTTGAAAATCATTCTTATATTCCTCATCTGAGGTCTGCCTTACCACAACTTTGTTGTGGACTTGTTTTGGTAGGTGTTTGGAACCAATGCTGCTTTCTTTCTGTGTGACTGCAGCTGCAATCTAAAGCACCACAACAAACAGATGCTTTTACTTATATTATCCAGATAATTGCAGTAATTCCACACAGATGTTGGACAATTAAGTCAATATGTTATCTTGAAGGCAACTGATTGTTTCTGTGATAGTTTAAGTGATGCTATATTAATGGGGGTGCATACTTATCAAACCTACACATAGCAGTTATTTTAATTAATGTAGGAGAACTATTTTTTATTTTTAATTAAGTACTGTGCATAAATTAATAAAAAAGATTATTTGCAGGGTGGCAGGGTGGCGCAGTGGGTAGCGCTGCTGCCTTGCAGTAAGGAGACCTGGGCTCGCTTCCCAGGTTCTCCCTGTGTGGAGTTTGCATGTTATCCCCGTGTCTGCATGGGTTTCCTTCGGGTACTCCGGTTTCCTCACACAGTCCAAAGACATGCAGGTTAGGTGCATTGGCGATTCTAAATTGTGCTGTGTGTGACCTGCGGTGGGCTGGTGCCCTGCCCGAGGTTTGTTTCCTGCTTTGTGCCCTGTGTTGGCTGGGATTGGCTCCAGCAGACCCCCGTGACCCTGTAGTTAGGATATAACAGGTTGGATAATGGATGGATGAATGGAGATTATTTGCATTTAAACAATTATCTAAAAGGAGGTGTATTATTTTTCAGTTCCACAAAACAGATCAGACAGGTGCGTTTTCTCTGCAATTTCTAAGATTATCTCGGGGCATAACGTGAGCTACTACAGCTATGCTGATGACGCGCAGCTATATTTATCAATAGCACCTGATGACCCTGTTGTTTCACTAACACAATGTCTTACTTGTGTTTCGGAATGGATGAGTAGTAATTTTCTCAAGCTAAATAAAGAGAAAACTGAAATTTTAGTGATTGGCATTAATGGATATAATGAAGTCATTAGAAATAAACTTGATGCATTAGGATTAAAAGTCAAGATGGAGGTAAAGAATTTAGGGGTAACTGTTGACTGTTACCTGAATTTTAAATCGCATATTAATCAGATTACTAGGACAGTAATTTTTCACTTAAGAAATATAGCAAAAGTTAGGCCTCTTATATCATTCAAAGATGCTGAGAAGTTAGTTCACACTTTTGTTTTCAGTCGACTAGATTACTGTAACGCAATCCTCTCAGGAATACCCAAAAAGACATAAATTGATTGCAACTAGTGCAGAATGCAGCTGCTAGAATCCTAACTAGAAAAAGAAAATCCAAACTCATTTCTCCAGTTTTGATGTCACTACACTGGTTGCCTGTGTCATTCAGAAATGAATTTAAAATACTGCTTATGGTTTACAAAGCCTTAAATAATCTCGCTCCATCTTATATTTCAGAATATCTGACACCTTACATTCCAAATCGTAGCCTTAGATCTTCAAATGAGTGTCTGATTAGAATTCCAAGAGCTAAACTTAAAAGAAGTGGTGAGGCGGCCTTCTCCTGTTATGCACCTAAAATCTGGAATAGCCTGCCAATAGGAATTTGCCAGGCTAATACAGTGGAACACTTCAAAAAACTGCTAAAAACACATTACTTTAACATGGCTTTCTCATAACTTCATTTTATTTTAATCCTGATGCTCTGTATATTCAATTAATTATCATTACTATTCATGGTGGCTCCAAAATTAGTACTAACCCCTACTCTCTCTTCTGTTCTTTTTCCGGTTTTCTGTGGTGGCGACCTGTGCCACCACCACCTAATCAAAGCACCATGATGTTCCTACATTGATGGATAAAAGGCCAGAAGTTCACGTGACCATCATCATCAAGTCCTTTCATGAGAACCCTGAATACAATGAGGACTGATCATTTATGTTAGGTAGAATGCCTAGAGGGGGCTGTGTGGTCTCATGGCCTGGATCCCCTGCAGATTTTATTTTTTCTCCAGCCGTCTGGAGTTTTTTTTGGGTTTTTTTTGTCCTCCCTGGCCATCGGACCTCACTTTTATTCTATGTTAATTAGTGTTCTCTTATATTAATTCTTACTTTGTCTTTTTTTTCTCTTTCTTCATCATGTAAAGCAATTTGAGCTACATTATTTGTATGAAAATGTGCTATATAAATAAATGTTGTTGTTGATGCAAGACATTCAATATTTAATGTGTTATTACTTTTAAGCATGTAACAGTAAAATACTGTAATACTGCTTATGCTATTATTTTTTTCTTTATTAGGAAAACATAGCCAATAACAGTTCTGTCAAAGATAATTTTTACAGTCAATACAGTAATAAATATATTATGTTCTAAAAGCATTCTGTCAAACTGAAAACACTAGCTTCTTCCAATCCCCTAATTCTGAAAGCTACATGAGAGTCTAATGTGCCTCCTCATATATATAGTCACATATTGTATATATATTCATAGGTCTGAATCGCAATCTGATTATTTGGATGGCTACCTACCATGTAATACTTGTGGTTGGTTGCCCAGTTGGCAAAAATCTGCCACGTCCTATTAGTTGCGAAAAGCAGATCATAGATATGTGATACAGTACCTGCCAAGTAATACAAAGAGTACACAACACGTGTTTTACCCTTATTCGGGCCCCCTTACGGGGGATTAAACCTCGGACGTCAGTGTCTGAGGCAAAGCCTCTAATGTTGTGCCATGGTGCGTACACCGGATGAGCCCCAATAAGGGCGAAATACCTGTCGTGTACTCTTTGTATAATTTGGCAGGTACCATATCACTTATCTATGATCTGCTTCTGGTAGGCAGAGGTTGAGCAAGATGAATCTTCATATAAGCAAAGTTGAACATGATACCACAACAGGATTGTTATTGCTTAATATTATCCCAAATGTAGTGGCAGTGCTTCACAGAAAGGTAGAATTTGAGTGGGAGAAAGCTGAGTGTACGTCACCTAGAAGCACTACAATTGCAGTGCTTACAGACAGTCTCTGCACGGTTAAGAATGGAAATTCTTCTATTGTTCTCTATATTGAGAAACTCCTTTGAAGGACCTTTGTAATGTGACTTGCAAGATCACAGCTGGCCACTGGCAGCTACCACAGTGCAAAATGTGTGACATGAGATGGACAATGGTGTGATTCCACAACAAAACACCAAGGAACTGGGATTAATTTTATATACAAAGCTATTAAACTAATATGCAAAATGTAAAACATTCCCAATATAAATGACCGTGCAGGAGTTAATGACATTGTTCACAATCTGGGTCTTGTCCTCAAAAACCTTTACTCGGTTTTGATTGAGATATATGTGTATAATATGCAAATTTGAGAAGATTTGCACAGACAGAAGAATGTATTTAAAGGAAAGCTGAGCACTCCAAGCAGTATTGTTAACAAAGACCAGACCTTGCTCATTACCTGCCATATATCACCCTATATGGATATTTCTCAGGGGCAGGGACAGGCAGACTGGTCAAAATTGAGAAAGGATGTATTCAGCCAAATACAGAAAGGCCTTTGAAGTAAAGCCTACTCCAAAGGGCATGTGACCGCTAGCCCAGATGTAAATCCTATAGAATATCTGTGGAGAGACCTGAGAAGGGCAGTTTACAGACGTTTCTCATTCAAAATAACAGAGCTTGACATAATCTGTCAAGAAGAATGGGATAAACTGCCCAAATTCACTTGTGCAAGACATGTACAGACTTAACCAAGAAAACCCAAAGCTCTAATTGCTGCCAAAGGAGCCTCTACCAAGTACTGAATTAAGGGTCTGAATACTTGTATTAATGAATTAATTTAGTAAATTTGAAAACCTTTCTGAAAACGTGTTTTCATTTTGCCATTATGGGTTATTGAATGCTGATTGAGGGGCACAAAAGCAGTTAATTTATCCTTTTAATATCAAATCTACAACACAATAAAGTGGTCAAAAAGTGAAGGAGTCTGAATTCCTTCTGAATCAACTGTACATTATACCAACAACATTTGAAATAAAAAAAGTAGGTGATCAGAAAAAAGGTGATAGTTGCAATATATCAATATTAAAACCCCACATTCACAACTATTAACATATTTACAGTATGTATTAAAGGTAAATCAGACCAATTGGATAAACTCCAACATATTTTAAAATATCTGTCAAATGACATTACCAATTCAATTCAAACAATATGTCTTTGGGTATTTTGGGAGGAAATCTGTGCCACTGGAGAAATCCCATGGAGATATTACAGAATATGCAGTTCTCACACAAAGAGAAATAAAGCTGGGAATCAAAGGCTCATCTGAGAAACTAAGAGGTATCAATGACAGTAAATCACAGTGATACAAAAAAAAATTAATTTACACTGCATTTAATGAGTGTGTTTTCTGCACAGGGAAAATACATATATATTATTATTTACTGCTTTATATAACATATAAAACACATGCATTTTTTTCATTTAATATGTATACATTTTGTATTTATTTTACATCTTCTTTATTTATTCATGTGATCTTACTACAGTACACAGCCCCCATTTTTACTTTTATGTCACTTTTTAATGATGCCCACATAATTAGATCAATTCAATAGTGTATTGTTTTCATATTTTCGTTATTTACTCTGCATTCTCTGGAGTTTGAATTCAACAAGATGTCAAATGTTTGGGTGAGTGTCCCAATGTGATTCCAAATCTGTATTCAGATCCCATCATTCTATGTCTTTCCACAAATGCTTGTCAGGATTGTAATCTGGTGACAGGGGAGACCACTGCATTATGCTAAATTCACTCTGAGGCTCCAAGAGACATTCTGGAAGTGTCATAGCTTTAGCACATAAGACATAGTCTTGCAGATAATTCCCAATCACAGATGGGTAGCCAGCTGCGGTAAAGCTGACTGTCTTGGCAATAAATCCCAGCTTATGCTTTCGATCATCACTTCTTGTGCTATGGCAGTAAGAATTAAGTTATACCCACAAATTAATGTAATTGTCCAAAACAGTCTCATGTGTACATCACCTCTTTCTGAAAAAAATCTTCTAAAATGGAAAGCCGGTATTATGAATATTCCCAAAAGAAAATTACTTCCAAAAGAAGATTCAAAGTTTTTTGTTCTCAAACATCAAAAAAGCCATCCGGCTGTAAAAATCACATCATCTTCACATTGAAGTGGGAAAAGATAAGAAGAAGGAGAAGAAAATTCTCAGGTTTTTACTTTTCCACTTTTAGTGAACTTCTATCATTTTATGTCATTATTTTTTATCATTATGTGTATCTCTTTATCATAGGGCTACCATTTTGTTGGATGACTGTTTGCTGCTGTTGACAATGTGTTTCACTGCTGCAATGTAATGCCTGACCAAGGTCTGTCATTTTGTCACCCAGAAAATAGTGTTTAATGTGACTATGCACTGCACCTAGCTGCCAAGCTTTGGGATATCTTATCAAACAAACCTTTTCTCTTAAAGTTCCTGGTGTTTTCTAAACAATTATAGTAACTTTTTTGTAAAAAGAAATTTGACTTTGATTTTTCTGTAACATCTGGGCTTTGGTGTTTTGGTTGTGTTTGACTTATTGCTTTTGACCCCAGCCTGTTTATATTCTGAATTTGCTATTTTTAGTATTCAATTCCTGGTCACTATTTCCTTTTTGTCATATATTATTAAAGTATAGTTGTACTGCCCAATAAGGAAATTAACTTAATGATCAAAGAATATAAAACAGGAACTATAAGATACAAAGTACAAAAATTCACCCCAAAATCCAAAAGATTTCAAGAGATTCAAAATAAAACCACTAAATTTAAAAAACAAAAAAGTATAATGACAGTATGTATTATCCAAGGTTTACAATCCAAAAATCTAAATCCCAAATACCAAACCTAACAGACAGAAATCAGAAAAGGCCCAAAAAACATAAAGACAAAAGATAAAACACTCTACAAAATAAAGGTGGAGTACAGAAGGTGAAGCACAAAAGGGGAGCTGGAGAACATGGAAGCAAAAGTAATCAACGTCTCAGCAATGTGGCTGTGACAGAAAATGACTTAATTAGCCCAAGGTAGCTGTAACCTTAATTATGGGAGCACCTGTGATCTGTAAATTAGAAGTCCCAGTCCCAAGATCAATAAACCAAATTATATAAAGTGAATTACAGAAAAACTAAACAAAATAGAATTACATTAGAACAATAAACACATGAAAAACTAATTAATATAATTAAGCACAAATGTAAACAGTTTGAACCAATTAAGAAAGAAAAATTTAAATACATGGTGAAAGTAAAAAAAGACAAAAACAAAAGGATGACATGACAGAATGATGGGAAAAAAAACAATTATGGGCAGTGTTTCATGTATGAACCTCTTCATTGTAATAAGGGTATAAAGTCAGAATAAGACATTATAGATATCTCATCAGGCTTTTTTTATTTTGAGTAGCAAAATAAAAGGATTGAATAGAATGTAAATAAGCGTCCTAAAATAAGTAAGTTGATTGTTCACTAAACTTTTAAGGACAAAAACAAAGCTGGACTGGTAATGAAAACAAAGTCTAAAACTGAATCTTTTCCTAAGTTGTTTGCTAGTTTATTTGTGTGTGAACTGGTCTCCTACAAGATTAAACTTTGGATGCTGTTTAATACCAGCAGCCATCCCATAAATTGTGAATGCCATGGTACCTTAGATCATATGGTACAATCATGCACCCAGCGACAACACAGTACCACAACAACCAGATGTAGAAAAAGTTGTCACTCTTACAGACAAACTCACAAAATGGTGGCAATGTGATTTAAATGACACCATCGGAGTCTTCTGCCACAACCAAAAACAGTGGAAATGAAAGTCAAAAGAATAAGACATAAGTCATGCAAACTTCCTAACACCCTCAACAGATTTTTGCTATACAGTAATCCCTCGCTATATCGCGCTTCGACTTTCGCGGATTCACTCTATCGCGGATTTTAAATCTAAGCATATCTAAATATATATCACGGATTTTTCGCTGGTTCGCGGATTTCTGCAGACAATGGGTCTTTTAATTTATGGTACATGCTTCCTCAGTTTGTTTGCCCAGTTGATTTCATACAAGGGACGCTATTGGCGAATGGCTTAGAAGCTGCCCAATCAGAGCATGTATTACATATTAACTAAAACTCCTCAATGATATAAGATATGTGCATCCCGCGCGGTGCTTGATTGTTTGCTTGTCTCTGCCTCTATCTCACCCTCTCTGACATTCTCTGCGCCTGACGGAGGGGGTGTGAGCAGAGGGGCTGTTTGCACAGAGGCTGTTTGCCTAGTGGATACGGACGCTCCTCTAAGAAATGCCACTTTATCGCGGTGCTTCGGCATATTTAAAAGCACAAAAGCACACGTATTGATTTTTTGATTGTTTGCTTTAATCTCGCGTTCTCTCTCTCTCTCTCTCTGATGTTCTCTGCGCCTGACGGAGGAGATGTGAGCAGAGGGGCTGTTTGCACAGAGGCTGTTTGCTTAGAAGATACTGACGCTCCTCTAAAAAATGCCGCTTTATTGCGGTGCTTCCGGAATACTTAAAAGCACACCTATTGATTTTTTGATTGTTTGCTTTTCTTTGCAAGCGCTCTCTCTCTCTCTCTCACTCTGAAATTCTCTGCTCCTGATGCGGGCACTCCTTTGAAGAGAAGATATATTTGCATTCTTTTAATTGTGAGAAAGAAGAAAGAAGATCTCTGTCTTTTCATGGAGCACAGTTTAAACTTTTGACTAAAGGGTGTTATTTCATGTCTAGAGGGCTCTAATAATGTTAACAGTGTGGGAGAGTTTATAAGGGCTTAAAATATATAAAAATAACCATACAAACATATGGTTTCTACTTCGCGGATTTTCATCTATCGCGGGGGGTTCTGGAACGCAACCCCCGCGATCGAGGAGGAATTACTGTAGTAGCTACATGCAAATGTTTTTTTTACAGAATCCTGAAAATTGGATACTGATAGTGTGCCACCATCTTAAATAGGAAATAGCCCTTTGAAATCACAACCTGATAACCTCCAGTCGTGTTATCAACAGCCCAAGTAACAGGAAACAATTTTTATAAAGAAAACATGCATTTATAAAATACTAATACAAATCAGGATAAAAATGGGAAAATGTGCAAAAAATGTAAATAAAATTTAAAAATAAAATCTACAAACACAAATCATATCACAGACCAATGTTAAGATAAATTATGAATGTCTTCCAAGCAACAGATATTAATAAACAATATTAATGAATACATGACACAAGGTTTCTTTATTGTTTACGTCTGTAGGCTCTGTGAATTGTAATGTCTATAGACAAGAAATTCTATGGCTTTTTAACATTTATAATTGTTATTGTTAAGAAAACATTTTCACAATAGGCACTATAGCAAAGCAATCTAAAATAGTGAAGGTGCTAATGAAACAAATGTATTGAAATGTTTGCACTGTTTGTGTAGCATTCACTGAATTCCTTCTAAGACAGGCTGCTTTCATATGAGACAGCTCATTTGTTCCATCCCATTAGGTCAGTAATGAGAACTAACCTGGGGAAGGGTGAATAATGGGGCATGACGACGCAATTACCTTTCCCAAAACAACAACCCTTTATACCTGTCATACTAATTATCAGCTCTGATCTTATAGGTTTCCTGTCCATCATTACAAAGGGTGGACTGAAAAAGGGAGCTGAGAACATTTTTCATTGTCATTATTTTCTAGATGACATGATGGAGTCTGTTTACTGGCTTCACTAACTACTACTGGCAGGGTGTCAAGCTATTTCTTTTTCTTTTCCGGATTCTTGCTTTTAGTAAACAGTTTTTAAAAAAACCTGTCATCTCCATAGGTAGCACAAAGGCACAGTATTCATCATTGCTGCAAACCATACTGTAGTTATAATCTCTGTTTGCATGTTCTCCCAGTTTTATCCTTGTGCTCCCATTTCCATTCTGCTCCTGAAAATGTTTGCACTTGAAAACAGAGGATTGGGTAAGTTTTAATTCCCTCTGAGTTGGGGTTTCTTCATTGCACCCCGTCAGATTTAGGTAATATCTATATGAATTATGGGAGTTTAAATTTTCACTTTTCACTTTACAGCTTACTGCTTCTTCTACTCTAACTATGCTTTGTTATCCATTCAACACAGCCCTGTTATTATTCCAACAGCAGGATCTTAAGTCTGAAAACTTTGAGTCCACAGAGGAAACTCTTTTGAACCCAAGCAATCTGCTTTACCCAAATAAAGTAATATACCCAAAATAATGCTTATTAATACAATAAAAAGATAATAAAGATTAAAAGAGCTACAAGTAAAGACCATTATGTTCATTTAGTCTGGCTAAAAACAGGCATCCCTGACTAACCCGCTTCTCCATCTTAGAAGTACGCAGATGACAATGAAGAGGAAAAAAAATCATGCTGATGATGCTGAGAAGGGATGGAAGGAAGCGAGTAAAAGAATAAAAAGCACAAATGATGTTTTTTAAGTATTGGTCTTAGAGGTATGGCCTGTTTTTTATACTAAGATAGAAGGACTTTAGGAGAAAGCATTGAAAATAAATGAATAATATAAGTGATTGGATAACTACTGGAATGTTAGCGCATTAAGCCAAAAATGACGTTATATTTGGAGGCATGCTCATGTGTGCAGCTATTTTCCTGTGCACCAAGATGGCACAACAGGCATGGTGTGGCAGAAAGAGCATGGCAGACAGAGCTGCCGTGTATCCAAGATTCTGAATTTCAAGGATAGACTGGTTATGTGGGTGCCAGAATGATGAAAGAAGGCTTGAATATGATGCAACAGGTCATAAAATGCACTCGCCCTCCCTTCACCACTTTTGGTCAATAGGTCGACACTCACCCTCCTTTTCTTCCTCTTAAAGTCAGTATAGCAGGTACAACTCTTCTTTCATCAGCAGAGTCTCGTATCCTCCGCTGTGACATTATTAGCTATGCACCACTGAATAAACACTGTAACTTATTGACTAGGAAAATATGAACGTGTCAATGGAATAGGTAAATAAATGTGTTTTAGTTGCTCACCACGTGGTGCAGTTTGTGTTCTGGCATTATGTGGAAAGTACAAGCCAGACTTTATAAAATATATTTTTCTATTGTTTTTATTAAACATAATTTATGTTACTCTGTCTTTGGCACATCTGGCTCCAATTCTACATGACCTTTGTGGAAACCTCTTAATCCAGTGAAAATCAGGCAAAATATATTATGTGTTAATAATTCAATTAAATTCTTACTTTTCAATGACAACCTTTTGCCAATAGGGCACGCTAGACATTAGCTCTATTTTCTAGCTATAATAATAGTGATAAAATTAACTCAATGAATCAATTATTATACTAGAACCAATTGAGGCAGTTTATGAGACAATTTCCCGTAATATTTATCATGCATGCACATTGGAAGACTTCCTTACAGGTGTCTTACTCTAGGTATGTAGTAACCCACTGAGATGAGATGGGCACTGCCACTAACCTTGTCATCTTCTTCTTTCCCCACAGTGCCAAGAAAACACCAGGTGAAGACCTTTGACTCTGCCCCTTCTGGTCCAGACACCATAAAATCTCGGGGGTGCTGGAAGGAGGCATATTTACTGGCTTGTCAGACCTGTGGGACAAAGCTCCACTAGCAGCAACTTCAACCTGCGACTCTGCTTTTGTTATTTTTCCTGCCCTCGGCACAACATCAAAGAGTGCTGTTTTCTTTTGGTTTACTTATGTTTGTCCACAGACAATAAAAGGGACAACCCGGCTGGCATCCCAAATTTTCTGTTTGATGTCTGGAGTCCTGCCCTTCCCACATACTATGCTACTACCTTGCCAGTCCATGATAAGTTGTGGACTAATAAGTGCTAAAATGTAATCTAAAATAAATTCAATACAGTGTAACTGTGGTCTATGATACCTAAGGTTACATCATTCATGACACACCTATTTCAGGGCATGAGTCATGTTTACTAAATACAAGGCATTTAATTTTTAATTCCAACAGATGGCCTATATAAATAATACTTTAACCTAATAAAATAATTTTAAACAGAAAATAAAAAGGAAATAAAAAAAGACTGATGGAGGCAATAATATCCCTTTAGAGCTCATTGACAGAGAGAAGTAGCTGATGATATGGCATTGGGGGTCGCAAATTCAGGTTCTGGGAGGACAGCATTTACTCTTTACAACTGTTATTGGAATTTTATATTAAAAAAATTATTTCTGCTCTCAATTTGCTGCAATAATGTTTAATGAACTTGAATAAGATTACCACTTCCTTTATCATTTTTATTTCCAATATTTTTCTATTTAGAATCAGAATCACTTGGTAGATTTGGAGCTGCTTATAATAGAACATAACATTACATACAAATTAAATAAATATCAAAACTTCAAACAGCGTTGCAGAATTGTCCAATTATAAAGGAGATGTGCAAATGATAGTGTAAGTGTATAGTGTGTATGCACATGCGCACATGTACACGTACATACACTGTAAACACGCACACCTTCATACCATATATGACAGAACTCATGAATATACAAAGAAGACAGGCTAAACTACTGGTTTGAGAGGGCTATGGCTCTCAATAGATAGGAGCTGATCTCATGTGTAAGTAATCCCCATATTGCTGCAGAAGGCAAAGTTAACAGACAAAAACAAAAGACACATAAGTAGCAACCAAACAGCCATGGCTGCCCTGATCGCCGCCATCATACTGGATGTCAGTGCAGCATTTGTTACATTAGATTATAAGAATCTCATTAACAAACCTATAAAATGCGTGGGCCCATTTAACATAGATTTAGATTGGTTTGAGTCTTATCCAAAAATATTGTAAATCTTGACTGGCTATCAAAAACACCTAATATTGAATTAGGCATCCCACAGTGATCAGTTCTCTATAAGCTACTCTTTTCCCATGCATGCTTCCTTTAATCCAGATCACCCCAAAACATAATGTACAGTAAATGACCATAGCTATGCAGATTATATACAGATTTATTTATCCATAGCCCCAGATGAACCTAAACAGCATTATACAGTGGCTAAATGGTCATTTTCTTAAATTAAGTAAGGAGAAAATGTTAACTTCTTGTTGTCAGTTAAAATAAAAAAAGGTCGAAATTTTAAAAAGTATTAGATAAACTGGAATAAATAAAACTAGAATATGTAGAACATTTAAATTCCAAACTTAATTTTAAGTCTCATGTTAATTATGTCATTAAAACTGAATTCTGTTATAAATATTGCACATACTGTATTTGGTTCTTTACTTCCTAGGAGGATGCAATAATGTTGATACATGCCTTTATTTTTAGCCATTTAGATTACTGGAGTGGACAGTGGACTCCTAACAGGTCTGGCAAAAAAAGATTTCAGTTGTTTCAGAATGCAGCTGGAAGAATCCTAACTAAAAAGAAAAAAATCTGACCAATTGCACCAGTATTAGTGTCTTTACACTGGCTGCCTGTGTCTTTCAGAATCAATTTTAAAATACTGCTAATTGTTTATTGTTTATAATATGTTTTGGAATGTTTCTTTCCTTGCATTCCCAATCATAACCATAGATCCTGAAATTCTGCTTTGCTTGCTATCCCAAGAGTAAAACATAAAAGAAGTGATGAGACTGCTTTAGTGTCTATGTTCCAAAATATAATAATCAACTTGCTGAGATAGATCAGGCCAGCACTGTACAGTTGCTTTAATCACATCTTAAAAGTTACTATTTAAATTTGCGTTTTTGTTAAATTTGTGACTAACCACATTGATTGCTAACTCTGCATAGTATCTGGTGGTGGCCCCATAAAGGTGAAGTTACATACAAAGAATATTAAACCTCACCTCAGTGAAGAAAGTTGATGGGGAACTTTCATGTGGTAATTATGTGACTCTTTCTATTTTTTGTAGATTCTTTTCCTTGGCCCACTATAGGGCAATCTTCTATATATATGAACTATGTAAAACTATAAATTGCAATCTATTTGATCTCTAAGTGTACAAGGTACTAATGTCAACTTATACATTCTAGCAATAGAGTTTCTTCACTTCTGTTTTGGATCAAATGCAACATTCTCAAAGATGCTTAATCTAGTTCAGGAAGTTGGGAAGCCATGTCCTGTTCTGATAGCATTGGGACAGCACAGAGAAAAAAACACCAAACATCAGTTCGATCATACAATGTATTTAGAATTGAAAATGAACCTAATACACTTACCTTTTGAATATAGGAACAAGACTACCATGAAGGCATGGGAAAACTATTCAAACTCCACATGGGCAATGTCCAAGAGTAGCATTTGACCCTGAACAAGTGAGGCAGCAGTGCTCAGCACATTTTCTCTATGCCATCTATTAATATATATACAGTCTACATTAATCTATAGCAGTGGTTCTTAAGTATATGTTTCTCAGGACCCAATTTTGGCTAGCATGTGTCTTTGCAACATGTAATCACTCAGAACTGTGGCTGATCATCGTGCTGTTCCCCTGAACTTCATCTGATGAGCAGTGTACCGGGAGGTTATTTCAGGAATGCAAGCAGCCACCCATCACAAGACTTTCTGCATATCATTTGTGATCCTTTCTTGGTCACTTCAATTGTAATTTATAACTCAGAGTGACCCAATTTTAAAAATCTTGCAACCCATAGTTTAAGAAACACTGGTCTACAGTTTAGTGACATTAAAGAAAAATGCATGTGTAAAAAACAGTCAATCTTCAAATTGTAACCAACTTTAAAAAACGATACACTGAAAGTCGATTGCAGATTTGACAAAGCTGCAATGCTAGAAAAATCTAGACACCCTTCGATTCTCTACAAACACTCTAATATTGCTTCTTTTATATTGCAATACATCCACAACAACATTGTGGACCACCATTTGCTTGCAGAATTATGTCATAAATATTGGTTACCTCAAGGTACATAACTTGATTATCTGGAAATTCATTTTAAAATGTACAACATGCAGAAAGCAGGTGAGCAAACAATTTGCAGATTTGCCAAAAGATCATTTGTTACTCAACCAACCACCCTTCCCCAATGTCAGAGCTGATTATTTTGGACAGTTTCAAGTTAAAGGAGGTTAAAGTTTTGTCAACAGGTATGAAGTAATTTCATAATAAAAAATGTAATTATTTACATTTCTACAGCACTTTTCTCACTACTCGGAGGGCTTTTCATAGCAAGTGTGGAGCCACTTTAACCACCACTAATGTGTTAGTATCCACCTGAATGATGCAACAGCAGCCACTTTGGCATCAATACAGTGACCACACATGAGCTTGGTGAAGTGGTGAGAGAGACGGCCAGTTAGGGGACGGGGGATGATTAGGGCACCAGAATGATTAGGCCATACAGGGCAATTTAGCCTAGAATTCAGGATACACCTTGCTGTTCACAAAGGATTTCCAGGGATCTTTTATGACCACAGACAGTTAGTACTTTGCTTTTACATCTCATTAAAAGAACATCGTCATTTATACAGCACTGTCCCCATCACTGCACTAGAGCATTGGAATCCACCTCACCAACAGCAGCAACAAAAGCTTTTTCCTAGATGGTCTCCCATCCAAGTACTGGCTGTGTGGTTGCACACAGCTTGGACACTGATTCATGTATCAGTGCCTGACGCTGATTCATGTGCAGAAGAGGGCAAGTTAAAGATTGCATACTCAGATAATGGAACAAACGTTATGGGATATAAAAGAGAGCCATATGAAGCAGTTAAAAATGTTGACCAAGATAAAAATAAGCAATGCTATGATTAAGAAAGAAATCAAATAGATTTTCAACCCACAACTAGCCTCTCATCATTGTGGTAAAGTATATGGGAAAGTCAAAGCGGAAGCGTTAGAAAGATTCTAAACACAATACTTAATCAACAAAGATCTGATGATAAAAGTCTCCGAACAGTGATGTGTGAGGCTGAAACCATCATCTATATATGACTGGAACACTTTCAGCTATGAAATAGTTTAAGTAGTGTGAATGCCATCAGCTTTTGTAAAATACATGGCACATAGAAATTGATTAAAGCTGAATTTATCACTAATGTTTCAAAATATTTCTTCATGTTTCTTGCCACATGCTTGCTGTATGGCTAACTTCTTTCAGGAGATCTGCTGCAAATCAATGGGAGCTGCCATTGAGAGTCATTTGATTGATAAAGGCCTTTTCAATACAGTGTTATTCCAACTGTGTAGGAATTTGTGAGAAAAGTGTTTCCAGAAATCTTTTAAAGTCTCTAAAAGTGTGTAATACCTATCATATTTTATGTACTGTGGGAATTCGGCCTCGACGTCCACAGATAAACAGACTCACAAGCTCCAAAACACAAATTTTAATTTCTTCTTCTCACAGTACAGTGCACCAATCACCACAATACTCAGCTCAGTCCCTTACTTTGTTTCTTCTCCCTTCTTATTCTTTTGCCAACTCCACTCCTCTCTTCGCAAGTTTCATCCTCTGCCTCCCACATCCGGTTCCCTGAATGGAGTGCGGCGGACCCTTTTATATTACACCCAGATATGCTCCAGGTGCTCCCTGATGATCTTCCTCCAGCACTTCCTCTTATGGTGGAAGTGCTGCATGGGCAGCCGGAAGTACTCTGGGTGTACCTGCTTCCTGGTTCGGCAGCACTTCCTGTTGTGGCGAAAGTGCTGCAGTCCATGTCTTCTGGAACATCTGGGTGCCCTCTGGCGGTGGCCACAGGCACCTACTGGATTGAGCTTCTAAGTTCTGATCCTGTGGCCCCCGTGCAAACCAGGGCGGCCACCCTCTCGAGTCCCGGGGGAGGTATTGTTCCCCTCCGGATCCTTCCACCTTCCAGGCGTCCCAACTGAGGAGGCTCCCCAGCCATCTGCCACAGTACACAAATGCATCCCATTAAACTGAAATGAATCACATCATTACCCTGTAGCTCCAGCATCAATGGCTGTACACTTTAGCCACTGACTGATGGGACCAACTAGGCCACTCAAACAGCAACATGGAAGAAGTTATATTGGCATCAAAACATTGTTTTGAGTATCTGGGAATCACAAGCATATCTGAACTGCAAGTCTCAGTTTATTTTATGCATCTTTTGTCAGTTCTAGTTAAACAATGATAATCTAGTTAAAATGAGATACGGCAAAAAATTAAAAGTGGGCCGTATTGAACAAGCAATATAAACATAAACAAGTAGAAATTATTCAATTAAGAACAAATGTTTCCAAAGCATTAGCAGCAACTAATGGACCAAGTGTGGTTGCACAGGATGCCTTTGCTGTTTATTTAATATTGCAGTAATCTCTATGATTAAGTATTTCCAATCAGTTCTTCTTGTCTAAATCCCAAATCCTGTTGTGGTTGCCAAGGTTGACAAACATTATGACAGGAGGGCTGAAACTTTCAGGAAAAGCAGAACCATAAGCAGATGATTTGTATTACTCTATAGACTCTGTGTGATGTTGTTTATAGTATGGAACCTTTTTTTTTATAAATGACTTTACAGTACAAAACCATTTACTTACATTATCATCATTTTGAGCTGTATGAAAGGGAAAAAATAAAATGTATGGCTGTATGTATATTTATGTACACAACAGTATATAAACCATGGTGTTCTGTGTATTATTTTAACTATCTTATATTCAAAAATGTGGTATGCTAAGTGTGCTATTTAAAAATAAATTACATTTGAATTATATATAATGGTGTGGGTGTAAAGGTCTGTGCCAAGTGTTCTTTCTGCATTCCACTAAATCTGATTAGAAGTTGTTATGCATTGCTGATAAATCACAAACATGGAGTGAGCGATATATCTAACATCTGGGTCATGAATTCAATAGCACTGGAAGATGGTGAAGAGCCAATAGCAATGCATCTGTATAACCAGAAGACAGATTTAGTACACAGCCTCAATGCCTCTAAAAATTAAGAACTGGCAGACCTGGAGAGTCAAGTTTTATGGTGGCAGCTGCGTGACCGGAGCAAAGCAAGGAGCTTTTAT
Source organism: Polypterus bichir lapradei (assembly GCA_026402145.1). Lineage (NCBI taxonomy): Eukaryota > Metazoa > Chordata > Cladistia > Polypteriformes > Polypteridae > Polypterus > Polypterus bichir. The sequence goes on along the minus strand of JANRMT010062794.1, from coordinate 10,959,376 downwards.
AAATTTCAAAAATATATAGAAGCAGCACTGCAAGCTATGAATTCTTTGTTAGCTGAGCAGCACATTGGTGTGCAGAAATTTACTTTTTCCCTACAATGACAAATGTGCTCTGCGAAATTACAAGGTCTGCTTCCTTAAATCTGAGAAAAAATGTTTTAATTCTTTGGGGAAAAAAGTAAGGCTTGCTTCTTTTGCTGTATATTTTTTTAATTCAGATTTTAGACTGACAGCAATTCTGACAGTCAATTTTAAGGATACTAATCTGTATTGCACAATATGAAAAATAATCTTATAGTTATTCAATTAAAAAAAGTATGTGTTACATGGAAAAAAATACTTTTGACTTCTACCTGCAGTATGCATAGTTGAGCTGTATATGACAAGTGAAGTTATAACTTTTCATGATAATTCTGTAAGAACCCTTTTAGTACAGCAAAGTGGTGGAGTAGGTAGCATGGTTGCCTTACAGCTCCAGGCACTTGGTGTTTATTCCCACTTTAGTTACTGTTGTATGGTTAGACACACTCTTCCCATTTTATTTGGGAACTACAACTTGCATCCAAAAACCCTATTATGTATTCACGCTGTGTTAACTGGCAGCTACAAATGGGCCCCCATTCAGTGTGATTTGCAACAGACTGGCCACCTCTTCAGGGCTGGTTCTGACATTCCATCCATCCATCCATCCTCTTCCGCTTATCCGAGGTCGGGTCGCGGGGGTAGCAGCTTAAGGAGAGAAGCCCAGACTTCCCTCTCCCCGGCCACTTCTTCCAGCTCTTCCGGGAGAATCCCAAGGCGTTCCCAGGCCAGCCGGGAGACATAGTCCCTCCAGCGTGTCCTGGGTCTTCCCCGGGGCCTCCTCCCGGTTGGACGTGCCCGGAACACCTCACCAGGGAGGCGTCCAGGAGGCATCCTGATCAGATGCCCGAGCCACCTCATCTGACTCCTTTCGATGCGGAGGAGCAGCGGCTCTACTCTGAGCCCCTCCCGGATGACTGAGCTTCTCACCCTATCTTTAAGGGAAAGCCCAGACACCCTGCGGAGGAAACTCATTTCAGCCGCTTGTATTCGCGATCTCGTTCTTTCGGTCACTACCCATAGCTCATGACCATAGGTGAGGATAGGAACGTAGATCGACTGGTAAATTGAGAGCCTTGCCTTACGGCTCAGCTCTTTTTTCACCACGACAGACCGATGCAGAGCCCGCATCACTGCGGATGCCGCACCGATCCGCCTGTCGATCTCACGATCCATTCTTCCCTCACTCGTGAACAAGACCCCGAGATACTTAAACTCCTCCACTTGGGGCAGGATCTCGCCCCCAACCCTGAGAGGGCACTCCACCCTTTTCCGGCTGAGGACCATGGTCTCGGATTTGGAGGTGCTGATTCTCATCCCAGCCGCTTCACACTCAGCTGCGAACCGCTCCAGAGAGAGCTGAAGATCACGGCCTGATGAAGCAAACAGGACAACATCATCTGCAAAAAGCAGTGACCCAATCCTGAGTCCACCAAACCGGACCCCTTCAACACCCTGGCTGCGTCTAGAAATTCTGTCCATAAAAGTTATGAACAGAATCGGTGACAAAGGGCAGCCCTGGCGGAGTCCAACTCTCACTGGAAACGGGCTCGACTTACTGCCGGCAATGCGGACCAAGCTCTGACACCGGTTGTACAGGGACTGAACAGCTCTTATCAGGGGGTCCAGTACCCCATACTCCCGGAGCACCCCCCACAGGACTCCCCGAGGGACACGGTCGAACGCCTTTTCCAAGTCCACAAAGCACATGTAGACTGGTTGGGCAAACTCCCATGCACCCTCCAGGACCCTGCTAAGGCTGTAGAGCTGGTCCACTGTTCCGCGACCAGGACGAAAACCACACTGTTCCTCCTGAATCCGAGGTTCGACTATCCGACGGACCCTCCTCTCCAGAACCCCCGAATAGACTTTTCCAGGGAGGCTGAGGAGTGTGATCCCTCTATAGTTGGAACACACCCTCCGGTCCCCCTTTTTAAAGAGGGGGACCACCACCCCAGTCTGCCAATCCAGAGGCACTGTCCCCGATGTCCATGCGATGTTGCAGAGACGTGTCAACCAAGACAGTCCTACAACATCCAGAGCCTTAAGGAACTCCGGGCGTATCTCATCCACCCCCGGGGCCCTGCCACCAAGGAGTTTTTTGACCACCTCGGTGACTTCAGTCCCAGAGATGGGAGAGCCCACCTCAGAGTCCCCAGGCTCTGCTTCCTCATTGGAAGGCATGTTAGTCGGATTGAGGAGGTCTTCGAAGTACTCCCCCCACCGACCCACAACGTCCTGAGTCGAGGTCAGCAGCGCACCATCCCCACCATATACAGTGTTGACACTGTACTGCTTCCCCTTCCTGAGACGCCGGACGGTGGACCAGAATCTCCTCGAAGCCGTCCGAAAGTCGTTCTCCATGGCCTCTCCAAACTCCTCCCATGCTCGAGTTTTTGCCTCAGCAACAACCGAAGCCGCATTCCGCTTGGCCTGTCGGTACCTATCAGCTGCCTCCAGAGACCCACAGGACAAAAAGGTCCTATAGGACTCCTTCTTCAGCTTGACGGCATCCCTCACCGCCGGTGTCCACCAACGGGTTTGGGGATTGCCGCCGCGACAGGCACCGACCACCTTACGGCCACAGCTCCGGTCAGCCGCCTCAACAATAGAGGCACGGAACATGGCCCATTCGGACTCAATGTCCCCCACCTCCCTCGGGACGTGGTCGAAGTTCTGCCGAAGGTGGGAGTTGAAGCTACTTCTGACAGGGGACTCTGCCAGCCGTTCCCAGCAGACCCTCACAACACGTTTGGGCCTACCAGGTCTGACCGGCATCTTCCCCCACCATCGAAGCCAACTCACCACCAGGTGGTGATCAGTTGACAGCTCCGCCCCTCTCTTCACCCGAGTGTCCAAGACATATGGCCGCAAGTCCGACGACACAACCACAAAGTCGATCATCGAACTGAGGCCTAGGGTGTCCTGGTGCCAAGTGCACATATGAACACCCTTATGCTTGAACATGGTGTTCGTTATGGACAATCCGTGGCGAGCACAGAAGTCCAATAACAGAACACCGCTCGGGTTCAGATCGGGGGGGCCATTCCTCCCAATCACGCCCTTCCAGGTCTCACTGTCATTGCCCACGTGGGCATTGAAGTCTCCCAGCAAAACGAGGGAATCCCCAGAAGGTATGCCCTCTAGCACCACCTCTAGAGACTCCAAAAAGGGTGGATACTCCAAACTGCTGTTCGGCGCATACGCACAAACAACAGTCAGGACCCTTCCCCCCACCCGAAGGCGGAGGGAGGCCACCCTCTCGTCCACCGGGGTAAAACCCAACGCACAGGCTCCAAGTCGGGGGGCAGTAAGTATGCCCACACCTGCTCGGCGCCTCTCACCGGAGGCAACTCCAGAGTGGTAGAGAGTCCAGCCCCTCTCAAGGAGATTGGTTCCAGAGTCCAAGCTGTGCGTCGAGGTGAGTCCGACTATATCTAGCCGGAACCTCTCAACCTCGCGCACTAGCTCAGGCTCCTTCCCCTTCAGAGAGGTGACATTCCACGTCCCAAGAGCCAGTTTCTGTAGCCGAGGATCAGAACGCCAAGGTCCCCGCCGCCGGCCACTACCCAACTCACATTGCACCTGACCTCCTTGGCTCCTCCCATAGGTGGTGAGCCCATGGGAAGGAGGACCCACGTTACCTCTTCGGGCTGTGCCCGGCCGAGCCCCATGGGTGTAGGCCCGGCCACCAGGCGCTCGCCATCGAGCCCCACCCCCAGGCCTGGCTCCAGAGGGGGGCCCCGGTGACCCGCGTCCGGGCAAGGGAAAACGTCGTCCACAGTTTTTACTCTTCATTGGAGGTTTGTTGAACCGTTCTTTGTCTCATCCCTCACCTAGGACCAGTTTGCCTTGGGTGGCCCTACCAGGGGCATAAAGCCCCGGACAACATAGCTCCTAGGATCATTGAGACACGCAAACCCCTCCACCACAATAAGGTGACGGTTCAAGGAGGGGGGTTCTGACATTGCAACCTAATATTAGGAAAAAAGTACATTTGGAAGGTTTTAGGATAACACCTTTTACTCTTCATGACCTATAGGACAAATTAAAAGTGTAAACTTCTGAAGGAAATTTTATGTGAACACCAATCCAAGTATTAGCCCCCAGTTTAAAAAATTGAGGATAAATTTGTGACCCAATATTAACCAAATTCGGTCAGGAGAGGGGTCGAACAAAAGGAAGAGAACGGAGGTTATAGGAAGCGAGGAAGCAGGCGGTGCAGGAGAGAGACAGACACACGGAGCGTGTGAGTGAGCGAATGAGCGCTCAAGGGTAGCTGCGTGGAAGCTGGGTGTTAGGCCAACACCCAGGCGTTTGTGTTGATGTCGCTCCCGCTGAGCGATCAGGTAGCGAGAGTGACCAGGGGAAGGCGACTGGCCGCAGAGGGCCGCGGAAAGGCAGCGGAAGTCAGGAGACTTGGAGTGGCAGTCCTTGGTGTGGGCGTCCTGGAGACCAAGGAGTCCAAGTCTTGAGGCTGGGATGAGAGCCAGACCGAAGCCAGGGATCGGGAGGTCTCCAGTCTCGTGGTTGAGTGAGAAAAGGGCAGCTGCAGAGAGCGTCTCGCCTGTTGCGTGGGCCCGTACGGGAGAAGCAGGTGAGGCACTCGCATAAAAGAAGATGCACCGGGCTTGTTGTTGTTGGTTTTAAGAACTGCTTCCAGAGGACCATTTTAACCTCGTTTTAAAAGGATTGTTTTTTTTCAATTGTTTGTTTTAACCTCCACGTTTCTTTTATTGGATTATTTATTGAAGAACTTGGAGTACTGCACTTTGTTTATGGACACTTTGTTTTGATTGTTTTAATAAAAGCACTTTTGCACATTTCAACCATCCCCTGGCTTAGATGTTATTGCCTTCACTGACTGGCTCAGTCGGTAGCATTATCAACGGTGTTGGGTTCAAGGGTTCCCAAACAGCAGATGGGAGTGTGGAGCCAGAACCCACATCGTCACATGACCTCTCAACAAATTCTGTTATATTAAAAACATCATAACCTACATCAGCTTGAAATTGATTTTTTGTGGTTGCATTTAAGGAATGCACTACATGCTTAATGTGTTTAGCTTGCTAATCAGGAGTGACTTTTGCATTCTCCCAGAATACAGAGTAGAAATTCATGTGCATATAAAGAAGTCAGCAGGTATGATTTCACAACTGGTAACTTAGAAAGAGTTTTCAGATAGACAAAAACAATGACTCATGTTCAGGTCTAAATTAATTAAATATTTTCCTCCGGTATTTCCATATCTCTGATATGACATGTTCTAATTGGTGTGCAGAAGGACAGATATAGAATAAAATAAGTCCCCCTTTTTCAGCATCCTTTGGGTCTTGTCCTACTAGTTTCACACAGAGAGAAATTTTACCCTTTGGTCTTGAGAGTGAACTCTGAGACAACTTTCATCTTTACAGAACGTCATCTCTATAGGGCAGTTAATCTATTCTTTAGATAATGAGACAATCTCTCATGACAATCACTTACAGAACTGTAAAAAAAAAACTCTATAGACTCTTGAATACCACCTTTATGTAGAGAAAGAACATTAGTATAATGACAGATAATCAGCTTCCTTAACAATGAGGCAGCCGAGCTCTAAACAGACACTCTTTGTTCTTTAATTTGGCGGTTTGCAGAGGGAAACAGCACCAAATGTGTCTTTGAAAGGCAGATATTCAATTTTACATCAATGTCACACTCTGGACAATCACAAGAAAGTAAAACTCACCCACAATTAAAAGACTTAACAAGTTAGCAGAGAAGGCTAGTTATTGAAGTGAAGGCAAATTTTAATTTCTAAAACTGGACATTGGGCAGAGCTCTGCAGATTCTCTACTCTGTCAAAACCATAACATATGAGTGTACATCAGGGGTGCCCAATGCATCGATCGCGATCGACCGGTAGATCACAAAGGTAGTGCAGGCAGATTGCGTTGCATTCAACAAAAAATTTTTTAAACGTTAGTCTATCATATATCCTCCCTATGGCATTTGCCACTTGATTGACATACAGGGCGGCCAGTCTGAGATCTCCTTTATTCTAACACGTTGATCATCCCGCACGCACGATCAAATGCGCGAGCTACTGCAAAACTCCAGCTGTGATCTAGTTAGCCTTCCAATTTATATCGACTAAAGAAGGGATTTAAAAAAATGTTTGGGGAGGTTATGGGCTTTATGTGGAATTAGAAGAGGATTTTTTTCTCTCACAATGTCACAATCAAAGTGCGTTTGTCTGATCTGTCAATCTATCATTGCTATTCCAAAGAAGTAAAATTTGGAAAGGCACTTTTGAATTGTTCATAAAAACTACGAAACTGACTTCCTTCTGAAAAGCGATCTGAGAAAGAGAAAAGAGAGGGAACTAAAATCGCAGTTAATCGGACAGCCGTCATTTTTCACTCGGCTGAATTCAAAAGCTCCTTGACTGCATTATTCAGCTCTACTTATTTATGCGACTCAGGCTTTTCCCACATGAAATTATTAAATCCAAATACT
>JANRMT010062794.1:10889438-10942800 GCA_026402145.1 Polypterus bichir lapradei | reverse complement strand
ATTTTAAATATCCCAAAAGATTTTGCTCTCCATAAAAATATATCCTGTCAAAATTATACAAATTCAAATATGAACATGCTGCATAAGAAAACCTGGAAATATAAATAAAATTTGTTCTTTTCAGCAATAAGAAAGCAAATCATTCAGTTGTCTTTGCTCATATGTCATTTTATCAGAGCTGGACACCTGGCATCTTTTTTTGGCAACAAGTTCGTTTATGTTTGGTGTGAGGTTCTGTGTTGTGGAGATTCTCAGGATGGACTGCAGGTGCTCATCAGTGAGGCAACTCCTGTGTGCTGTTTTGTTAGTCTTCATGACTGAGAAGAGCTTCTCACACAGATACGTGCTACCAAACATGCACAAGGTTCAAGCCGGATGTAGACGGAGCTGAAGCATTTCTGCGGGAATGGAGTGAATAAACTGTGCGGGCCCTGCAGTATCGTACTTTGCCTTCAGTTTGCCATTACACTGCAGCTCAATCACCTCCATCTGAATCTGCACAGGTGCAGTTTCCACATCGACGGCAAATGGGTTGCGAAACAACTCAAAATTATTTTTCAAACATGCACAAGGTTCGAGCCGCATGTAGACGGACTTTTTTTGTTCTTCAAAGTCACCAAAGCGCCGTGCGAACTCAGTGCGCTCAGTTTATCAGCAAAGTGCGTATTTGGGAACACCGTTGTGCCGACTTGGTTCAACATTACTTGGCAACAAGGAAAGTGGGGCAAGTTGCACTGGTGCATTTGTGTCTCCCATAAAAGCAGCTTCACTTGAAATCACTTTGTGATTTTGCACGGATAAAAACGTCTGCTGAAGTGTCAGATTCTTCTTTAACTCTTCTGCTTTCTGTATCTTCTGCATTGCATTCAGGTCTTTCAGGTTATCCTGATGTTTTGTCTCATAGTGCCTTCTTACATTAAATTCTGTAATTACAGCCACATTAGCTCCACAAATGAGACACACGGGTTTAACGGCAATGTCACTAAACATATACTCAGCCTCCCATCGGTTTTTAAAGGCTCTATTTTCAGAATCAACTTTTCTCTTAAGCATCGTGTGGGCTAGCTTCGCAATAACTTGCAAGCTAGACTTGATTATTTAATTCTTCTGCTTTCTGTATCTTCTGCATTGCATTCAGGTCTTTCAGGTTATCCTGATGTTTTGTCTCATAGTGCCTTCTTACATTAAATTCTGTAATTACAGCCACATTAGCTCCACAAATGAGACACACGGGTTTACCGGCAATGTCAGTAAACATATACTCAGTCTCCCATCGGTTTTTAAAGGCTCTATTTTCAGAATCAACTTTTCTCTTCTGCATCGTGTGGGCTAGCTTCGCAATAACTTGCAGCATCATAAGCTAGACTTGATTAACGCGGTAAGTGTTCGGCAAGGCAGCTGAAGCGCTACATTTTGGGATCTGTAGTCTATTGTGTTACCAGCGCTTCATATCCCCGGACCATTAATAACAATAATATATAAAATGATTTGGGCCTTGAGTTTGACACATATGGACTAAATACAACTTGAAAAGATATATTTTTTCGAATGTGATCTCGCAATTCAGATCGAGTTGACGCGCACCGACGCATCGAGCCCGCGTGCTATTTGTGGTTTCAATAAGTCACCCTCCCCTCGCTCTTACTTTTTTACCGTTCATCTAATGAATACACTGAGTATGGCTTTACCAAAACAATCATTGATGGCGAATAGTCTTTTCAAATGAAATTTGCCTCCGATTAGTCCCAGCAACGTGCTTTCTTTCGACTACATTTTTGTAGCTGTGATGTGTGCATGAATGTAATCGATGCACCAGGAAATCATCTACTGACAAAAGTTCCCCTTTGCTTGGAATTGAAAGAGTGATTAAATGCGTTATTTTTTTAACGCGTTATGGAGTACATGCATCGAAGCTTCTCAGCTGTGCTTGTGCTAAGAAAAGGAAATATTTTAAAAATAACGTAACATGATTGTGAAAGTAATAGTTTTGTGACCGTTATGAGTGTTGCTGTCATCAAGAATTTGATCATCATTATTTCTTGATCATTAGGTTCGTATTTGGAGGATGTGTTTATGTAATGTTAGCTAAGACCCGGCACTTAAAAGTTTCTTGCTACAGCAATTTTAACTCCATTACAAAGTGATCCAAAGTGTCGTTTATACCTCGTGTCTTCTCAGTAAACTTGTATCTCGCGAAAACCGTCATTTGCCGTAGGCATGACAAACGGCAGCGGGAGTGTGTCTATAAACTTAATGTAAACTTACGGTTCACGCCGTGCTTTGTTTCCGCAGTAGCTGTACTTATGAATATGCATTGGCCTCGCTCACTGAGTGCAAGGGAAAAAAATAAAATGTAGTCTATAAGTTATTAAAAGTAAAACATTAACGTTTTGTTCAGTTTCTTGCTACAGCAATTTTAACTCCGTTACAAAGTGATCCAAAGACTCGTTTATACCTCGTGTCTTCTCAGTAAACTTGTATCTCGCGAAAACCGTCATTTGCCGTAGGCATGACAAACGGCAGCGGGGGTGTGTCTATAAACTTAATATAAACTTACGGTTCACGCCGTGCTTTGTTTCCGCAGTAGCTGTATTTATGAATATGCTTGTATTCATGAATACGTTTGTATGTATCACTTGCTTCATAATCTTTTTCTGCCTTCTCAATTGTGAAAAGGCATTTTTTGCTCAGCGCTGTTTGCAGGTCTTCCTTGTTCTCTACGTACTTACGTAGGAGGCGTGATGATGTCACACGAAACTCCGCCCCCACGGCCATCCAGCTCAACTCCATTACATTATATGGAGAAAAATAACCTCCAGTTATGACCATTACGCGTAGAATTTTGAAATGAAACCTGCCCAACTTTTGTAAGGAAGCTGTAAGGAATGAGCCTGCCAAATTTCAGCCTTCTACCTACACGGGAATTTGGAGAATTAGTGATGAGTGAGTGAGTCAGTCAGTCAGTGAGTGAGTCAGTCAGTCAGTGAGGGCTTTGCCTTTTATTAGTATAGATATATATCATTTTTAATGTAGGTAGATTATTTCGACCTGGTCATTTTAAAAGTAGCTCGCAAGCCGAAAAAGTGTGGGCACCCCGGTGTACATGTTCTCCTTGTGTCTTTGTGATTTTTCTTATGGTACTACACTTTCTTAAGAAGCATGTGCATCAGTGACTCTAAACGCTGTATATGTAACAGTTTAGCATCCAATCTAATGTTAGTGTCTGCCTTATGGTAGCTGTTGTTGACACTCCTACCAACTCACTAATGAATACTGTCATTTAACATGTTTAAAAGCTGAGAGTAAAAGGACATCTTATATAAGTAGGTAAAACATTTCTCAGCTTAGGGTTGCCCTGTAACTAAATGCTCAACCTTTCTACTGTTATATTATTAATCTTTCGTAAGCCAGTATCTTGAGATCTTAATGCACGCTTAGGTTTGTAAGTAAAAACAAATTCAGTAAGCAGGGCCTTGACCATTTAAGGTTTTTTTATGTAAGGAGAATTTTAAAATTAGATCTATTCTGATCTGAAAAGACAGTGGAAAGGCTTTACAAGAACTAGAAAATATGAACATATCACCCCTGTTATGACTCTCAGAGCAGTGTTTAGAATTAACTGATAGCTGCAAAAAGAATGATGTTAACATAGTCTAATAGTCAGTATTACTAGAAATCAATGCTAATTTAGAAAACATCTGGCCGCTAGTCTACAAACAAAAAAACTTCCATGTGTCCCCGAATTGACCTATAACTGACCTTAACACAAGAATCCCTGAAGCCTAGGAAAAAACTTGCAATCCCAAGCCACCTTAAATTCCTTTGCATTTCTCCAAATCAGTTATATTCTTGAATAAAAGCGCCCTTGTTTTGTTATACATGTACTTTTTGTGAAAATGTTTATTTGATATATGGACTTTAGTCTTCACACATTATACACTTCATGTCAAAAATTTTTCATTCATACTATAACATGAAAAAGGTTTCTGTTTTAGGTATGTGTTCAACATTTCTTGCCTCGCATTTCCTATCATCCTACATTTACATAAAGCGTTATAGACACAGAACACACATGAAATGCCTGTGTTTCAATTAATGATATATTATTTATCCTATACAATTCCAATCATCTCACACCCAGATAAAGAGCCTTGGAGCCTGGGAGAACTTTTTGCCCGAGTTGACTGAGGTGGTGGGGGAATGGGATAGCAGGCTACATGCTTCTTGTACTGATCAACACATTTATAAAACAAAAGAAGCTAATGGAGAGATGTGAAGAAATTTAAGGTGGCCTGGGATTACAAGTTTTTTCGTAGGCTTCAGGGTTTCTAGTGTTAATTAAGAAGCAGTACCTGTGAAAAAGCACACTAATGCTAAAAAAAGAAAACAAATTCAAACAATCCTACCCCAACTCCCTCACTCATACTAGTTCCCGACATACCTTCTTACAAACACAACCTTGCTCACCTCTGAAACTCCTTAAATAGTTGGATAAAGCTACATAACCAAATATCCCCAAATTAAGTGCAACTGTGCAATTAAAGTTCAATTTATGTTTGCTTCACCCTATCATAGTTTTGGCACCTCAGCAAGTAATGCTCTAATGTTTCTTTAATCCCACATTGATCACATTTAACCTGACATTATTCTGTCCTACAGCTCCTTAAATAGTTTTCAAGAGCTACTATGCTAACTACCCCCAATTAACAAGCAATCAGCTCTACCTGGCAGATAGTCTACAAACAAAGAACTAAATTCAAACAATCCAACCTCAGCTTACTCTGTCTTGCTACTTCCTGGAGTACCTTCTTACGAAAGGCATTATGCAACAGTCCAAAACCTAGACTCTTGGTGGAATTACCATTAAGCCCTGAAGTTGACTCCCAAGCGCATGTGTTTGACACTATATATATCATATATAATTATATATTATGTACATCATGTGCCTAGCACTTGTTATGTATTGATTGTCCCATGCTAAGGCCTATAATCTGATTACCTTTTTCTATGGTTGGATATCTGAATGTTTAAAAAATATATATTGTAGAGTTTGTATTAAATGCACTAAGAAGTGGAAACGATACTGATGTATTTAATCATACTGTGATTTGAACTTGTGCATTGGTTTGCACTTTGCTTTTATTGCTTTGCATTATGCTTCTGTGTACTTTATTTCCTACCAATCTATCATTGAATTATTAGCCAATCCTTACCTATCTGTAATCTATGCCAACTGTAAAGGATAAACAAAATAATACTCCTAGTATAAAATATATAAAGACCTCTCAAAATTTGTTTGTGAAAAGCTCCTGTCAGTGAAATCTCAAGTTAACCTAAATTTTCCGTTAATAAAAGATGGAAACATCCATCCACTTTTCCGACATCCTAGATCATTAAAAATTGAAATTGCAAGTAATATGCACCATTACAGAAATGCTAGAGCTCGATTTGTAGATTAAATTACTCCTAAACGACTTCAGTTATCAGATTTAATTTATAAATAGTCTGAAGGTTAATGTTTAGTACATCAATGACCAGCATTCTCTTAATTAAGAAAGAAAAAAGAAAACGGTTTAATGGAAATACATTAAAATTTATTTTTAAAGCACCTTAAACACAATATTTGCTGATACTAATTCAGTTTTATTTGCATTCTTAGATTAGTTTTTCTTAGTTCAAACTTTAGCTTTGGTTAATGTGTAAAAAAATACATGTGACATTTTGACTTTTCTTAATACTCATGTTAACTTTATTATAAATGAGATTTCTTCAAGTTAATTTTGCAGTAAGTGTGAGCAAATCACTTTTTGAATATATTTGTTAGCTGTAATGCTTATTTTTAAACATTTCATCTGTTTTTAATATTTTTGTATTACAATTAGTACAAAATACATTTCATTTCTGACCTGCTTAATCCAGACCAGGGTTGTGGGGGGTGCTGGAGCCTATCCCAGCTAGCATAGGACTCAAGGCAGCAACAAACCCTGGACAGGGCGCCAGTCCATTGAAGGGCAAACACACATACACTAAACACACACTTGGGCCAATATAGTTTAGCCAATCCACCAAACCTGCATGTCTTTGTACAGTGGGAGGAAACCGGAGCACCCAGGAGGAAACCCATGCTTACACAAGGAGAACATGCAAACTCCATGATGGGAGGACTCAGGATGTGAATGCTAATCTCCTTAGTGTGAGGCAGCAGTGTGATCACTGCGCCACTGTACCGCCCTTGCAAAATACATGGAATGGATAATATCAAGAGCCAAATAGAAACCTGCAAGCAGCTTTGGCTGAGGACATGCACTTTAACATAACATTCCCTCATCTATTTTTCAGCTTGCTTTTGCAGGTCAAGGTGATAGACTCAATATGTATCCTGCTAGTACTGGGCACAAGTCAGGATGCAACCCTTAACATTACCTCAAAAGTACATCACAGGGCCCATTCATGCATACACCCTCAGACATTCCCTGACAACAGGCCAGTTTAATATCTCTATTTTATAGAAATTCAATGTCAATTTATTTATAGAGCACATTTAAAACAACATCATTAATGCTGTAGACAAAGTGCTTTACAATACAAAATGCAATAAGAACAAAAAAAAAAAAACAGCAAAATATAATATAACACAATACAACTAGCAGTAAATTGAAACAAACAAATGACTAAGTGGAAGGAACCATCAGTATCACTGAAGGTTATGGAAAGCTAGAGAATAGAAATGCATCTTCAGTGTAGTTTTAAACAGTTCAATTGAGGGTGACTCCTTAATGTAATTAGGTAAGGAATTCCACAGAAGAGGTGCAGCAGCTGCAAAAGCCCTGTCCTCCTTAATTCTTTACTTATTATGAGGTACAACAAGATACAACTGACCAGTAGATCTAAGCTCTCTGTTTGGCTGGTGTATAACACACAATTCAGATAAATAAGTGAGAGCATACCCATGTAATGATTTAAGAACCAGCAGCAAAATTTTAAAATCAATTCTAAAGCTAACTGGCAGACAGTGTAAAGAGGCTAAAATTGCCCCACCAAAAAACAAGCAGCAGCATTCTACTCACCGCAAAATGCGTATCAGGTAATTACTGATACCAGAATAAAATGAGTTACAGTAATCAAGCCGAGAAAAGTTAAAAGAATGAGTAGCTTTTTCCAAGGTAAAAAAAGGCTTAACCTTGGAAAAAGCAACTCGACCACAGAGTTATTCTGCTTCTCAAAGGAAAGGTTACTGTCAAAAATAACCCCAAGGTTCTGAACTTAAGGTTTGCAAGAGTCCATGAAAGAGCCAAGAATTTCAAAACCAAGCTTTGGGCTTTGGGTGCCGGACCAACTTTCAGAACTTCTGTTTTATTTTGACTTAGATTCAGAAAATTGTCAGCCATCCAGAATCATAGTTCTTTAAGACAATTGTGCAACCGATTCATTGCAGAATTGCTCAGAGGAATATAGACCTGTGTGTCAACAGTGTAAGAGTAAACAGAAACATTAAACTTCCTACAAATAGCTCATATAGGATTAAGATATATAGAAAATAAAATAAGACCCAAAAGGGATCCCTGAGGAACACCACATTTAACAGGAGCAGTAGACGAAAAGTGGAACTGAAACTCACTGAAATAAGTAAGATATAACCTGAACCAGTTAAGAGCAGTCAAGAACATTATTAAAATCCATTACTTTTGACTATTAGGTTAGCTACTAAAAGTACATTTGCAGGTCTAATTGCTGAAAACAATGAATCAGTTTGCAAAAGACTGTCAACAAATGTCAACAAACCGTAAGAGGTGATTTTGACTACAGAAAACAATGCCCTATCCACATTCATGGGTCTGGGGGTGAAAGTGGGGGCAGCTTTACATTCTTAAAGGTCCATATCAGTGTGGCTGTGATTTTATCAATTGAGGACACAACACATAATTGGAAACTTAGCCTTTTTTTAGCATTATTTTCCATCCTTTACATTTTAAACACAGGATATGTGTCCATCTACCAGAGTAGGTGGTTCTGAACAGTAGCATTTCATCCACTAACAAAAAGTAAGAATCACAAACTTACTTGAAAGTGAATACTTACATTTTATCATATAAAAATACTTAGAATCTAGTTACCAGAAATTATTTAAAAAAAAAAAAAAGAATCCTAATTTATACATTACTGATGCAGTCAGAAGCTACTGTACATTAGATTATCAGTCTGTGTAAATGGGCCATCTGCTAACAGCGCCCTGTGCTGAAACTTTCCACAGCTCCCGATTAGACAAAATGCACTTTTCATTAGCTAATCATCAGCGTAAAAAAGTAGAGTAGATTTGTTTTCTGCAATTTGAGTCATTTGCATTTTACCATAGCCTGAAAAGGTTAAATCAAAAATTCCTGAAACAAACAATTCATAAGTTTCCAATTGTATACCATTCTAAGCAAATGTTTTAAATACTTTACATTGCCGTATGTAGGGGTGTGCCTTTTTGTCTGATTTCATTTTCTCAGCACTGATGAGCTCATTTCAGAGAGAGCACAAGTATAATAATGTATTTTATTATAATTTAATTTTGGTAATATCTTATTGTGTGTTATTTGTCAATTAAACTGAATCAAAGGTATCTAAACAAAAAATGACTCATACTGTACATACAGTTCACTACTATCCACAGTTTTGGGCATCCACTTTAGGTCTTGGAACGTATCACAAGATACACTGGGACTACTGAATTAGGTTAGGGCAGTGAAAAGAAATAGACGTGAAATAAAATCAATGTCCATTTGAGCAAAGGATGCTTTCAGAAAAATGAAACATTAAGAAATTGGGTAGTTGTGGTAAAGTATACATGAGAACATTCTGTTGACTTGACGACAAGCTCATTATAGCGATGAACCTGTGACAGAGCTATCGAGAGGACTTCAATTTCAAGCTGACATTCAGCAGGAGCAAAGGATGACAGCACAACAGCAGTGGTTTTCTCACACAACATCTCAGTGTGTTTGTGTCATGAATAGTGGATGCTCTACCTGATGCTTGTAAAATACAAGGTGGTACTGCTTTTGTGTGCAGATTGAGTATTTGTGTATGATGTGATTTGTCTACTTGAGATATGCATATCCTAAGTATTCAGTGGCCCCTTGAAGTTGCAGAAATTGAGCTACATCAAAAGCTGAACCAGCGGGGAGACAGTGAGGGAAAATAGGTAAAGGGCATTTAGAAAGAGATGGAAAGTAAATTGGAGCCCGATTGGAAGACTATGGTTTGTTTTTCTTTATGCTTCATGCCCCTGTCACAGTACCAAATGTCATAACTGATTTCAATCGACATAAATTGTTGAGTAGAAATTTTCCTAAGTTATTAGGTATTTGTACAAGAGCAATATTTTTACAATATTTTGAATGTAAGCCATTATATAATCCAATCTCTTCTAGGGTGGTAATATTTATATATTGTAATAAGTGGAGACCAGAGGCATGGAAAGGTTTGGGGCAGCCACCCGTTTAATTCGGTATCCTGGCTGCAAACGTTTTTGAGGCATTGTATACAGTTTATACAACAGAGTCCAAAACAGAACTGCCTGCCAGAGCAAAGGCAGTGTGCTTTATAGCACAGAGGGCGGAAGTGATGTCGTCCTCTGGGCCGGAACTGGAAGTGACCTCATCCTGGGGCCGGAACCGGAAGTGCTGTGTCCTTCCTGGAAATGGCGGCTCCTGGTGAGATTTCCCGGGTAAGACCTGCAGAGAACTCAGAAAGAGCGTCAGCGTACCCTGCCCCCCCCCTGGGCAGATGTATAAGCAGTATGTTCTAAGCCCTTCAGCTGCCTCCCATGCACACGTGTGTGACAATATAGTCTCCGTGCACCTCCTAAATTCTGTTAATTGTTGGACGACTCTGTTAGTCTTCTTTCACTACTTTAAAAACACTTTTGTTGGGTAGCTTATCCAGCATATTTTGATACTTTCATTAAACAAAGGCAAGGGAGTATCACATGTATTTTTAAAGTTTTAAGTTGTTTGTTTTTGTTTTGTCTGTTCTTTTAATGCTATTAATACTTTTGACTGGGCACAACATCTAATGCATTTCATATTATATTATTTCATTGATTACTGATAGTTCTGCATTTAGTAAGAAAATAATTGTATTTATTGCATGCTTTGTGGAGAAAATGTGTTACCTGGGAGTATAATGTTGTTTTTTCTTTCACATAACAGATTGTAAAATACTGTATAATAAGCTTATGCCAAATGTTAAGGTATGATGGAAGAACTGAAACTTTAGATATTTTTACATCAAAAACACTTATACAATGTATTTAAAGAAATATTCAGTAACTTGAAACAGCTGGTAAGATTCACATGTTTTGACTCTTCAAAAGTCATTTAGATAATTAATACTCTTCTGCATAATAACATAAGAACACTAAATTCTCTGAATTCTATTTCTAACATACATTGAAATATCTAAAAATGACAAGGAATGAGGGACAACAGTGTTTGGGTATGCCGATCAGTGCAGGGATCTGCGTAACACCAGGTACTGGAGTGTTCTAATGCTACACTGTGTTAAAAAAATGGGATAAATTGGGGTACTCAAATGTTGTTAAGGAATCAAGCTAGAAATTTCACAAAAGTTATTTCTATTTCAGAAACCCATGGTGAAGTTTAAAAAGTCAATTTGAAGGTGAGAGACATAATGTTTTAAGACTCTGAGAAAAATTAGAATAAAAATACTAAAGCAACAGCATTTCTTTTTACAGCATCCCAAATGTTTTCTAGTGTTCTAATGTTTTATTGCAAGTGTTCGCTGAATATGATTGATGACCTTTGTTGGACTGAATGATTTGTTCTGGTTAGAATTATTGCAATTGTCTAAAAAATCATCAGTCCATTTTTTCCACTGTGGATTGTCTTGTAGCTAAGTTTTCAAATAGTATTACTGTAACATTGTCCTTTCAATTTAAAACACTGTGAATGTTTTTACTCAAATGTTATCAGGTGATGCTCTGATACCCACACCTACTAATGTTAAGATCTTTTGAATTTTTCAACAAATCAAATTAAGTAAATAACTGACTTTTTGATAAGACTATTGACTTTCACTATGTAGCCAGTACCATTTGAGTTACTATAGATTTGTACCATTTAAAAGCCATTAATTTATTGCCAGATGCAAGACCTTTGCATTCTAAGCACAGTATTGTGATAGTGTTTTTTACACTACAGCTTTCCTTGTCATTTCTGTCATCTTGATTAATTAGAAGAATCATAACCTTTCCAACATTTTGCAGAAGAGAGAGAGACAGAGGTTAGGAGCACGCACTGATAGAGTGCATTGCTGCACCCACCAACATGACGTGACACCTCAGCACCACACTAGTTCAAATAGAATTGAACAGTGTGAGGTTTTTATGGTGGCTGGAGCGCATATTCTGCCACCAACCCCCAGGTTGGAGGGCCTACATGCAGGGCTGAGTGCAGATTAACGTCATACCCAGGACAGAGCAATTGCAGGTTAAGGGCCATTCTCAAGGGTACAATGGAGTAGATTCACTTTTGACATTTACAGGATTCAAACCGGCAACCTTCCAATTGCCAGTGCAAATCCCTGGCCTCAGAAGCACCAAGATATATTGAGCTGTTTAAAACTAGTTATGTTATGTTATGTTATGAAAAGTGTGCATGGAAAGACTAAATAATAAAACAGGAGAAGCAAATGTATAGGTGAGTGGG
Organism: Polypterus bichir lapradei; assembly: GCA_026402145.1. Taxonomy (NCBI): domain Eukaryota; kingdom Metazoa; phylum Chordata; class Cladistia; order Polypteriformes; family Polypteridae; genus Polypterus; species Polypterus bichir. Next base: position 10,931,086 of record JANRMT010062794.1, on the reverse strand, counting down.
TTGACTTTTTGTATTACTTTAGAGTGCTAAAAATGGAAACTAGCTTCTATGATAGTACCCAGAGCTATAAATACATCATGCCTCTAAGCTCCATGTTTGCACTATACAAACTATTTATAGCTTTTACTCATATAAGAAGCAAACTTCAAAAATGCATGATAAATATGGGGCTACATAAAGAATTAGAGTTTACATCTTTTAAAAAAAAAAAAAAAACGCCGGTGCAGTGATTGACACTTCTGCTGACAACTACAGAGTCATTGAGTCCATATCTTGGCTTAGTCTTCATTATGTGGAGTTTGTGCATATTTTTAGCCAGTACAGGGTTAACCTCTAGTTTCCTTCCACTTCTTGAACACATGAAGTGTAGGTTAACTAATGAGGAGCTTACATTTTAAAAAGCTGGTATCTGGAAGAGTTGCTGCAATCCAGAGGGCAGCCCATAGATTTAGACTTCAATGGTATTTGATGGAAATGATATACAAATTGATTTGTTTCCTTTATAAATGAAGGCCTTAATAATAATAACAATAATGGTACAGGATATTAATGTGATTTTATTCTTTGTTTCATGATGTAGCCAACAGTATTACCTGTGATGTGATAAAAACACAGCAAAAACAATTTTAATAATAGTACTGAGGTTTACAGCAACATCAGATAATATCTGTTAAACACTTGATATCAAAACTATTACACATAATGCTACTCTGTTGTTACTTCAGTAGACTACTAACTTTAGCGTAGTGGCAATTGATGTAGTGTTAGTAGGCTTACCAGAAATTGGACAAATTTACATTTATCCAGGAAAAAAAAAGTTGCTCCTGCCAAATGAAAGAAGTCCACAACACGGCCATGGAGTATTTATTATTACACCTGGATCGCTTGAAAGTTTGCCATGCAAAATGCAACCAGACAACCTAGAGATTAAAACAAAGTAACTAATGATCTCCTACTTCAGAACAAAGAAAACAGACGAGGATTGTGAAAACTTTGCACTCAGCTTTATATGAGTTTAAAATGGACTGAACAAAGCTAAACAAAAGAAAAGATGAGTGAACACAAATAATTTTTACTACCACTATATAAAATGTTCAGCAATGCTCTACGATTAATAAAGAAGTATGGTTACATACATTAATGATATTGCATGGCAGGTTTTGTATAATTAGTTCTGTACATCTTCAGTCTGAGTTATTTTTATTTACTATAAAATACAGAAATATTTCCGAAAGGCTTAATTGAATGTATTAACTGTAATATTATTCAATCGCTGGCTGCTTTTTGTGAAATAAAAATTCATAATGCCTTCAGCCTTTTTTTAGCAATAAACAGGGAGTCATTACTTTAATTCTAGTGAAAACCTCTTGCCATATAAAATGCTTAATAAACATATTTAACACATCTGCTCACATTTGTGAATTGTGTATTTGAAAATGTAAACATAAAAAATACTAGTGGTATTTTGCTTTTGGCTGTATGGGTCTCTAATGTAAAATTAGAAATGCAATAAATGGAAGGTAAACTTTGATTTTGTAATAAAGAATTAGACGTTTTACGTTGCCCAGTCAGTTCTTGAATCAGAGTCAAGGCTAAATCGAAGGAGGAGACCACAGAAGACTGTAGAATACAATACTTGCACAAACTTTATTGATTTTTATGTACAATTATGCTGCTTGGCACTTTGAAGGTGCTTTTTGTCTCTGTTAAAGAAAAGTGTGTTCTAGAGGGATGGTATGTTATTAATCAATCAAATATATTCTGATTGAATATATGGCCTTGTTAAATCTAGTATATGAAATGTTTCCCCTTACATCCATCAAATAATAAAATTATATTGATATGTATTATTGAAATAATGACATCTTTATGCAAATTATAATTTTTACTTGTGTTACAACTGTTTTCAAGGTAGGATTTACAAGCAAGAGAAAGAAATCATTTCACTGGAAACAAACATTGCATGACGCATTGTTTGAAATTTGCCTTAAGTCAGAGAACAGAGTATAAGAATGCTGCAAGATTATTACTTCACTGTACTGCTATGTGAAGTGTTTTTTGCAAAAATTGAGAACTTGAATCTCAAACTATATACACATCTATGTACATATGCTGGGAACCTGTTCAAGTCATGTTAGGGGAATGATTTTATAGGACGACTTTGTGCATTTTACCTCACTTGGGTGTCATGGTTATAGCCATGAATATCATTCCAGTTCTGACATAACTAATCTTGTTTTCCAAAAGATAGAACTTGACTTCCATCCATCCATCCATTATCCAACCCGCTATATCCTAACTACTGGGTCACGGGGGTCTGCTGGAGCCAATCCCAGCCAACACAGGGCGCAAGGCAGGAAACAAACCCTGGGCTGGGCACCAGCCCACCACAGAGAACTTGTCTTTAGGTTTCAAACTTATCCTCAGATATCAAGGATGGTGCTCTTTCTGGAAAGTTCTACAGAGCGCTTGGAGACTCACATGTTAGTTGCAAAGGAGTCTTAAGTGAATTACCATCACAGAGACAAACTGTAGTCTCTGCCAAGAGTGAACTGAGAAATGGTGGAATCAGACAGAAGAATTCCTAATAGACGTTGCATCATCATTTTCAGTGCTAGCACTTTCATAGGCACAATCTAATCCCTAAAAAGCACTTGTACAGTCATGGTGATGATAAACTGGATTCTCTTAATAATAAGCATGAAAACCATTGGTCCTCACTGAGCATTTATCCTTACCCATTATATAAAGGGTAAATGGTTCTTTTTGAAGAGGCTGATAAGAACTGAGAAACATCCCTCTGGAATCTAAATCATTACATTACATATATTAACAGCATAAGGACGTTCTTAGGTTAAATAGGATTACACTTGTCCATCCAGTTCATACTGAGGCAAAAATTAGCCTTGATAAAGTCACATCAGTAATCATTTTGCCTGAAAGAACTGAACTCTCTGCTTACAACAAGACTAGTGATGGAGGATGTTTCGATGGCAAGACGCTAGAGGTATCCAGGAACAAAACCAAATTGACACTTCTTTTACATCTTCAAAAAACAAATGGTAAACATTAGTGATCATAAGTGCTAATACCATTGTCTTTTAGCCATTTATTGTTTTCTGTGTTTGTGATTTAATATGAAAATTGCCAATTTGATGATCTAATTATAAGACAATTTTTGATATCTTTTTTCTACTGATATGTACATGTTTTTGTCTCATAATGCAATGATTGAATGGTGTTCAGCGCTATGTAATTTAAGCATACTTTGTTTTTTTACCTACAAAAATATTCCTGACTAGCAAACATTGAAATGATAAATCATAACATTTAATAAACATTAAGTATAATATTTACTTTTTAAATATGGAGTTAAATTAAGTGTGTTTGAGATTACTGTTTTATGATATTCTGCTTATTCAACACTTTTTTTAAAAAGTTACTTTTTCAAATGCATTAACTAGTTCATTCTGCTCCAGACAATGTCAGGTGAGATATATGTATATGTATATAAAACAAATTGTATTATTATTATTATTAACTAGATGAGGAAACAGATCAATGTACCAAGCCCCACCAATGATTGCTGACAGATCTGTGATGCACTTTCAAGGAGAATCTATCATGATATTGATAAATAACTACACAGATATTGTAATCAAAGAAGTGATGTTTTGTTTCTTTAAAATGACCAACCTGTTTAAAGAAATACTGAATATGGTATGATCAGGCTCCTATACTTCACTGCAGACCTGAAATTCACACATCTTCATATTTGTGGAAATATATGAAGTAAATAAAAAGACATTAGCTTCCTCCTTCTTCACAGTTCCATTTTGAATAGCTATATAAATTTAATTAATTTTTGTGTGTGGATAAATGTGCCCTTCAATGGAATAGGGTGCTACTTTCCACTCAGTGTTTCTGGTGCAAGCTTTTTCCAGCTTGCAACCTTATACTGGACTAACACTGAGAATTGGTATGTAAGGACCATGGATCTAAAAAATGTTTGGGTCGATGAAGAAAAATCTCATTGAAATATTGCAGAAATCTGTTATGATTCATCCACATGTTCAGAACAAATAAAAGTCTTAATTATTTAATTTGTTAAATTAAATAAAGAAAACAAAAGCAAGAGAAGAAAATAAAAAACACAAAATTACTAATCCAAAAGAAAAGAAGACAAATTTCAAAAGAAAGCCAAACTTAAAAAGGTGCATAAAAAAAATAAATCAATAAACAAAATTCCAAAATGAAAACATCAAATGGAAAAATAGACTCAGCAAAGAGCAAATGGATTGCAACAGATCTTTTTGCAGAAGCCAGGCTCTGTACGTTAGGTTTTAATTCAATAAGCCAGAATCTTTTTCTTTTTTTTTTTTTTGACACTTTAGACACTAATTTAACTGCAGGAACATTTTATACGATATGGTTGCCATGATGTTTTGGCTCACATGATATGTATAAGCACTCCACACAACAGCATACTGACCAGATGCACAAACAGACAGCACACATAAAAAATAGAAACGCAAAATGGCAGTACACCCCAAAAAAGCCCAACAAAATGGTGCTGACAATGATATGTAACGTCATAACTATAGATAACACTTTATAATAAGTATTCATTATATTCATTAAATCCTTTACAAACTCTTACAATAGGTTAATAGTTTAGATTACATAGAACAAAAACTAATACTTATAAATATTTTTTAAGATATGAAGTAGTGTAAATTAATGTTTGTTAATGACTTGATAATGAAAATGTAGTGCTTTCAAAGAAATATATTATCATTTAATGACATTTAAAACTATTTGTGCATGAACTAATAATCCATTAACAATGAAATTTATTACAAAGCGTTACAGAGTGTTACAAAAATAAAAACTATTGACCACATTTGTGACATTATTTAATGTCGGCAGCAGTCTGCACTGACCCGTGTTTGCCCCTACCTAATAAGACACACAAGCAGCTGATTAGGGTCCCGAGGCCAAAAATGAGACTATCACCTAGCTAATTAATTGTCCAATGGTGTTTACTCATTAATGAGCTACAGTCTCACAAACTCCATTGCAGTGTCATCAAATATCAGTGATGTCACCCAAAAGAGTATATCCATGAAGAACAGTGAAATGTAAGAGGAAAAAAAAGAAAAAAAGTTGTTAATATTAAAACTGGAACTAAATATTAAATCTTTTTCATTTATTTAAAATGCTTGTCTGCTCAGATGGTGGTCTTTAATCTAAGTCTCTAAAAGGCACTTACATGTCTCATTATAGAATGTATCAGCCAGTCTTTTTTGTAATACTTTATCATTTTGGACTCTTAGGCACACAAGGTTTTTTAAGTAATCTTAAATAAGCTATTATTGTCCTAAAGGTACAACATTGTTGAGCTTATCCTTGAAAGAATGCCAAAAAGATTACCATATAACAAGGTGCTTTAGATGGGCTTTTGCCTGTATACATCAAAGTAAGCTGGTGGTTTTGGGGAATGCAGCCCCCCAGCCTGTAGCCTCTGACTTTGGGTCAGTATTATAAACCTCTCAAATAACCAAAGGGTTAGACCATCATAGTTTACCTTGTAAGGCATTAGTTATATGTAAATGCAGCCCCTGTGTATTTAGAATAACCTAGAACCACTATGGTTTAACAAAAACATTTTAGGATAACAAGCTGTGACAAGAGAATAGATTTCTATTCTATGTTGTGCTCTTAAGGTATCTTAGATAAATAAAATCTTTTATATGCATATTGCTGGAGTCTGTAGAACCTTTGTGAATAAGACCAGTGCTAGACCAGTGACTGAGGATTTTTCTTGCAGCTAGCTATTGAGTTGTGTAATTTACGAAAATTTTACTTTTGTAGAAGTTGTTTCTTGAAGTTAGTTTCTAATTGTGGAGTATTAGTGTTGTTGTATGTCCATAATAGCCATAATGGTCTCATTTAGCAAGTTCAGCCTGGGGTAAAGTAACTGTATAAAAAATTCAAACTTTTACAACAGTCAGTCTCTAAAATGTGGAATGGTTGGGTGGTTGATACAATCAGTGCATATGTATGTTTTTGTGTGTAGTACTTATATGAAAAAGACTTTGGAAATGCATTTTAGTGCTCATGGCCCTCTAAAGACTGATTGTGCACAGTCAGGGTGTAAAGCAAGATGTGCAAGCTCTTTGTACTTTTGTTGTTTTGATTGCTTTTTTGGGCTGGTAAGAGTACCTGTCAAGAATTATCAGTATATGTGTTTTTGTCTTCTTGTCACTGCAAAAAGTTTAACACATTTCACACAAATACTTTTTTTTTTAATTATTTTATTGAAATCACACAACATTACATACAAATAGATCAATTTTACAAAAATAGGATTGAAAACAAATCAACCTCCACCCCTGAGAAAGAGAGCATGGACAGCAGAATAAAACTTAAAGCTAGTAAAAATAAGTAAATAGATAAATTAATAAGTGAATAAAGATAAATGGGGAAGAAAAAGAAATGGGGAGAGAATTTGCTTCCTCAGTGCTTTAAAAGCCTATTCTAAAATGTTACTGATTAGATCCTGCCAGGTTTTGAAACACACAAATACTTTTTATGTACCTATAGGCTTTGACATCTACATTATTAAATGCCTTCAATAATGTACAATTTGGTGCTTTTCATTTTATGCCAGGTCAGTAATAATAATAATAATTCTTTGCATTTATATAGCGCTTTTCTCATTATTCAAAGCGCTCAGCAATTGCAGGTTAAGGGCCTTGCTCGAGGGCCCAACAGAGGAGAGTCCCTTTTGGCATTTTACGGGATTAGAACTGACAGCCTTCCGATTGCCAGCACAGATCCCTTGCCTCAGAGCCACCACTCTGCCTACCACACATTATATGAAAAAATATACTTAATATATATATACAATTATAAAACCTCAATGTGTCATGACCACTGGGATTTCTTGCTTAAAGTCATGATGAACCACTCCTACAAAATCTAATGAATGTTACGACAAAAGGAAACACATAGCCAGGCCAATAATAAAACACAACTAAACAAGAGATCATTTATCAGTTTTCAGGGAGCCAATTTCATAATCAAGAAATACATTTAAAGTTGTAACTACAAACTTGTTAACCTTCTTAGTGTATTTTCCTTTATTTCCTATTTTCAAATTTGGATGCATCCTGAAACAAATGGCTATTTTATATAAAAGGCTTCCATAATGTCATGTATGACGTGCCTTTCCACTACAAAATATCATAACGAATAGATGCAAAAAAGGTAGCACCTAGGAAATTAGGGAACTGGTATATCTACACACCCATGAAAAAATACAAAAAATGGTCACTAAATTATGTCATTAATTAAAATAATTAATGCTTTGTTTATTGATTTACTTATTTGTGTAAACCTGAGAAACAGTACAAGATGCATTCATTTACAGTGTCACTATAGTTAAGCTATCACAAAAATCTACTTAGATTGTACAGTAAAATAAGTTATACCTTAAGTTTTATTATATTTCTTTACAAGATATTCAGTACGTTTGAAAACTCAACAATTATTTTTTTAACAAGTCACTTCTGCATAAGGTGTTTGAAGATAAGATTAAGTTTTTGCTAGTAATATTTGCTGATCATTAAATCAAAAGCAGGTTTCATGCTGCATGTTTGTTAGAAATGAAAGTAAGAAGTACACTGTGGTTTGTAAAAGTGACAAAAAACTTGATCCGAATAAAATATTTCTTATATAGTACTTGAAAAATTCATATATAATAAAATAAATGAAAACACTGTTGATAGCAAGCTAACAAAATGTATTGCTTACTCTGCTTTAAGTGGAGATTTAAAAAGCATCCTGCAAATCTAACAACTCAATTTAAAACACAGAATTACTCGATTAAAGTAATGTTTCAAGTATGTAATATGTAAAGCTTGTAGTGTGTGTAAATTTTGGAATTTCATTGTTATTAATTATAAAGTTGTTGAGACCGTGGTGCTGTGGTTAGCAGTGCTGCTTTATACATGCAGGAACCGAGTAGGAATTTACAGTTTGAGCAGAGTTTGCACAAATATGTATTTTCTCTGGATGAACCTCTCATATTCCTGTTATGAGTGAAAGTGAGTCTAGTGAATAAGAGTATCCTGTTATAGATTAGCATCACATCTAGTGCTTTTTTATGTCTTGGGATCAATGTTACTGGAACACGTTCCATGCTGTACATGACCCTGAAATGGAAATAGTGGGTTATGAAAATAGTTGAAAGAATAGATTTGTTTCTGAACCGTTTCTGTTTCAGACATTTACACAAATATGGAACACGATCATTTCAAATTCCGTGAAATTGCAATCTGTTCAAATAGCAAATAATTCACATGTATTCAACTTCTTAGATGAACTGGAAAATAACATTCTCACTATAAAACACATCAACATTACACTTACTAAAGACAATAGAATAATTGCAAAGCAAAATGTAAATATGCTTCATGCAGAAATTGGAAATCAAGTTCCATTTTCCACAGAGGATGGAAATCAATTCCCATCATCTTTGGAATTATAATTGAAAGAAGAGACACCAGATGAATAATAACCGAAAATAATTCAATAATCTGAAAATGTTCCCACAGACGGTGCTGCAAATATTTTTGTAGGATAATAAATCCAAACACACACTTAAAATAAGCAATAAACAATTAAAATTTAAGTATAAACAAGGCTTTACATAATTTTAGGGTAGGTCTCAGTGAAAGAGTAAGATTTTGAAATAAGACTATAAAAAATCATAAACTTAATCATAATAAAACATCCATTATTCAATGTTACCATAATAACCAACAGCACAAAGGAATTATTAAGTGTTCTTAAAAAATGCATTACTCTCAGCTATGTTATACAACAGAAACAGTGTCGAATACGAACACTGGAAGTAGCGCAAGTATTCGTGCAACTAATGGTAACCTCTTTATTGCCAAGTCAATAAAAAGATAATCAAGGTAAATTCATAAAAAAACTGCTCTTTATCATTCCCAAATAATGCCAAGGCTTCAATGTTACATCTTCATAGCTCAAACATGGACTGATGTGGGCTTCTGTGGCTCAGCTTTATTTCAGATGTTCCTATAAACAATACCATAATGGATGGATCCAAGTTAATTTTGGACATGTGTTTCCTCTTGGTCTTTAAAACCTGGTGCAGTACTAAAATCAGCCTTTATAAGGTTTACAGAGCGGTCACACTTGGGACACAAAGTAAATATATTCATTATTATATCAATCAGCTTTACAATTAAAATTTGAAAACAAAATATAAAGCAGACTGAAAAAAATAAAACTAATAAATTGTTAGAAGCTTTCAAACTTCTGCTTGGTAAATGTCTCTCAGAAGTGAAGTTTAGTGTCAATCCATAACTCCAAATTACACCCATTTTGGGCAAATATGCATCTGTGTATAAATGTATGCTGACAATGGATTTGTGACCAAACAATGGTTGAGTTGTGCCATATGCCTTTACAGCCAGTGAATGCTTAAGCTGTATAAAATAAAAGTATGAATGCATATTACATAGTGATATTTTAGAACTGCGTTAAAATTAGTTTACATATGTCAGCATACATGTTTGCACTATCTGAAGACATTTAAAATAATTTTACGTATCAATTCATTTTGATATTTAATACATAATTCTATGTATAAAGAACTATAAATTATATATTATTTAAAGATTATTATTATTATAGACCAAATTATTTTGTCAATTACACATGTTCATAGTTTGAAATATAATTTCCCTTACGTTAGCAACAGTACAGTATTAAGAGATCTGAGACCACTAAATTTACCTCAGCTACAGTACATCAAGATATCTAGGTAGCTTGCAAAACATTTACAGCATTTAAAAAAAAAAAAAAAATAGGCAAGCTCTCTATTGATCAGGAAAGCAGTTCTATATACAATATTGGATCTTTGGGAGACAAAATTAAGAGCCTGAAGCTTGACAAATTAAGAGCATTTAGTCAGAAAGCAACTGCAGGTTGTTGTATCCCCTCTGAAAGAGGTATGGTCCCAAAATGTAGAGCTTTCTCCATCTATAATTTAGGAGCTCTCTCCACTAAGTGTACCACCTACATTATGACAAACTCATTATATACTCAGCAAAAAAAGAAACGTCCCTTTTTCAGGACTGTGTATTTCAACAATAATGTTTTAAAAATCCAAATAACTTTACAGATCTTCATTGTAAATTGTTTAAACAATGTTTTCCATGCATGTTCAATTAACCATAATCAATTAATTAACATGCACCTGTGGAATGGTCGTTAAGACCTTAACAGCTTACAGAAAGTAGGCATTTAAGGTCACAGTTCTAAAAACGCAGGACACTAAAGAGACTTGTCTACCGACTGTGAAAAACACCCAAAGAAAGATGCCCAGGGTCCCTGCTCATCTGCGTGAACGTGCATTAGGCATGCTGCAGGGAGGCATGAGGACTGCTGATGTGGCTAGGGCAATAAATTGCCATGTCCACACTGTGAGACGCCTAAGACAGCGCTACAGGGAGACAGGAAGGACAGCTGATCATCCTCGCAGTGGAAGACCACGTGTAACAACACCTGCACAGGATCAGTACATCCGAATATCACACCTGCGTGACAGGTACAGGATGGCCACAACAACTGCCCGAGTCACACCAGGAACACACAATCCCTCCATCAGTGCTCAGACTGTCCGCAATAGGCTGAGAGAGGCTGGACTGAGGGCTTGCAGGCCTGTTGTAAGGCAGGTCCTTACCAGACATCACCAGCAACAACGCCGCCTATGGGCACAAACCCACCTTCGCTGGACCAGACAGGAGTGGCAAAAAGTGCATGAGTTTCTGCATGACAGTGAGGAAGAGAAAACATTATTATTTAACTCACAGATATCAAGGACTGTGTTTTGAGATCATCATGCTACAGAAAACTATATGATTTGTTCCTGATTTATGCAGAAAAGGAGTTGGGCTGTGTGCACAGCATTAAGAGACTAACTTTTATCATTTATGAGGAAAGACTGACCTCTGATACATCAGAAGACCCTGTGCAGAATGTAAGATCTTTATGGACTAAAAGAATGTTTAAATTGATTCTAAGTGTGTATAATTAGAAGGGTGTATTCCTTAGGAATGCAAATGTCTGTTTGTTTCATGTTTTAGGACATTCCAATATATCATAAATTAAGATTTAACCTAAGCTATGTATAACCTCAGAATGAACTGCTAGGGTTTTTTTTCTTTTCTAGGATATAAAAGAGAGAACGGGTTTACTTTAGATATTCTGCCAAAATCCAAATCAGTTGACTGAGTTGGAAAGAGGCAGTCTCACATTCTCTCTACTCACCAAGAATTAAGAATAAAGAAATTATTTTTACTTTAATTGGGTTTAAGTTTTTCCGTTGTTTTTCGACTTCAGCGCTCTCAACAGCAATGTCAGTGTTCTGCCATGGCCAGCGAAGAGCCCAGATCTCAATCCCATTGAGCACGTCTGGGACCTGTTGGATCGCAGGGTGAGGGCTAGGGCCATTCCCCCGAGAAATGTCCAGGAACTTGCAGGTGCCTTGGTGGAAGAGTGGGGTAACATCTCACAGCAAGAACTGACAAATCTGGTCCAGTCCATGAGGAGGAGATGCACTGCAGTACTTCAAGCAGCTGGTGGCCACACCAGATACTGACTGGTACTTTTGATTTTGAGCCTCCCTTCATTCAGGGACACATTGTGAAACATTTTTAGTTTATGTCTTATGGTGTTGACTCTTTTAGTGTTCATGCAAATATTTACACATTAAGTCTACTGAAAGTAAAAACAGTTGAAAGTCAGGGGACGTTTCTTTTTTTGCTGAGTATATAAACAAAAAAACCCTAAATTCCATAAATATGGTAACCACCCATTGCATGTAGAGGAAGTAAGCATACACTGATGGCTGAATTGTTTGTACAGCTGCTCAACCTGTTTATTTGAAAAAGACTAGGTATTCCCTACCAATGTTTTGACTTGGTGAGATGCCCGTTACTTAATGCCTATTGGGGAGACACCAACTCAATCGCTATGTCTTACAGCCCTAAAGCATTATGTTATGTAGTGAAGCTGTCCTTCATCTGGCTTCTGGTTTGAGAGACTCCTTAGTGCTATGTCACTGTGTCACCCAGTTCTTCAACAACACTCAATGCTGTCGTTCACCTTCGTAACCCATTGAGCTGATTGGTTCCAACTCAATTTCATTATACAGTACAACTCCATCTTCTGAAGATTCTTAAATATGCATACTTTTCACCACAACGTCTACCGAGTCCTAATGAGTATGAACACAATTACCATCTTTACTTTACAGTTAATAAGAGTGTCAACTGTTATAATATTATTAAGCTTTTTCATGAAATCATTTTTCTTGCTGCATCAGGCTCAGTTATATGACCAATAGGGTATCTTAGCTTAAAAGATGAAAGAACAAGCCTATTTGGTTTCTCTTAGATGCACTGACTTCGATCTATTATCTTCTTCTACCTTTAATTGTAATCAACAATTCTGGTTGAACCCCTATTACCTAACATAACAATGGCACATTTACAAATGGAGATTAACTGCTACTCTCTGAAGCTGTTAAGCTCCACTCATACAGGTGAGTTATGGGGCATGATGAAAAAATTGTGGTCAGATAAACTAGCATAGTGTAGAATCTAATTGAGAATCTATTGTTTGGTTTAATACTGGAAGAGTATTGTGACGTAATGCATCACACCTGTTTTTTTTTTTTTTGGTAGTATACCACAGATGTGTTAACTACTAAAGTACGTCTATGAATTCAAATGATGTGAATCAGACTGATCTAATTTCTAGAAAAGGCCATATGCTGATGTTTTTTGCATTTGTGCAAAGTACAGTGCATTGTAGGTTAGTAAAGCTGTTACATAAATGTAACCATATGCTAAACAAGTTAAATGTCTTCAATACTAAAAAAATGTTTATGATTGCTTCTATTATATAGGTAACTTCTATAATCAGTTTGGTCTTTTAATGTAATATTCCATGCCATGTTGTAAAAAGATTCAAGGTAATCTCAAGAACAATCTCATTCTGTAAATGGCAATTTATATGTGGTCATCTATTACAATTATCTAGCAGATACACAAAAAGAATGCCCAAAATACCACAAAGGTTACATCTAAGTACCTCTAGATGTCTACTGTCATGTTCATGCCTCAACAATATAGCAGAAACTGAATGGGAATTGAATTCACGGGAGGATACCCAGGAGAAAAGAATGCCATGTTAAGTTTGCAGAACCATCTGGATGATACAGTAGAATGTTAGTAGCATTTTCTCCAGATGAATGGGCATGAAATTAATCTTATAGTTTTTATTTTTTGAGAATGTAACACGGACTACAAACAAATAAATTACACTTCTAAATATAGTTACAAAAGTATCATTATTTGGGGTACTATAATAACCATATACTGAAATAATATGCCATCTTTGAAGGAACTGTGAATGTTTTTTTTTTTTTCTAGAGGAAAACATCAGGCCCTTTCTCCATGAGTTAAATTTGAGCTTAAAGGAGTATTCTAGCGTTTCAGTGATCCTAAACATTTTTGCAAAAATACTTAAGAATGAAGCAAGAGGAAATATTTTAATTTTATGGAATGACTGAATCAAAGTCCAGAGCTAGCAGAAAGGTAACCCAAAAATCTAACAGAATTGAGCAATTTTCTAAGGAAGAATAGAAAACAAATGCTCAAAGCAAAAGTTATAATCTGATTAGTAAATACCTGAAGTGTTTGGTTGCTGGCATAGCTGCTGGTAAAGGATGTGTCACAACTTACCAAATTTAAATGACACTTGCTTTTATAATCAGGAATTATGTTAAATGAAGTTTTATTTTATGAATAGTGAAACAATATATATTTTGTATGTTTGTATGTATTTGGGTTGTTTTCTTTGATAACATGCGTTCAGAAAAAGAGTTTTAGATTAGTTGTTGTTGTGCATGTGCATCTAGGGGCCGGGAAATACTTAATGCTACGTAATGCATAAGCTTGCAGATGCTGCTATGTCTATATTTGCATGTGTACTTTATGTAAATCTGGAGGATTCCACCAGGTGGCAGTGTAAGACATAATCATTGTAAGAAAACAATGTCCTGTTTTGCTGTGTTGTAAGTTGAGGGAAGAAAGATGTTGAAGAAAAGAATTCTTTGCATTCTATTGCTATTGCAAAGGTGAAAAAAATAGATGGCAATAGTCATACCTTTAAATGTATTGCGTCATCACGATAGGGAATATGTGATGCTTGTATTGCCTATGTGAGAAATGGATGAAGAAAAATACCACAAATACTTTTTATATATCAGCATTTAGGTTTGATGATTTGCTTCGCCACACACCGTTCCGTTCATCAAACACCGAAGCACACGCATTGATTCTGTTGCCGCTGCGTTATCCTACAACGGCTGAATCCCCACTTCTTTTCTTGGACATTTCCATCTTTGCCCAAATGTATCTATCTTGATTTTTCCTTCCATTTTGTCTTTCATAAATCCACATTCACTTTCAAAGAGCTGGTAATTTGATGCCAGCTCTTCTGACAGGCATGTCTGTCACAATGGAGATGTTGATATTAAACAACAATACTGATGTCACGTACCAAAACTTGAACACACATGGCATACAAATTTTTGCTGATACTGCAACTTGAGCATGCGTCATGCTAATTTCTGACAACATGCTCAGAGGGCACATCAAAAGCACTGGGAATGCATGGTATCCATGATGTGTGCACGCAAGTGTTCTGTGAGTCAAGTATAAATTCAGCCTTAGGATCACCTTGCAAATTCTAATCAGGAATGTGGTACCCCAGAGTGGGGGCACTGTCGCTAACTATCTTGTCTCTTCCCTCTGCAACTCAGAAAAGACATCTCAGGAGAGTTACTGACCATGCCCCTGTTTTTCCAAAAGGTCCTGTCATTTCTGGTCTAGAATGTATAAGAATGGTCATCCCCGGAAGGAGGAGTCTCACTTGTGATCTGAGTCTTCAACAGGATGGAGGTCCCCAGGCAGACCCACCGAAACAGAATGGGAGTGGCTATTTCTATATTTTGAGTTACTGCACCCATGTGAGCACATTTCTTTAAAGTTTATTGATTTTTTTTGCTTTCTTGCAATTAAATAGGGTGATCTGGTTGGCACCACAAGAAAAGCTGATGTTTCACATACTTTTAAGCTGCACCTTCATTGACTGTGATGTCTTGCGGTAGAAGTCCATGAATACATTTGCTTTTCTTGCAGTACAGTTGTCTATCTGTACACCCAGCACTCTTATGTATTGTCACCTTTTGAATAAAAAGAATGTTTTCCTCTGCAGAGTGATGTTGAAAAGGAGGGAAGTATGAAATGTAAACATAGCCTGAGGGAACAGCACTTTAAAAAAATGAGAGAAAGAGATCCAGTGTTCTGCCCTAAATGCTGTTAACTATTACTGTTATTTGTGGAACTGTGCCCCCCTGTCACTGTATACGTTGATAACAAGGCATTATCATAGCTGAATGTCGATCAAATTTTTCCTGAAAGAAAAACAAGGGTTTTCTTTTTTGTGTGCTCAAGGTGTAATACTTGAAATTCAAACCCATTTATAGAACTAGCAGAGGGGCAATGTTTTATCTCCCTGAAGTGTGCAAAAGTAACTACAAATACTCAAAAACTGTCTGATAATTTTGATGAATATGGAGTATTTGGGCTATGGTCATTGTTCTTACTGATGGGAGAGAAATGATAAAGACAATCATACAGCTCGCTAGGTGTAGTCTACCATTTGTAGAATAATGACAGGGTGATAAAGGTGGTGCATAAGTGGCTTCACATGCAATGAAAATTTTTTTTTTTAAGGCATTAAGAAACTAGTAGACTGATATAAGGGAGAAATCAAAGTCTACTGCCTGTTTAGCAGGCAGGATCAATAACATTATCAATCAAGACCTACAAGGAGACATACACTTCTAAGACTGTGATAAAAAGCCATTAGCCATTTTAGGTCCAACATTTCAACCTACATTTGCAATAGAAATACAATTATTACAGAATATCAAAAAGAAATGTCCAGTAAAAAGCTTGTTTACAACCAGTTGATGTCAATCTCTTGGTTAGCAAGATTGTCTTCTGCTTCTACCTGCTTCTTTACTTACACAGCAATTTAGACGGTTAAAGCAGAAAATTATCCATAACTTGAAATGTTAAGAGCATGAGCAAAATGTCCATATTACATTTTAGTTAAGAAAGAGATCTGTTACAGAAAGGAAAAGGTACTTGGATCTCCAAGGGTTTAGCCTAAAAAGTCACTGTCATCTTCATCCACCATACAGTTTTCCTTTTTGACACTGCCTTCCCCAGCAAGTAACATTATACCTATGAAACTTTTATATCAGTTATTAGTATAGTAGCTATCATTAAATATTAGAATTACAGATTATTAATAATTGCAAGTGAATAACATCAAACCATTAGCTGTAAATCAATAACTTTAAATCATCAGTAGCTTGGTATTGTTAAAATTCCACAGATGGAATAAGTGAACTGAGAAACTGGAAGACTACATAGAGTAGTAAAATTAAAAAAGTTTCTAAAACGTTTCTGACATTTTTTTAAATAAAGGGTGGAATCTTTTTAAAGAACTGTCTTACATATACAGTATTTAAGTACATACACAGTATGATATACTGTATATATATATATATATATATAATATATACAGATATCAGTCTAATTATTGACAATGCAGTAATTCTGCCACCATCCATGTTTTATTTTTTTTTTAATCCCCATATATTATTTTATTTGAAGGGTCTAGTCTATTAAAGTTATTATGAATCCACCCTGCTGTATTCTTCTAAAGATTAATTTCATATTATAGCATTAAAGCAACCCAGATGAGACACATGTCAGCAAAGAACTGACTGAGGCATCCAGCAGGGCACACACAAAGCAACTCCTGTCAGGCCCCATTTAATGCTCCTATAGAGAGTATGTTTTCAATTGAACTTAATGAACTGATTATCATAAAATAGAACATATTAAGTAGTCTTCAAAGTGGAACTTGGCTCAGGAGAATCAAGGTGGTTACTGCTATGATCACAGCAGGCCTCACACAGTCAATACCTCATGCAGTCAGGGGTATGTTTCAAGGTATGTCATCAGCTTAAGACTTTCACTGCCATCTTTTAATGATTTTTCTGCTTTTTACTTTATAATAAACCATTTCTTAAAAGAGTGCGACTTTCTGAAATGTCCACTCGACATTTCCTATCATGAAGTCACTCTGCGCAGCTTGCACTTTCTAATCTATTATTAACACAAGAAGAGTTTTGGCCTTAGTGTTTTTTATCGAATCTTTTTTTTTCTTCTCCATTTTATGATCTAGTTGTCTTCTTTTCTTTATGGTCAGGATAACCTGTCATTGCTAGGAAAGAGAATTACATTAAATTGCACATTTAATTTTATTTTTGTCTGACTCTGTTGCTCACGTCTAGCCTTGACAGCAAAGTACAGCTGAGTTCACCCTTCTAAATCCCAGCTGTATGAGAAACATGGGCCCAGTTAGCTGCACTAAATCAGGAACTGACTTCTGTCTTGACATGGACATATTCTCTAGAGAACCTTTCTACATTTATAAAACCAGATCAGTCATTCAGGGATCTGCAATGGCTGTAACATAATTTGTATTGCTTTTGCAATACAAACAGAATTAGTTTATTTAAATTGAATCAAGAATTTAAAAATGTTGTTTAATTTCTGAATTGGACTATTAATTAAACATGATAATAAAACTGGGTTACCCATATATGGTTTTTCACAGTTAATTAATAGGGATGGATTTTGAAGTATGACTATTAATTGCCAACTCTGTGTGCACAATGTAATTAGAATGTGAACGATATATTTGCATTTTGAAGTGCATTTACTTTTTATATCATCATTTCAACCATCTTTGAAAGAGTGTAAATGAGAAAGTGCAAAGAAAAACATGCTGTTCACTGTGTGCATCATGCGTGATAACAACTGAGACAGCTGCAGAGCAGATTATGACATGCAGTGACAAGACAGTGGAAATCTGTTTTGCCTCTGCCCATTTAAGGAAAGAAGTAAATTATTTTTTTTAATATTGTCATACACAGTTTGACCTGAATCATCTTCTCTGGGAAAACTGTTTAACTCTTTGAGGGCTGAATATTTTTTCCAAAAAACATAGGTTTCTGAAAAGTAATAGTGTCACACAAACATCAACATAAAATATCTGTTGTTGTATGCTGTGGCTGCCAGTTTGCCAAGAATGTGCAGCAGGCTTGCTGCCAGGCTGTTTTCGCGTGGCTGAGGCAGCAGCAGCGGTCACTGTTGCCGTGCATTTCAATCTGGTTTCTACCTCTTGTCATTGTTAAGTGGCAGTCCTCCCAGGCGAACAGTGCCATAGGAGTGTCAGCTACTTGAACATGTTCAGCACCATAAATAGCTGGGGACCAATCAGCTGAAGCCAGAACCTCACAATTGTCTTTGATCGCTTGTATCAAAATCGGAGTCTGACAAGTCATAGTCCAGTTTAGAGAAAACAGGCAAAACGTCATCCCCGGAGCGTTCTGCTTTACACATCCACTTGGATCTCTCGGCAGGTGTCAGGGCCATTTTTGCCGTTGTTTGTGCCTTGCTACTCATGGGAGTGTAGGAAATCTCGATCAAAACCAGTGAAGCTAACTTTCTTTCTAGCAACAAGACTCCAACTAAAACATAATGGTTGGTTTTGTCAAAGTTGACAGTTGATTACTATCATCAACTCCTGCTTTTGACAAAAGTCAACATCAGCCCTGAAAGAGTTAATATGGATTTGGAAAGAGTGTTCTTCTCTGAACAGATACAGTGTATGCAGTATGTAGTAATGGTCCAGGACATGAACAAAAGCCAATCTAAAATGGCATTCAACAGGCGCCACTAAATGAAAGAGGACATTGACAAAAGAAGTGCCACTAAATGAAAGAGGACATTAACATATGAAGTGCCTATCTATGTACCATTATGGGAAGAAAAAAGGTTCAAAGGCGATAAACACTCTTAACTACTGCAGTAGCATTCTTCCAGGCCACCAACATAAGAAGTACAAGAGTAATATTCCCAAAAAGATTCTCATAAGGAGCAAGAATCAAGAGAAGAGAATGTGTAAAACCTGCTATGTCAAGGTCATGATAGATTATTCAAAGCAAGTGATTCTGTAGCTGATTCAGGAAGTAGCCTCAAGTGGAGATTTAAAAAGCCAATCACTAAATGTATGTAATGTTAGGAGCTGAGCTAGGGCAAAGGCTTACCTTCTCAGAAATACATCCAAAAGTTTACAGAATAAAGGAGAGGATACAGTATGGTTGCTATTCACTCCCATTGAGACAAGTACAGTTTTATCCATCCATCAGTCCATTATCACAGCCTCATGATATTTTAGGTGCTACATGTTTTCTTATCATCATCTCTTCCCTTATTGCTTGAACTTATATAAAATTTATTTTTGTTAAAAGTTCATTTTAAATTTAGTTCAATATATTGTTGTACATAAAGTAGTTTTTATTCCTGAGCTTTCAACCCCTACCAGGGGTCTTCATCAGAGGATAATGCTTAGACTTACAAGAATCAAAGGCAATATATAGCAATAAATTACGTGGGGGGGGGGGGTTAAATCCGTGTGGTTGGGAGGTTATTGAGTGTAATGTCTTGTTTATTATGAATAAGTTCTTCTTAAGTTTGCATATGCTGGATTTATGTCCAAGTGTCTGTTGATGGCGTTCTCATTTGATAACCAGGATTCAGCCAGCTCTCTGGCACTTTTAGTATTGGCTTTAAATTTTACTTGTACATTTTCCCAATTAAATGTATGTCCTGTTGATTTCGTATGCATAGAGATCAATGATAGTGAGTCCTTTTTTCTGACGGCATTGTGGTGTTCCTGTATACGTGTTGCGATTCTTTTTGAAGTTTGTCCAATGTATACCGCTGAGCACGAACTGCATGGAATGCTGTATACTGCGTTGCGTGTTTCTGCTGTCAATTTTTTGTTTTTAGCATTAAAGAGGACCGTGTGCTGATTGTTCATGGGTTTGTGTGCT
Organism: Polypterus bichir lapradei; assembly: GCA_026402145.1. Lineage (NCBI taxonomy): Eukaryota > Metazoa > Chordata > Cladistia > Polypteriformes > Polypteridae > Polypterus > Polypterus bichir. The sequence goes on along the minus strand of JANRMT010062794.1, from coordinate 10,910,931 downwards.
ATTCTGACACCTGACTTGGCCAGGATGCGTGCTGCACCTTCAGGCACATTGTAGTGATGAGGGAGTGAGTAGCAGGTGGGGTGGGGGTTCTGATTCAAGTCAATTGTTTGCTGAGTTTTTTGGCGTCTTCTGTGTAGGCTTCGATTAAAGAATGTTTTTGAGTATCCGTTTGAAGTGAAAAGGTGGAAGAGATAGCGTCTCTCTTTCATTTTTGTTTCCTTCGTATTACAATGGGTGTGGACTCTTTTGAATAGAGTTTTAACACAGCTCTGTTTATGAGATACCGGGTGGTTGCTGGCGAAGTGTAATATCTTGTCTGCGTAGCATTCTTTACGGTAAACACTAGTGGTCAGGGTGGCGTCATTATTTCTTTCAATGTAGATGTCCAGGAAGCTGATGTGTCTGTTAATTTCTTTCTCCATTGTGAATTAGATTACAGGGAATATTGACTTGATGTGGTTGTAGAATTCATTCAGCTGATCATTTTTTATTATGACGAATGTGTCATCTACATAGTGTATCCAAATTTTGGGTGTGCACTGAGATAGAGCCACGTTTTCAAATCGCTGCATTACCAGTTCTGCTAGAAGTCCTGATAACAGCGATCCCATTGGCGTGCCTTCTTTCTGAGTGTAGTATTTGCCGTTGAAATGAAAGTGAGTTTTTTGGCAGAGTGATATTAGGTACAGTATGTCAATCGACAGTTTAGTTCTTGTCTCTATGGTGGTGTTGCTTTCCAGTTTCAATAATAGAGTTTCTGTAGCCAGATGAATCGGTATCATGGTGTATAGCGACACAACGTCAAAAGAGACCATGATTTCACCCTCGGCGACGGATACATCTTTTAAGCGCTGTAATGCTAACTCAGCGCTGTTCACAGAATATTCTGAGTCATAAGTTAAATGTCTGAGTAACTGGAAAAGTCTTTTTGACAAGTTGAATACGTGATTAATTTTCTCCCTTTGTGGATCTCAAGCTGCAAATATGCAAACCGTATCACAGACCTTCTCTTCCATTGTTGTACATTTATATAACAATTCCTTACATTAAAAGAGGGTTACATTATAAGATTTTTGCAACCTGTCCAGAGGGTATCCTGCGGGAAAAAAGGAGACTGTTGTGTAAACTGAAACATCCCTGTAAACAAGGGGAAAAGTTATGTTTACAGGAAAAGGAAATGTACCAACATTTTGATATGTGTGAAACATGGGGGCATAGGATCAAATTTCAGGACAGGCATTGCCTTTGTGGAGACTGCACATTATCCCTTTGTCTGTATAGGTGTTCTTCATGTACTCTCACAATTCATCAATGTGCACATTAAGGCAGTTTGGTGTAAACTGTGTGTGACCTGGGTTCCTGTCCAAGTTTATTTACTGTCTTGTGTTCAATACTGTTTTGAAAAGCTTTGGCCTTCCACAATCCTGAAATGTAATAAGTAGTTTTTGATAAATAGTGAAAGTCAGAGATTTGCCATGCAGCACAGGGAGCAACAACAGTGAATTAATCCTTGATTAGGGAATCCACCAAGCCCACCTATAGAAACATTCATTTACCTAGCCACTCCAGAGCATTAACAATATACACAGTTCTCTCTGCTGCATCCCTTACCTGGTCCTAGCAAGCTTCCCAGTAAGCATGCTGTTTCATTTACATGTCTGCTCTCCATACAAAAGTATACAGTCTAACAAGGTCATATCCAGTATACATTCTTGTAAACATATAGTTCACTGGAAAGTAAATGTCCATAAAATATCAGAATAAGGTGTAGCAAAGACTGGGTTGCAAAAATGGCAAAAACATACACAGTAAATGAGAGGAAAACCTACACTGATGTGGGAAGATGTACAAAGTCCACCTATGGAAGTGGCGGGACCATAATTTGAAGGTTGGACCGTGACAGCTGTGTATGTTTAATTTTTTAACCTTTGTAGTTGATAGATTTCAGGTAACAACAACAACAACATTTATTTATATAGCACATTTTCATACAAACAATGTAGCTCAAAGTGCTTTACATAATGAAGAAAGAGAAAAAAGACAAAATAAATAATTAAAATTAGGGAACACTAATTAACATAGAATAAAAGTAAGGTCCAGGCCACAAGACCACCCAGCCCCCTCTAGGCATACTACCTAACATAAATAAACCTCAGTCAGTCCTCATTATAGGTAATAGGCTTTAATCCTAAAAGTTATCAAACTGAACAAGAGTGTAGTGTATTCTTATAAAGTTGAAAGGCATAGCTGGATTCATAGTTTTTGCTTAGTTAGAAACTGCAACCTTTGATTCGTATGGGGAATTGACCTTGAGCTTCTAATAATGATTCAGTAGCATTCTGTGTTTTAAGAAACTGAAAGGAATCATGGCACATTCTACTAACACAGATGGAAACAAGCAAGACTGCTGCTCATTTTAAGTGAGAAGGTGGGTAAAGAGTGGTTGCTTTAATATATACCCCTTTCGAAAGAATTTTTCTCTCAATCCCTGCTTTTTGCAAAAACTGAGCCCTCTCTAAGTTCAGTTGCTTTTCTGACTTTTTTGTAAAGAGCACAGCCCAGTTGCTGTTTGGGCAAAAAATATGGATACTTTCATGGAGCTTGCTATCTACCCCTGTTTAGCTGCTGGACGCTTTCCAAGGAGCTCTGTCTCCATCAAGAAATTTTTTTTTTTTTCTTCACTTTTCATTTAACACTAGAATTACCAGAGCCTACGAAAAAACTCGTAGATCCGTCCCACCTTAAATCACTTCTTAAAACCGCTCTCACCTCTCCGCCAGCCTCCTTTGTCCTGTAAATGTGCCGATAAAAACAAACTGCAAGCAGCCGGCTATTCCATCCCCCCACCGACTCAGAACGTGCACAAACTTCTTCCAGCTCATGCCTCGATTATCTGGGAGTGAAGTGGAGTTTTAGAGTGGAAATAATAGATTGTTATTTGGAACACACGCATTTCATGTGTGTTCCGTTTCTACAGTAATCTGTGTAAACACAATGTTAAAACAGAAACTTTTTCATATTTTAGTAATAAATGTCACAAAATGTAGACATAAACTATAAAATGTATGAAGCCTGACAGCCAAAGAGCAAATACACTTTCATAAAAGGTTCAGGACTTTTATAACAGCTTCCGTGGCGTACTGGTAAGATTTCGTCACTTAGAGCACAGCAGACTTGTTGTACCTCAAGAGATCTGAGTTCGAATCTCCGCTAGGGAGAAAATTTATTTATTTTTAACCTTCGCCGTTCTGCCTGCCTGAACTCCCTGTCTATCTATATAGTAATAACAGTAATTTTATTATTATATAGGAGCTTCCCTGTCTGCCTATCATATAGTGCCTTTCCTTCCTACCTATCTACAGTATATATCTATCCCCTTAGCTGTTTTTTATATATCTATTATACAATGCCTTCCCTGTTTATTTATATATCTAGTGCCTTCTCTGCCTGTCTGTCTGTCTGTAGCGCTGAACTTACTGCTCTGTACTATTCTGTCTTCTGCATGTCCTGGAGTACAAAAGATACAGCAACATGTGCGAACTGGCAAGATCGGGGAAAAAACACGCGGTCACTGATTATAAACCGCAAGATGAATGAAAGAGACAATATATGTAAAAACATCATCGCACTAATGCAATATTATTTGAAAACAAACAGCGTCAGATAGGGTTTGAATATGCTCCCGATCTGACACTGTTCGTTTTCAAATAATATTGCATGTACTGTGCGTTGAAACTGCTGCACTGAATCAGCAGACTCCTTCTGTAACAGCGTCAGCGTGTATTCAAACCCGATCTGACGCTCTTCTTTTTCAAATAATATTGCACGTATTGAACTATTTTAGAATAAAAACATACATTTGATTTCAGTCAGTCTGTAAGAGCCAGTGTAAATGCATGATAATTATAAAGGTTAGCTTTTTTTAATTCAGTTCCATTCTCTCAGTCGCGTCCACGATCCCCCCCCCTCCCATCTGACACTGCTTTTTTTCACATAAAGACACGCTATAGCTCGAATGTGATTTATTTGGAGACGCGCTATAGCTCGAATGTGATTTGTATAGGGAAGAAAGTACAATGTCAGGTGCTCATTCAGTGTAATAGGAACCATAGCACAGAGAGATGTGTACACTGCAACAAGTACACATGTCGTGAATGTAGGAAGGGTGTGTGGGAATTGTTAATATTTGAATGTGATGATTTTATATAGCACAGATCGGAAATCAGCAGTTCTTAGCATTGCACCACGCAAGCTGTCGTATCAACCGCCTACTGTAACTTGCTTTATTTTTTCTTCACGTATAGTCTAGAATAAAAGTGCACTTGTTTTGTTATTCTTGTACACCAACATATGTTCCTGTGTTTGAGCGACACGGGCATACTCAAAAACATAGACGTGTAATGCCACGAAAAGTGCACGCAGGCTCTTCAGTTCGCAAGCATTGGTATGAGAATGCAGTCACAAATACGCTGCAGAGCTATAGCGCATCTTTATGTGAAAACAGCATTCTCAATTTGGGGGGGTGTAGGGAAGGATCCTGAACATGACTGAGAGAATGAAAAGTGAATAAAAAAAAACTAAACTTTACAAGTATCATAAATTACACCGCCTGTTACACACTGAAATCAAATGTATGTTTTTATTATAAAATAGTAAGAATAACAGCAGTTTACGTCTCAAAACTGAATCGCGCGGGATCGAACTCATGACCTTCTGAATACTAGTCAGTGACTGATACCATTATGCTACCGTGGCAGTTATAGCAAGTATGTGTCAATGTGGCATGCTAAGGTGGCTTTTTTCTGCAGTTATATTTTTGAATAAAATCATACTTGTTCTGTTATATTTGAACCTTTTGTAAATGTGTTTAATATTTGGACTTCAGGCTTCATACATTATATAGTTTATGCTTACATTTTGTCATTTACTACTACAATATGAAAAACGTTTCTGTTTTAAAAATGTGTTTACACGGATTACTGTAGAAACAGAACACACGTGAAATGCGTGTATTCCAAATAATAATCTATTATTTCCACTCTAAAACTCCACTTCACTCCCAGATAATCAAGGCATGAGCTGGGAGAAGTTTGTGCACGTTCTAAGTCGGTGGGGGGATGGAATAGCCGGCTACTTGCAGCTTTTCTTTTATCAGCCCATTTAGATTAACAAAAGACGCTGGCGGAGAGGTGAGAACGATTTTAAGAAGTGATTTAAGGTGGGACGGACCTACGAGTTTTTTCGTAGGCTCTGGTAATTCTAGTGTTAAGTATCTGTAATTTGCACGTAAAGTAAAGAAGCCATCTCAGAATTGTCTTCTGGAACTAAATGAAGACTCCATGAATTCAGGTTGTATAATTATTTGTATCAATTACATTCCCTGCTATTTCTTTTGATGAAAGTAAATATAATTTTTAAGTGAAAACTTATGGCCAAATGTCTTTGTCTTTGATTACTATTACATTAGAAGAGTAGCTAGATTGTCCATTCCTTGTCTAGCTGCAGTTCCTTAAGAGTGTGAGATGTTCTTGTGAAACCTTCTGTTGGTGGTAAAATGGGGCTGAAGTAAGGGTTTGGAAACAAACACAGCCCTGCCATTACATGTACCAAGGATTGAATAAGTGGGATACAAAAAGGACAGCGAAACAGGTAAAAGGTTTATAGCTGGCTTTAACATTTCTTTATCTCCCTGTTAAGAAAAGAACTTAAGAAGTTAGATGGTACTTTTTTGTTAGCTGAATGTTGCCAGTGATATGATGATATGTTAAAACAAGTTGTAAAGCAATGACAACAACTGCTGGATCACTGTGTCATCCCAAAGTCAATTTCCCCTATCATATACAACAGCTCTAACTTTTCTGTGCCACATATTATCTTTCTCCTCTTCAGCCTTTTGTCCTGCTCCTCACACCAAAGTCTCCTTGTCTGTGTTACTGGCATTGGAGTGATGTAGTTTATTTTTAACTTGGGTTTGTTTCCCAATGATTTATCAAGTATTTGAATGATTTTGTACTTCACATTCATTTAACTTAAGTTTTTACCTCTTACCTCAGAAACCTACTTGTGAAGGTATATTGTGATGACATTCTAAAGGAAATAATGTTTAATTCATTGATTAATTCAGTGAGTGTGAGCTTATTCAGTGCGAGCAGAAGCTCGCAGGTGGCTGGTTGCTTGTGTTATAACACGCTTGACTTGACGCCGATCAACGCACATGTACTGTGCAAGGAATGCACGGGGGCCACTGAGAAAAGAGAGTGTTCTTTGCTCACCTTGCAGAGGAGCTTCGTCGTCGCTTCTTACAAGAAATGGCAATGGACAAAGCAAAAGAGAATGCAACATCGACAAGCTTCTGTTCCAAGACTGCCGCTTCCCCAGCCCCTTCAGTGTAATAGTAACTACAGCACAGAGAGAAGTGTGTACATTGCAACAGGTACACATGTCATAGAAAAGATGGCCCTTGGTTGTGTGGGAACTGTTAACATTTGAATCGGATGATTACCTATAGCGTGGAACTGACCTCTCTGTACTATTCTTTCCTCTACACTTCCTGGAGTTCAAAAGAAACACTCCCTTGCACCCAAAAGTGGACACTGGCAAGATCGAAAAAAAAACGTGATCACTGATTACAAGCGCAAGAAAGCATGTGAATGAATATGAATATGAATAATGTTGCATCAGTGCCACAATGTTTTCCGAAATGTACTATACAGGTCAATAAATGAGTTATTCCAAATATCATATATACCTATGTCTCTGTTTTTTTGTCAGTGCGGCTTTGAAATCGTGGACAATAGGGTGCATACTAATTCAGCGGGTTCAGGAACACTCAATAAAACTGAATAAAAAAAAGTTCAAGTGACGGTGAGATACGAAGAAGGCAGATTCACCAGCGTTTGTGTGTCAGCTTTTATCCTTCTAGATCAGAGAATTTCTAGTTCAATTGTCTCAAAACACCACTCACATCTACAGTTATTCCCAGTTTCAGATAAAAATTAATCACATCAGATTTGGGGCGGGGGGTGGGTGTTGTATCGTGATCATGACTGAGAGAATAAAAGTGAAAAAAATAAACGCTCATTTTTACAAGTTCTATAATTTACACTGGCTGTTACAGACACAAATCAAATGTATGTTTGTGTTGTATAATATTAACAATAAAAGTAGCTCACTGCTCAAAACGGTAAATTTTCCGAGGAGCTGACCTTAGGATTATAAGTCGGCAGTTCTAACCACAGCACCACGGAAGCTGTTGTATTGTACTTGTACCTTTTGTGAAAGTGTGTATTTGATATTTGGCCATCAATCTTCACACATTATACAGATCATGTCTACATTTTGTTATTTATTACTAAAACATAAAAAAGTTTCTGTTTTAATGATGTGTTTACATAGATTGTTGTAGACATAAAATACACATCAGATTATTTCCCCTTACAATTCTGGGTAGCTCACTCCCAGATAATCAAACAAGGCTGGAACTGGGAGCACTTCTTGCCCGTTCTGAGGCAGTGGGGGGATGGTATAGCAGGCTGCTTGCTGCTTGGGCTTATTGACACATTTACAAGACAAAAGATGCTGACGGAGAGGTGTGAAGGGATTTAAGGTGGGCCGGATTTATGAGTTTTTTCATTGGCTCTGGTAATTGTAGTGTTAACATTTGGATGTCCACTACAAATGCTTTTAGCATTTAAGTAAAGATACATTTTTTTTGTGCTTAAACTTTGAGTAAATGGTTACTGTATTGGGTAACAAGAGGTCACATACCATAAAGCACTTAAAAAGGCAAAGCAAATGATAAAGATACTGTTAGTGTGAATATTGGAGGTGGAGACACCATATTAAAAAACTTATGACGATGCCCATTGTATATCAAAAAATGATGCTGGCATTATATTAATGAATCACTGTACGACTCTAATGGCTACTGGAGGTACTTAAAAAATTAGTTTATAAATTTGCTTTAGTTTTGTTTCGTGTAGATTAGGAGAATACACAGCATATGTTAGATATCTTAATGTCAGAATGCATCTGTTTTTTTTTTTTTTACTCTAATCAGACTTCCTTGTTAAAAACAAATCCTAAACATAATAAATAACAAGAAATGTTCAATTCAGTATGGAGGTGGTTAAACATAAGAACACTCACAAGTTCCAGAATACGTACCATCTAGCTAAGGGCCCGCAGATTCTGCCTGGATTCCTTATTTACATTAATGATGCAGGCCTGAAGATTAAAAGCACGTAAGTGACATTCACAAAAGATACAAAGCCAGGGAGATTAAATGATACTGATGCAGCTGCAGAACCGATCTGACATGACATCGCTCTGATATGCAAAGCAACTGGAAAATCACATTTCCTTTTTGCTTTGGCAAGCTGTTGCTCAGTGGCTGCTGGTAAACACTGTTGAAAATGGAACACACTCAACTGAGTGTGCTAGTTAAGTAATTCTTAAGGTGTTGGGGACAGAAATATACAGAAACAAGAAGTGTGATTGGAACAAGATTAATTTATGTCATCAGATAGCTTGCTTTGATCTCCTGTGTCAAAAAAAACAAGATAAAATATATTGTTTATGATCAGTTGTTTTTTAATATGATTAAGATTAGACAACACTTAACTGCAGGAAATGACATATAACAACTAACTTCTTTAAATTGTGCAATTGCCTTTAGCATAAATTATATAAACTAGATTTTAATTTTTAAGGCCTGAATATTGCATTATATTTCACTTGTAGTGGAGTGGAGCCCAGTCTAGGTTTGTTTCCTGCCTTCTTTAACCTTTAATCAGGGACGTTAAATTAGTAGTGAAGCAATAAGAATTAATCCAATATTCATTTGGAAAAATGTGATTATTGCATGAGAGTATTTTGAAATGTCCTTTGTGTGTGACCCATCTATATATATAATTCACTAAGGCAAGACACCCATGGAAAGCACGCCGGAAGGGGCGTGGATTCACTAAGCCGCCGACAAGTATGACACCTATGGCGCATGAAGGAAGGAGCCACGCCCACCAACTCCAAGACCATTGGATACGACGACAACTCACAGAGCTACGCCCACCAACTCGGACGCGACAACACAGAAAAAACGGTGTCATTTATATTCGTCTGTCGTAGAGGCCACATGCACCTCTGAACCACGTTGACTGTTCATAGAGGCATGTTTCTCGCGGAGGTGAATCGCCATATGCAGCGTGTAAAACGGTTTGCGAGGAGTATCCCATGGGATCCTTAAAACAATCCTTTACAACTGAGGTTAAAACACAATGAAGTAAGCAGTCTTTAAAAACCGAGTTTTCGGTTACGACGCATGACCGCGTGCACCATAGCAAACTGTTTTACATGCTACATACAGCAATTCACGGCGTTTGTTATGCCGCGGTCTCACTATTGTGTTGTATTTTGCTCTCTCCAGAGTTCCATCTTTTCATTCACTTACTGTTGTATTCTAACACCAACCCGTTTTAGACAACCGTGTCTTTCCAGAAGTGTTTAGCATTTAATAAATAATTATGCATGAGATTGAGCGTGTGTCTACCCGGCGCAGAGACACGTGGGTAAGCCGTTGAACCCCATTCGGGCTGCAAACCGTGGAATTCCCACTAAGTGCGACTCATACCGCCCCAACTGGTTACATCCCTACCCTTTGTACACACCCCCCTCCCACCTCGCTACTACCGTGGTTGGGTGTCTTGGTGAATTATATATAGAAAAGCAGCCAAAACCGCACAGAGCAATGAAACGTCTACGTGAGTCACAGGTGCATCTGGACTGTGTAAAGACAACAACGACTCAAGTGACGAGTTGGATGTGGGCACAGCAGGGCACATACTGAATTTGAAATCAGCAGACTAGCATGACGGAAGGAATTGAATGGACGTCCTTCTCCTCTCCTCCCGTTCCACACTCGCCTGAGCGCCGTGCACCCCCATCCCTCCGTCTGGCAGGAGAAGGCGCGATGGCGGTCCGCCAATTTTCAGTCATGGACGATTGTGTGTTGGTTCGTTCCGTGCATTGTTACAATGTTGCTTTTCTTGCTGATTTATTACATTACCGATTTTTCAAATGTTAATTTTCTCCCTGTGGTTAAAAATCATTAAAAAACCGACCTGATTATGCGGCGTATGGTACGCCGCGGGTTGGCTAGTGTGTTCTATTAGGCTGCTGCACTTAAGATATATGTCTGGTAGATGACCTAGTAGTTCTCTCCTGTAAGTAGTACACAATGATTTTCTTGCCCCCTCTGTTGTCAGATTCATTATTGATTATAGATTCAGTACTAGTACTCTTTGCAAATATTATGATAGCCAGGACATAATATCTTGGGTGATGAAGTGTCTGAACTCAGCATGGACCAGGGTGAATGCTGTACCAGAAAACATTGTTTGAGGACTGTTGAAAAAGTGCAATACAATAAGTTAACATGGACAACCTATGTTGAAAGAATCAAGCTGTTTTTAGCAGCTCACGTATTACACATGACAAGAAGGTGTCAGAGTTTACTTTTGGTATTCATGGATGACTCCTTGTAGCCTAATTACACCAGAGAAGTCAAGCAGCAAAATTTATGCTGATATCCTGGAGGGCTTTCGAAGCACTTTTCTCCAAAACCCCTTCTCAATGCAAAATAGTTTTATTTGCACTGAAGGACTCAGGAAGGGGGTACAATATTTGCTCAGTATGGGACTGTATCTATAATATTGTCAGAATACTAAACGATTGATGTATTTTATGGAAATACACTGTGGAAAGCAACAGAGATAGTGGCCCAGTGTAGATAGTGGCACGAGAGTCTCAGCAGCTCAGAAGATTGCTAAAGGTAAACACTATTCCATTGCCATCAAGTAAAGCCAAAAACAATTATGGTAAAGCAAATCATAATGTTGATCCTGGTATGGTGCAGAACTATAATGTATGAGTTGAGCTGTGGCATGTTAAGCTTTCTGTTATATCTTGTCCCTGTTTTAGTTTTCTTTTTTTTTTTGTTTTGTTTTCCTACACTCCCTTATATCCTGCTCTCATTCCATTTTTTCTTGAGTTTGTAATTTTTCCTAATTCCTTACACTCAAATATGTCTTTTGCTTATGTGATAAGACAAAGTCAAAACCAAAAGTTCAAAAAATATAACAAGCAACCAAAATCCTGGTATTAAACCAAAGATCAAAGTCAGGACTACATATAGCTCAAAACCAAAGCAAACTTAGCACTTGGCCTAATTAGAACTGAAACAAACTAGGGTTATAATACTTTATCCAAAGAAAGCATAATCTTGACTCATGTTGCAGCCATATTTATACCAGAATTTCTGTCTACATCACAGTTGCAACAGCTGTTTTCATGTAACCCATGTTTCACATTGCATAAATAATAAACTAGAAAAATAAATTCAAATCATTAGCAGTGAAGTTAAAATGTATAAAATCTAAGTCATACTAAGACAGATGTAGATGTGAGTATTTCTTAGAAATTAGGGCTTTCAGGAATTTCATCAATTGGGCTGCCGTTACATGAGAGCCTTATATAAAAAGATGTGTTTTAACTGCTTTGTAGTGCTATTGTTTGGTTCAGTTTGTGCTTGTGAAGTTTAATTCATAATATTTGATATCTTTTTTTTTTTGGATAGATTATTTTGGTCTGTGGGAGAAAAGGACCTGTACCAATTGGCTAGACAGAGGGACCGACCTGGGAAAGATGTGCAGCAGGTTAGGGTGATAAAAGATAAAGATGGAAACATAATCACAATTGAGAAGGGTGTGTTGGGCAGATGGAAAGAATACTTTGAGAAGCTGATGAATGAAGAGAATGAGAGAGAGAAAAGGTTGGATGATGTGGAGATAGTAAATCAGGAAGTGCAACGGATTAGCAAGGAGGAAGTAAGGACAGCTATGAAAAGGATGAAGAATGGAAAAGTCATTGGTCCAGATGATATACCCGTAGAAGCACGTAGGTGTTTAGGAGAGATGGGAGTGGAGTTTTTAACCAGATTGTTTAATGGAATCTGGGAAGTGAGAGAATGCCGGAGAAGTGTACTGGTACTGATTTTTAAGAATAAGGGGGATGTGCAGAGATGTAGTAACTACAGGGGGATAAAAATGAGCTACAGCATGACGTTATGGGAAAGAGTAGTGGAAGCTTGGTTAAGAAAAGAGGTGATGATTAGTGAGCAGCAGTATGGTTTCATGCCAGGAAAGAGCATCACAGATGCAATGTTTGCTCTGAGGGTGTTGATGGAGAAGGCCAGAAGGAGTTACATTGTGTCTTTGTGGACCTGGAGAAAGCATATGACAGGGTGCCTCGAGAGGAGTTGTGGTATTGTATGAGGAAGTCGGGAGTGGCAGAGATGTAAGAGCTGTACAGAATATGTATAAGAGAAGTATGATAGCAGTGAAAACTGCAGTATGAGTGACAGATGCATTCAAGGTGGAGGTGGGATTACATCAGGGATCGACTCTGAGCCCATTCTTATTTGCAATGGTGATGGACAGGTTGACAGATGAGATTAGACAGGAGTCCCCTTGGATTATGATGTTTGCTGATGACACTGTGATCTGTAGCGATAGTACGGAGCAGGTCGAGGAGACCCTGGAGAGTTGGCGGTTTGCTGTAAAGAGGAGAGGAATGAAGGTCAGTAAGAACAAGACAGAATACGTGTGTGAATGAAAGGGAGGTCAGAGGAATGGTGAGGATGCAGGGAGTAGAGTCGGCGAAGTTGGATGAGTTTAAATAGTTGGTATCAACAGTACAGAGTAATGGGAATTGTGGAATAGAGGTGAAAAAGAGAGTGCAGGCAGGATGCAATGGGTGGAGAAGAGTGTCAGGAGTGATTTGTGACGGACAGGTCACAAGAGTAAAAGGGAAGGTCTACAGGACAGTAGTGAGACCAGCTATGTTATATGGGTTAGAGACGGTAGCACTGACCAGAAAGCATGACACAGAGCTGGAGGTGGCAGAGTTTAAGATGTTAATATTTGCACTGGGTGTGACGAGGATGGACAGGATTAGAAATGAGTACATTAGAGGGTCAGCTCAATTTGGATGGTTGGGAGACAGTCAGAGAGGCAAGATTGTGTTGGTTTGGACATGTGCAGAGGAGAGATGCTGAATATATTGGGAGAAGGATGTTAAGGATAGTGCTGCCAGGCAAGAGGAAAAGAGGAAGGCCTAAGAGAAGGTTGTGGATGTGGTGAGGGAGGACATGCAGGTGGTGGGTGTAACAGAGCAAGATGCAGAAGACAGGACGATATGGAAGAAGATGATCTGCTGTGGCAACTCCTAACAGGAGCAGCCTAAAGAAGAAGAAGAAGGTGTTGTTATCTGTCACAAGTGAAACCCCAAAAAAGTGAAGGCCTTATAAACAGTCCATACAGGTCTGAACCCAAATTGTAGGCCTCACACTCTAAATCGGCCTAGTCCCAACTCTAGTTTCAGGCTTTAGCCTGTCAAAGACTTTAAGTCTAATATATCACTAGGGGACAGAGAAAAATGTGAAAAGATCTGGCCCACTGTACAAGAGATACTTTCACCCAAGGGGGCCCAACTCTGGTCCTGGTGGGCTGAAGTGGCTAAAGGTTTTCATTCTAACCATCTTCTTAATTAGTGAGCTGTTTTTGCTGCTCATTAACTTGTTTTGCCTTAGTTTTAATTGACGTGACTCAGACCCGTTAGTTATTTCTTTTTCCTTAATGAACAACCAAACAATAATGAGGCACAAAACAAACCACCACATGACCAGATAACCGGAAAATAAAGAAAGGTGAAGGTCTCGGTCATGTTGGTCTGCTCAGGTCACCAAAAAATCTTGACGGTGGCCTTAGGAAAAATAGAAAATCAACAGTCTGCTGTGGCAGAACGAGAGCAGCAACAAGTCATGATATTCAATAACGGCTTTAATTAACAGCAAGAATTGGCTTCTCATTAAGAAACTGGTTGGAGTGAAATTGGCTGGAGTTTGATATTGCAATCTAGCTGGTCATCTGTTGGCTCGTTTTATGTCTCATTTCTGTTTGGCTGCTATTTAATGAAGAAATTAATCAATTCAGAGAACTAAATCCTTAAAAGCAGGGCTATTAAAATCAAGGGAAACAGAGTTCATTAGCAGTGAAAACTGCTTGCTGATTAGGAAAAGGGTTAGATTGAACACCTGCAGCCACTGCGGCCTACCAGGACCAGAGTTGGACACCCCTGCTTTAGACTGTTCAAGTAAGAAACCTTTTTCTTCCAGGAAAGCTGGAACATAAAAACAGACTTTAGAGATTTGATTTTATTATTTTTTACCTTTCCTTAGTTAGACGTGAATATCAAAGAATTAACCTTGAGCTATCTGATAACAATGTCTGAAGCATTCACTGTGCTGTGAGAAACTACAAAATATAATGTCAACATGCTTTGGTAGCTGTGAGAGTTTGCGCCTGTTTAGTCAAGAGGCAGGGAGCTGATGCATTTACACCATATCTACTATAAAAAAAAAAACTGCCAAAGAGTCCTCTATCTTTCTCTTGTTGTATCTTCATTTTGCTTGAGAACATATACTCAATGAAGAGTTAAAGCGTCTAGGTTGTGTGATTCCTTGTATCACAAAATAATTGCTGTTAATGGTTTTAATGCAAATAAAAATCATTTTCAAGTAAAAGCTTAAAAGTTAATATCTTTGTCTTATTTACCCTTGATGTCCATTCCCTTTTTAAGTATTTACACTTAAGAGCCAAAGGGAACAGTCTATTGGTGGTAGAACTGGGTTGAAGTAAAGGTTTGGAAATAAAAGACAGTTTCATTCATCAAGCAGCTTGTCATTAGAGGTCCCCAGGTTTGAATATGTAGGGTACAATACAGATAGAGGTTATAAATAAGAGTTGCATAGCTGGTTTTGACATTTCATCATTTTCACAATTAAGAAAAGAACCCAACAGTTTAGCTGCTACCTTTCGTGTAAGGTAATCTAAAAACAAGATAAAATACCCACAAAAACAAAACAAAGTTGATGTTATATTTAAATGTTTCTTCAAGCATTTTATAAAACAAAACAAAGGCAACAATAAAGAAAAAGGGATGCCTGAAGGCAAAATAAATCCAATCAAAATCCAAAAACAGTATCTTGAAATGAAAGCCAGAATTCAATAACCAAGAATTCTGAGTACAAATGCAAAACTAAATACCAAAGAACAGGAGAAAACATACAGTAAATACTGAATTTTCTTTTTTTTATTGATTTTAATTAGAAGCAGATAACATGCCATAAAATCAAGTCAAACTTAACAAAGCAAGGCAAAATTCAACCCCCACCCAAGAGAGAAAGAGAGGAGAGCCAGCAACCAAAGGAAAGGAGGGGTATGCTTAACCCCGAGATGGAAGCTTATTCTAAACAGTTATTGATTAGAATCCTGACATATTTAAAAAAAAGTTTTGAACAGATCCTCTTAGTGAGAATTTGATTTTTTCCAATTTCAGGTAGTATAGAACATCAGTTACCCACTGACTTAAATTTTTCAAAATAGTACTGGGTGCAGTTCCCCAGGTGCAACATCAGGTGGTGGTCCTGCCCCTCCAGGCTCAAATTAGAGGACACTTTGGACATGGTTTAGAGGACTAGACACAACATAATAAATAAAAAAAACAAAAAAAACATGAATCTATATAAAGAGTTAAACATAAAATAATATTTACAAAATAATTAATGGAAAAAAATAAAGAAAATGTAAAAAGATTCAACAAAAAGAAAATACTTTTAAACCAGGGATAAAACCCTTCCTGTTAAATAATAGTTGTAATTTACCATCTAGACATCATTTCATAGAATTTTGGATTGTTTCTGTTTGTGGTCAGTTTTGAATTGTTTCTTTTGCCGTATTCTTTTGGTCTTTTCTTTTAGAATTGCTTCTTTGAGAGGTCCCTATTCTTTGTTTTTCAGTAACATTTACTTCCTGCTCAGTTTATTGTGTTTTTTCTTTGCTTTCTTATATATATATAAGTAACTTTATTTGTATGTTTTTTAAAAATGTAAAAATTCTTTTGTACTTAATGTTTCTTTTGAATTCTTTATTTCATTTAATGCATTAAACTAAATGATTAAAATATTGAATGGATAAGGTGTTTTGACAGACTTCACATTCCCATTTTTCCTGTTTAAAGAGGAGGAAAAAGAGGGCAAGTGGAAACGTGGAAAATGCCTGTTAGACTAGTGATGATAATGATGTGCCAGAAGAAAAAATAATTCCTCCAATACCTACCAACATGGCTTCTGATTTCAAGTGACTGCAACATGCGGTGCAGATTGCATTTCTTATGCCTGTAAACCAATGTCAAGAAGCAGGCTAAATTCTCCCTTTTCACACAGATAGCTGTTTGTTGCTTGCTCCAGAATGGGTACATTACAAAAATATTAGTATTTGCTCTTGATGGCCAAACAATTTTATTTTCAAGTTTTCAGTTGGCTGTTGGGAACAGCCCATGGTTTTTAAGAGTGGACACAAAACAAGAGGTCAGAGTAGTTATTCATTTCAGGATATGTCTTCTACTGTCTTAAGTTAAGGACATACAGGTCAAGCAAGTTTGAGGAACTTAAAAAAATCAATCAAAGAATGGATGGGCAAACATTTGCACAAGCCATAGTCACTGTTTTATTGTTTCCCTTCTGTTATTTTCAGATAAATAGTAATTGTGCATTAAAATGTTCAGAAATATGTCATGTTTAAGTTTGCACTGTGCAGATGTTGTGTTAATTTATTGCCAATTACAAATTCAGTGAAACATTCAAACATGTACAAATTTATAAATGGAATCAAATAGTGGGATTGAAACCTCTGCTTTAGTTCCTGACTGCTGACTTGTATGTTATATATGCACATATGCACGTTTTACCTGTTTTTGTATGGATCTCTTCCAGTCACTCATGTTGTTGAGTCAATTAGTGACTCTAAGTTGACTAAGATAGAACTTTATTGTCTGAATGTTTTTTTAATAGAAGCTCTTTAAATAAAAAAATATACAAATATATATGCACATAATCTAAACATACACCAGAATGACTACAAAGGAACAACATTAAAAAGAAAGGAAAACTTCTGAGTTGGTGGTCACTGTCACAGTGAGGCAATATGTAGGTGTATTGCTGTTGGTATAAAGGAGCCACAGTAGCATTTCCTAGCACACTTCTGCTGACTAATTCATTGATTGAAATTCCTCTCTGTTAGTGTGTCAGAGAGAAAATGTGCAGCATTGTTGAAAATGGCACTCAGTTTGTTTTCATTTTCTCCTTTGCTATGACCTCCAGGGAGTCCAGAGTGCATCCCATTACTGATCCTGCCCTTTTAATTAGCTTATTGATGTGGTGGGCCTCTCTTGAAGTGATGTTACCAGCCCAGCACACCACAGCACAGAAAATTGCACTGGCTATAACAGAGTCCTAGAACATGTGAAGGATGTCAACACTCACATTAAAGCAACACAGTCTCATAAGAAAAAAGAGCCTGCTCCATAGTTCCTTAGTATTAGAAGACCAGTCCAACCTGTCAGTGATCTGGAACCCCAAGTACTTGTAGAAGTGGACCAAAAATACATCCACTCCTTGAAAATGGGGTGGAGTGGTGGCTGTGAGGCTAGGGATCTACACTGGCAATCGGAAGGTTGCAAGTTCAAATCCTATAAATGCCAAAAGTGGCTCTACTTTGTTGGGCCCTTGAGCAAGGCTCTTAACCTGCAATTGCTCTGTCATGGGTATGACGTTAATCTGCATCCAGCTCTGCATGTAGGCCCTCCAACCTGCAAGGAAAAACCTGGGGGTTGGTGGCAGAATTGGCACTCCAGCCACCATAAAAAAACTTCAACTGGTTTCATTCCATCTGAACTAGTGTGGTGCTGAGGTGTCACTCGCCACATGGTTGCACTCAGGCCCTAATCTGGGATCCTGAGTTGGTTTGTCATGTGGTGGGTGCGGCAATACACTGTATCAGTGCATGCTCCTAACCTTATTTTCCTCCTTGAAAATGTCCGGTCATAAAAGCTCTTTTGTGTGGCAAAAGTCAATAACCAGTTTCTTGGTTTTGTTGATGTTAAGATGCAGAAAATTCTCTTTGGTTCAGGTTCCTTACTCTGTCTCGCCCCCCTTTATCAATACACCATTCTGCAAGTGACATGACCCAGTGTTATATTTATAGTCTGAGGTGTACAGAGTGAAGAGAAAAGGAGATAGGACTGTTCCTGTGGATTTCTGCACTATGACCATTGTTGCCATGAAGGACTAGAGCTCAATGTAAACTTTTAGAGGGATATGTGATATTGAATGATCCTTTAATACATTTTTAAAAACTGACTTCTCTAAAAATAATACATTTGCAGGATTTTTATTGTCCTACAAAATAACACATTTTCCCTGTTGTCAAAATGATAAGTACAGTAGGTGTAAGATAGTTATTAAGGGCATAGGTTGACCTGTAGTTTATAAAATTTGGTACAATGAAATACAGTATCAATATTAAATCACTCACAGCATGAAGTCTTTGACTAGATTTTATGTTAAATGCTGGGAAACTGTGTTCACAATAGCACCATATATCAAGCATAACCTCTTGTAAAGCCCATTTGGTTACTCTAAATTGGCTGAGTGTGCATGAGCGTGTATTGTGATAGACTGGAACTTTATCCTGGGCTGATTCCTGTCTTGTTCCCAGCACATCTGGGACTGGCACTCTTCTACTGAAATTCTTTTCTGCAATGAATGGAGTTCAAAAATCACTGTGATGAATGAACACAAAAAAATGCTTCAAAGTATGCATGTGTGATGATATAAATCCTCAAAAAGCATCTACCTTTGTTGCAGTATTATTAGAAATACAATAATCAAAAACTATTTCTGTTTTTACTGTGACAGCTATTTGTTGTCAGTGACAAGACTTTTCTTGCTTTATCTTTGACAAAAAAAACAAAGAAACAGTAAAAGACAAGAGGAAAGTGCTTACACAATTGAGACGAAACAGGTGTAAAACAAAGCTGCATTAAAACAGTATGAAAGCAAAGTAAAACTATATTGAATACTGGTTTCAGGCTGTTTACTGGCAACTTTGGGAAAATAAATAGCGCTGATGCAAATAGAAATAGGGGTTAGAAATTTATACAAAATATTATTTGATGGGCTACACACTTGTGCTGGCTATAGGTAGCAGTACTGCCTTCTGCATCCAGAATACTGTCCTTGAGTGTTTTCTGTGTGGAGTGTGCGTGTCTGTGTGGGTTTGTTTTGGATAGTCCAGTTTACCTTATACACCCCCAAAGAGATGTGGGTCAGGTTAATTGTTGTTTCGTACTTCCCTGAGTGTGAGTGTGGGTGTATTATATAAGGCAGCTATTATTTTGAAATGTTCTATTTTCAAATACTCTTTGTGTATCATATAATGTGTTCTTTTAGGCTGCTCTATGTGTGTGCTGGTTAACTTAGTAATGGGGACTACAGGGTAATTCATTAAAGAAGAATGACCTCTTTTGAAGCCTCTAAATTATCGAACAGAGATGCTGTCATTATATCATTCTCTTTTCAAATGCTGAGGTAACCAAGACATGACAGGTTTGTACTTCTGTGTGCCTTGTTCAGGGATAGTTCCTGCCTTGTACTTTATGCTGCCATTTTAAGCTTCAGTCCCCACAACTCTGATCTTGATTAAGCGGCTCTGAGAATGTCATGTCATAACATTTGCTAAACATAACTAATAGATTTTTATTTATTCACTCAAGGTCTAGGATTCCACTGGCACCACAGTTTTGAAAAGTGTTCTTTTTAAAAATCCTTATCCCAGCTTCTTATTCCAGCAGTTCATCTTAAACATCAGTAAACAAATAAATAAATAAATAACAAATAAAATACCATCTGGTGAGGATACTGAGCATCCATTTTTCTCCCTCATTTCACCTTCAGAACACTGATGCAAATCAGTTTAGTCAACATATTGTAGCCAGCTTGAGTCCTGAGTAGGGAAGTATTGATGTGCATCAATTTTGAAATCAAAAGAAGAGGAGATTTCCTATTACTCATTTGTATATTTGCTTGCTGGTTTTATTTTTATAAGCAGTGAAAGTGTAACAACTAGCAACATTACATCGGACTTTTTAGGTGCAATGTCACAGGAATAATTGTCATTTTGCTGAAGACGTATAGATGGAAAGCAGTGCAGAGGAACGCAAGCTCATTAGATGAACCTGCATAAATAGAGATCAAAACACTAGCATTTTGGGAGATTGAAGGTGTTTTGGAGGTGAGCTCATCTGATGCACCAAGGGAATCAGAAAACATCAGCTCTTATGCTTAAGAAAAGACAAAACACTGCCACCATAATTTCACGGGAACAGACATTGAAAGAATAACTTCTTCCTATGTGTTTATAAATGTTGTAAGAAGGGGAAAATTGTGAACCTAGAATACCACAACAGTCATCTATCAATTTATCTGGTCTGATCCCACATTATCATCTAAAAGGTCAAAGGGTGGCAGTGGTTCAAATGGCACAGACTAACCTTATGTGTATTCATAGGGCATTGAAACTGTAAAGCAGGGTAGCATATCAGAGAGTGCTTAGCAGTGTTAATTATGGGTATAAAGAAGGCTGAAGACCTTTAACTGTTACTGGACCACTAATTTCTCTACTTGGAACTGACTAACCTCTTTATCTTTAGATTAAAAGATATAGGGATGTGGCAAGCCAAGGCAATGCAGACTGGCCTTGCTGCCTTTGCTAGAAACATAAATTGGTGACGGTCAAGATGAAATTAAATGCACAAGTAGAGAGGTCACTAAAGTGACAGAAAATACAGCTCATTTACTTGACAAACTTCAACTCCTCTGTCACTATCTCAGTAAAAAAAAAGGCAAATAATATTTGATAATGTAAATAATAATGGAAAGACTAAGATTTATGTATCATAACCATGAACAATTATTTAAACAAATATGGTTTTTAAAATAGAAATTTATGTTATAAAGAATTGACACAAAGCCTCAGCTGGGTAGACCTACTGTAGCAAGAAAGTGGTCTCTGCCCAAAGCTCATCAAGGTAACAATGCAGCCAATTGCCAATGTCAGAGAATTGCTGTCCAAGATCCAGGACATACAAGAGTAAAGGAAACGGTCTTTCCATTTAGTGCTGATGGATACCAGTGCCTCCCTTGGCTGTCTTATATATTCCTTTGAAAGTATCCTTTAATAATTACCTATTCTTATTGATGAAGTTTCGGGCTCTATTATATTGTAGGGACTCTGTATTGTTTAATGTTGAACATGTAGTGAGGCCACATTTAGGAGATATTCAGGCTCTTGTCTTTCACTGCTAAGTCCTGAATACTATAATAATTATACAATATATCCAAAAGTGAGTGTTTAAAAGTAAGTGAAGTGTGCAGATACAATAGAGAGTTTGAGTTTGTCTGTGTAAGTGTTTAGATAGATAGATAGATAGATAGATAGATAGATAGATACTTTATTAATCCCAAGGGGAAATTCAAAAG